>JAXDDX010000114.1:317500-435000 GCA_034670405.1 Hoplostethus atlanticus | reverse complement strand
TCCAGAAAGTACCCATTTGAAGTTAAATTATAATATACTTTCAATCTGATCACCGCTTTAGTGATGGAGACCAACCAGTAAAGACAAACGTCCGGTACCTAACAGATCCCATTGACACCAGGCATTGAAATCCCAATGCAGGAAAAAGAAAAGATATCTTTTGTGTGGCTATATGACCAAGACACACTCAAATGCAAATGTAAATACATCCAAGAAGGACTAGAAATCGTGTATGTACTTCTTTTTAAAGTCTAGTGGTTTTTGAATGGTAGAACTGATGGAAAATCATCTGAATTTATAGTTCCCACCAATCTCTCAAAATACCAAACAAACTGTTAAAAGTTCAAAATACACTTGTATCACAAGCTTAGTCAATCAATGTCATATTTCCTACCATGTCCTGTGTCACCAGTTTTGCCTTTTTAATTGGAACTGATAACTGGCAACGTCCTCCTAGAGTAGAAAATATTTCATGGCCTTGGCATTAAGCTGAATTATTGAAAATGAACAGGAAAATATCAAAGCTGCACATGAGCATTTATACACTGCCATCTTTGCAAGTGGTGGCGAGACGGTGCCAAGAACAAGCATAAGTAAGAACAACAAGACCATACACAGTGTTGGGCAACGCCTTGGCATTTTAGTTCTTCTACTCGTCTCATTACGTTGAAAACGGCTCTTCGCTAAACAGAAAAAACGTCTTGTTATCAGTCCTCATCGTACAATATGCTGAGTCGTTTCAAACTGGGCTTTTCAGGAAAACTATATTAATGCCTTTTTCAAAATAGAACAGATTTTTGTTTATATCACCGCCTAGGTCATCGTTTTCCCACCTTTTAATTTACCACTCCATCGCTGATTGCAACCAATCGGTAATTCAGTGAGGCGTGCTAACAATGTTAATACGATGTTTTTAGAATAGCTGAAACAATTTTAGGTTATTTTTTGTTGTTTTTGTTTGTTGTGTTTTGCCAAAAAAATGTGGTATTCCTTTATGCTATTTGCCTGTTACATACTCTACTTACCGTACATACCTACCTCTACTAGTGTCAATAATCCATCTCTCTCTGTCTCTCTCTCCTACAAAACATGAAAATGTTCCCATCTTGATGCCGACGTCGACCTGACAAGCTGTACATTTCTTTGTGTCAGTTTCAGTGTATTGTTGGCTTGAAAAAGGTGTGAGCTGTGCGTGATGATGATGATGGATAACCAGTGACACTTTGTTCAGATTCAATTTTAAGATCAACATGAAAATAAAAAGTGTATTTTTAAGTCCCCAGAGCATTTACACTCAGTGTACAAAACATTAGGTACTCCGTCCCTACTGTCTACCATTCTACATCTTCAGCTGCCCTTCAGGACTGAATTGGTTTTGATAGGTGAAATCAGTTAGGGATCATAGCTTTAAAGGTGCGACTTGTAGCATTTTTAACATCAGTAAGTTCATTTTGAGACGTTAGTGTAATTACCGTAAACAAACAAGACCATCACTGAGCAGATTGTGAGCCTCTACCGCCCTCTACACTGCATTTTACATTGTGTGCCACTGGGTTTGGTGGGAAATCTGCTAGATTGCTGTACGGCACAAAACAGGCAGAGGGCGCTGTTCTCCCAGAGCAAACGGAGCTGAAGCTTTCAGAGTTTTTCGCAATGGCAGATGGTGGAAGGAGTGAAAAGCTGATGGAAAAATCACTTCCAACATCCTCAGTAAAGCCAAAGATGCAGGGAGGGGGGACAGGAAGCAACTGGGTTTATGGGAAATGTGGTCATAATTTTGGGATCCACTAGCACTAACAATATCTGTGGTGTGTTTACAGTAGTTATACCAACTTATCATTTTGACGATGATGTAGTGATGTTTAAAGTGCACACAGCACCTTTAACCTGAATGCAGTGCGTTTCATAGAAAGAGGTCCTGATGTTTTGTTCACTCTGTAGAAATAAATGGGGATAAACGACACTTCCTCCCCCAAATCCTCCCTTATTGAATTGTAACCCTCTGTTACATCTGTTATAAAGGATGATTAACAAACTGCCATTCATCATAAGTGATTTTATAAACTGAAGAGTGTGAGGTGTTAACGTGATGGTGATGTGAAATATTGAATCAATATTTTTAGACAGTTTATTGTGTGTAAGCAATGTTGACCAGGGACATGGTCAGTTTTTATTTGTGGGAGAAAGGTGTCAATTTGGTGTGGAAGGGCTGTTTTATAATTAAATGTTTTTTTATATTAATACTTTGTGGTCTTTGTTTGTGACTTACTTCATCACTGAAAGCCTGACAGGATTTCACATCTTCTGTAAAACCAATATCTGAGGCTACTGGGACGGATCTGACCTCCCCGACCTCAGCCAGTGACCATGTGAGGAAAAAATTCAGCATCACCAGATATGTTTGCTTCTCTGTCTTCCCTACTTTCTCTCGCTCTCTGCTTTCCAACTGTGACCTCCACCGAGCTGCCAACCACATCATCTCTGGCTCAGGATGCTCAGAGCTTCCAGTTATCACGGTGGGCTTTCATTTGTAATGTTTTTTTTAATGTTAGTGACTTCAACAGTAAGAGCTAGGTTGCTTTCATCAGGAGGAGCCAGGTCACAGTGACTTTAGCACCTTCAGAAAAACTAGTGACTATGTGGTTTGATGACTCAAGCAAAGCAGCCTCATTCTCAGTTTTCTTTTCAGTTTATTTTCAGCGGGGGTTGTCTGGGGACATGACCAAGTTGGCTTCTACACCTGAATCTACTCTTGAATCCAGGACATGTTTGTCAGCAGAAGCCAAATCTTCAATGTCCTCTGCAGTTGGGGCAAGATCTCTGACATTTTCAACTGCTGAGGTCAAGAGAGTCACAGCGTGGTGGTGCTTCACGAGTCCCAGCCTTATTCAGCAATAGCAACTTGGATATTTTAAAAGGTCAAACACCAATAGACTCCACACAATTAGTCACCATGCTGTTTGGAGGGTTAGTCAAGACATTTAGCATCACTACAGTCGGAGTCAGCCTGCTGGCAGTCAACAGGCTTTCATCCTTCATAGTCAAACCAGTGTCAGATCAACTTTGTCTATTTGGGAACTACTGATGAGGTGCCATTACAGTTCCATGCACTAAAACAAATGTACAAAATTAAAGTGAGATTCCATTTAAGAAACATGGAGACACTGACAATTTGATAAATGGTCTTTATTCATCTATTAATAATTACTTTTTACAAAAATCCACAGTTTTCATATTTCTGGCTCTGAAAGGAACCCTTCTCCCAGTCAGCCCATTCAATACTGTTTTGTGTCTAAGGACGGGTCGCGGCTCAGCCTGTCATTTTACTGCTTTACTTCTATGACGAGACTATCCTAAGCCACATTTTTTCACGCCTGTAAATGTAGCGTAGGATCAACAGCTTGTGTAGAATAATAGCCTTGCTGACCAAGTTGCAAAAACAAAAATAGAGAAGACACAAATTCTATGGGAAGGGGGAAAATTAGTTGTACCTGCAATGGAAACCAGCATGTTGTGTGATTTGGCCTCTCAGGAAGATTTTGGAGAATTCGGCACCAAGAGGACCAAGTCAAAGACAAGACAAAACAAGACCTTGGTGCTGTAGAGTCTTACTTGACACCAAATCTCAATGACAATGGTAAGCGCTCTTCCATACACACACACACACACACACACACACACCGGATTTCTACATACACACACGTCAGGAGAAGTTAGATTAAAATGCCCTCTGGCGTCGTCAAGCAAACAAGCAGCCATTTCTTGTTCACTCAGGTGGCAACGTTCTCTCTCACACTCACACGCATAGTGTTTCTGTCGTTCCTCTACCTCTGAAGTTACACTAGAGAGCACAATCTGGTACCGTGACTTCCTGACTGTTAGAATTTCCAAACAGGAAGCAGGAAGTAGTGCCTGTTGCTCCTGCTCGCCGTCGCCGTGACAACGCGATGACAGGAAGTACATTACGGGAGCTATTGTTGGTTGGTGATGGGGCAGAGAGAAACAGAGACGGAGAGAAACGACTGACAGGAGGGAAAAGAGAGAGACGCGAGGTGAGTGGAGGAGAAAGAGATGACAGCAGACTGAAAGAAAGAGCCAAAGAAAGACAGATAGCAACGGAGAATGGAGATTTTAAAACACCCGCAGTATTAATAAATACATGTTACTGAAACTAAGAGGGAAAAACAACAACCTGCCATCCATCCATCCACCACCTTGTTCAATTTAAACCAAACATCATCTCACTGCTCCAATAAATGAGACCAATGTAAGAAAGGAGAGATCTTGCTCAGGTTCAAATGGCGTCGTGAGGCGAAGGCGTGTGTTCATCTGGTGACTGGCTGTGTGTTGGGGATGGGAGGGGCTGGCGAGGAGGAGGACCCATAGAAGGAGGTGGGAAACCGTCGGGTGGGGGAAGTCGCATGGGGGGGCCGTAGGAGGACATGTGAGGATGAGGAGGAGGAGGAAGAGGAGGTCCACCGGGTGGGAAACGAGGAGGGAACATCATCCCTGGATGAGGAGCAGGAGGAGCCCACACTGGAGAGAGAGGAGAGACAGAAGAGAAAGTGACGTTTTCCCACTGTTGACATCTGGAGAGGAGATGATTATAAAAGGTAGCACAGGATAGCTGTCACTACTCACTAGGCATCATGGGAGGCCCCCCCGGTCCCCTGTGAGGATAGAAATCGGGAGGTGGGGGTCCGTAGGGGGGTCTACGAGGAAAGGGTCCATCCATAGGGCCTAGCGGGGGTCCCAGAGGGGGGCCGTCCCCCATCCTCCGATCTCCTTCAGGGGGAGTCCTCCGATCGCCAGGACCAGACTGGGGGGGAGACACTGAATGTTAAAAGGTGATAGAGGCTGGAGAACTGGATCCAACCTGAAACCAATTAGACACACACAGACACACACTAGCTGATGGAGCTAGCTTCCGGCTAAGTGGTTAAAGGGACCGTCCTGTTAAAGAGAACGGATGACACAGGTTCAAACCCCTCTGTCAGCAAGCGTCTGCCAGATGTATTTTTTCTTACTGAGGTGTTACTCAGAATATTAGACATTATCTTTAATGGAATTCTATTCTATGATAATGGACACTAGTCACATGACCACACACACACGCACACACACACACACACACACACACACACACAGGCCCCAGGTGGTCAGGGTGGGCAGACACACCTCCAACCCCCTCACCCTGAACACAGGATCCCCCCAGGGTTGCGTCCTCAGCCCCCTACTGTACTCCCTGTACACACATGACTGTGTGGCCAGGTTCAGCTCCAACACCATCATTAAGTTTGCGGATGACACAGTGGTGGTGGGCCTGATCTCCGACAACGACGAGAAGGCCTACCTGGAGGAAGTTGCTGATCTGTCACTCTGGTGCCAGGACAACAGCCTCCTCTTGAATGTCACCAAAACCAAGGAGCTGATTGTGGACTTTAGGAGGACACAACAACAGAGGACGTACTCACCTATTGGGGATTAATGGGACTACTGTGGAGAGGGTGAGCAGGTATAAATACCTGGGAGTCCACATCACTGAAGATCTGACATGGACAATACACACTGACACTCTGGTGAGAAAGGTGAGGCAGCGCCTTTACCACCTCAGGCAACTGAGGAAATTTAAAGTCTCCCGGAGGATCCTTCAGTCCTTCTACTCTGGAGCTGTAGAGAGCATCCTGACAGGAAGCATCACTGCCTGGTTTGGCAGCAGCTCCGCTCAGGACAGGAAGGCTCTGCAGAGAGTAGTGCGTTCGGCTGAACGCACTATTGGAACTACACTCCCCACCCTGCAGGACTTGTACACCAGGAGGTGCAGAACCAGAGCCTGCAGGATCATGAAGGATCCTCACCACCCCAACAACGGACTGTTTCAGCTGCTGCGGTCAGGCAAGCGCCTCCGTAGTCACGCTGCCAAAACAGAGAGACTGAGACGGAGTTTCTTTCCTCAGGCCATCAGGACTGTGAACTCCTGACCTCACCAGGGCCCCCACCAAGACACACACACTGCCCCTCTTATGCACACACACACACTCACACACACACACACTTAGGTAATGACTACACATAATTTATAGTATATTACATTCATACGATTTCCCTTCCTACTATATTTTCATTTCCAAAGTGCTCTTACTGTATATATTGTGTTGTTTTTTTATATAAGAGCTCTTACTGTAATTACTGTAATACTGTAAATATTGTGTTGTTTTTTTATTGTAAATACTGTGTACTGTTGCCCTTTTGCACATTCCCGTGAGCATTGCCACTTTTCATTTCACTACACACCCCGTGTGTGTATGTGACAAATAAAGTTCTTGAATCTTGAATCTTGAAACACACACTGACCTCTCTGTGTTCATGTTCACCAGGTCCTAGGCTGATTCCTCCATACATTGCCTCTGCAAACAGAAACACACACATTTAGTTTTGTCCACACAAATTAAATGAATCCAGACAATTTGTGATGCAGACGCTTAAGATGTTTTCGGCAGATTTTCCATTCAGCACTTCATAATTCACATAAATATACTTGAAAGGAAACCCAACCCCTCGTCAGAAAGGCAGAGAGAGCAAGAGAGTGAAGGAACAGAACACAAACAACGAGAGAGACGAGAGCATAGTGAAGGAAAAGCCAACCAGCTACACTAGACAGACTCACCGGCCATGTCTGTAGGGTTGGGAGGTCCTGGGGGCCCCAGGGGGCCTGGAGGGGGGAGACCTCTGGGAGGCAGAAGGCCCAGGGCTCCTGGAGGAGGAGCCTGCTCTCCTGTACATGGGGCCTCCTGCTTCTGGAAACATGTAACCTGAGGGAGAAGGAAGGAGGGAGAGAGAGAATGAAATAATGAATTAAATGAAGAGAGAAACAGAGATATTCTGCATTGAAGCATCAATGTCTACAGACATAAACAAGCTTCCACACAAGGCTTTAGTCTGTGGCACAAAGTCAGCCTCACAATGGAACAACAAAGTGACAAAGTGTCCAGAATCATAGAAATAATGTGTATGAATTGGGGTTTCATGCAGATGTCAACAGGAGATAAACAGAGGCTCTTATAAAAACACACTGGATCACAATCACATTTATCAAACAGCCTCGGTGCTTTAAATAGACTGTACGTCTGGCTTGATAGTTAACCCCTGTTTCAAATACACTGCTACACAATGCATTGAACACAATACACGTGCACTTTCACCATCCATTTAGTGTTCACGTGCACAAGCACGCCGACAGTGCAGAGCGCAGCACACACACTCTCATAAAGAACTTTGTATATACATGCCCACAATTCATTGAGCCTGAACACAATGCATATGGTGCAACACACAGGCTCATGATGCAGTTTACGCACGTGCACACAGACTGTAGCACAATAAAGATGTTGAATCATCAATGACACAGCAGAAATCCAGCAGTGATACATGCAACTGTCTCCCCTGAAACCTGAACCTGTGATAAATGTTCCTAGCTCCAGTTTGTCACAATGCCAGCATTCTCAGTACACTGCAATATTTCTCATTCAGTACAACTTGAAAATACTGTATTTTTAAAATATTTTCCAGTATTGGACCACAGCAAACAACTAACTAACTAAACTAAACAGCTAAATAACACAAACATAACAGCTCTTTGTGACAGATATTTATGTTGTTTGTTGTGAAAGGGGGAAATGCTCGGTAAAATCACCTTTAAGGACTTAGTCAACTTTAGTTTTGAAGGAATGAAGGAAAACATTAATTTCCCTGCCTCCCTCCACTGTTCCCTGTGTTAAATTTGATCTAAACTATGTTAAGATAGAGACGTAAGGACAGGTCAGACTCTGTGGACGCCTTCCTGCCATTACTAGCTGACCTATGGAACCTACTGATACACACTTCTTCACTTTCTCTTTCTCTCTCCCTCTCTTTCACACTCACACACACACACACACACACACACACACACACACACACACACACACCTGGAGGTCCTAGGGGCCCTGGGGGTCCTGGGGGGGGTCCTGGGGGGGGTCCCCTGCGATCTCTGTCCCAGGTCGGGGAGTTAGATCCACTGTCTGAATGAGGACCTCCACTGCGCTCCAGCTCCCCTTGGCCACCAGGGGGCTCCATGGGACCACGAGACACTGAGGAGGGAAGGACAGAGGCAGCGAGGAGACAGTGGAGGGGAAAGATGGAGGAAAAGAAGATGGGAGGGAGGAGATGTGGAGAGTTAGAGAAAGAGAGAGAGCGAGAGAGAGAGGAAGAACCAGATCCAAGAGTCCAAAGACAAAATATCAGACATACAGTCAAGAGAGTTTGGCCAGTAAAGGTGTGATTGGAGCAAAAGCAAAGAGAGATAGAGACAGAGAGCATTATGCCAGCCAATGCATGCAGAATGAACCAACTAGACCAGAGCCATCATTACATTGCACTCGCACTAATAACATGCCAGCACATACATCATTTGATTTGCTGCTCCATGGAGTAGCAAATCAAATGCCAACATGCCAAACGTGTGTTTATAGTCGTGACTTTATTTGAGTGAGGACTGTATGTAAGATAAGATGAAACTTTAACGATCAGCAAAATGTAACAGGATACTGTATCCTGCCATGATACAAGACACTGGCATACAAGTAAGAATAGAGCAAAATGGAGGTACTAAAACATACCTCTAGGAGAGAGTCTAAGGGGCGGTCCCTCCATCAGTGTGGGAGGAGACAGGAAGGCTCGGGTTTCCGAGGTGGGTCGACCCAGAGGGGAGGGGCCGTATGGTGACCTTTCACCTGGAAACACCACAACCAGGGGACGGAGAGAGGTCAGTGGTTGGGGATAGGTTGGTGACTTTTGGTTCGTATGAGTTTGGAGGGTCACCCTATGTGTGTGTGTGTGTGTGTGTGTGTGTGTGTGTGTGTGTGTGTGTGTGTACTAACCTCTAAAAGGCAGTGGTCGAGCCAAGCTGTCCAAGGCGTAGGGATCTTTGTCAAGGGCATCCAGTTTAAACTGTGTGTCTGTCAGCCTGTGCACAAACACACAAAGTCACCGGGTCATAACCAAGTCACAAGGTTTTCATGTGAGAGGAACCTTAAAAAATATGTTTGGTTTTAAAGTGATCAAGATATTGTTATAGTTATAGTTTTATAGTTATGTTATCTGGGGTACACCGTATCCTTCTTGTTAATCAAAGCTCAGTGAAATAAGGAGATGAAAACTAAGCATCACTGAAAGTCTCAGTGATGGATACTATTGTGAAGTTAAATAGGTTATATAAGATTGAATATCAAAATAAAGTATAACACGCTGAACGTATTGAAGAAAATGAAAAAAAATGATTCAAGTCATACTTACTTCTGTCTAAGGAGGGCGTTTTCTCTCCTGGTGTCTGCTAGATCTCTGTCTGCTCCTCGTGCTGCCAGCTGGAAAATAAAGTCAAGATCAATACCATACATGCTATATACATAAACACACAGTCACGATCAATAGCATACATGCTATATACATAAACACACAGTCACGATCAATAGCATACATGCTATATACATAAACACACAGTCACGATCAATAGCATACATGCTATATACATAAACACACAGTCAAGATCAATAGCATACATGGTAAATACATAAACAGACAAGGCGGGACCGCATCGAAACGCTAACACGTGATTGGCTGTCATTCTGCTAGCCAGAAAAAAAGCAACTGTCAGCAGACGTGTCGTCTCTGGTTGTAGAAAATGGATGAACCTTCTGGAGTTGCTAGTGGCGTGAATGCACAGTCAGTAACACGATCAAGACTGTGTGTGTGTGTGTGTGTGTGTGTGTGTGTGTGTGTGTGTGTGTGTGTGTGTGTGTTACTAACCCAGTTATTGTGAGCCTTCTTCTCATGTGCTGATATTTGGGTCTGGTAAGACTGTGTGGTTTTCTCCAGCTCTTCCTCCATCTCCTCTGCCCGTTGTCTGAGGGAACACAATAATATACATGTGTGACTGAAAACGTGAGTGTGTGTGTGTGTGTGTGTGTGTGTGTGTGTGTGTGTGTGTGTGTGTGTAGAGGGGGGGCACACACAGATGCCCTTTTAGTAAATAATGATTTTGCAGCAGCAGCTACCTGTAGTTGTTGAGCTCCTGCATGGCCAAGGTGATGTTTCTATCTGCTTTTGTTAGCTTCTCCTCCTTCTGCAAGCGCTCCTTCTCCTCCACGGTTAACAGTCTGCAAACACACACATCATTTCTTACTCCGTGGTACAGAAGCTACAGGTTACATTAAAATTGTGCTTTGAAGTGACATTATTACATGGATAACATGAATGAAGAATTTAGTGTGAGCCTTCTTTCACTTTATTTGTAATTGTATACTTGTGTGGATTGATCCAGCCACACTGCCATTTTATACCATTTTATATGAGATTTATTCCTCCAAATAAAATTGTATTGCAACTTATCAAGAATGCAGCAAGTGGAATTGGGAATCTTACTGATATAAACTATTTATGTGAATGGGCTCTGTCATTAAACGCGTTTCTCTACCAGTTCATTCTCTTTTTATGCCCCCGGCAGCTCAACTCCCATTGGCTGTTGCCAGGATCACTCTCAGAGAAGAAGAAACAGACGTCTCCTCGTTGGCAAGTGTGTTGTTTGCTTTGATAAAACAGCACCTGTTGCTAACTCAGCCACATTGTCTAGGAGTATAGGAGTTTTTTTCCATGTTTCATATTCATTTCAGTGGCAAAAGTGGTCTTATATTACATTTTTCAACATGTATTAAAAAAGGGTATTGAGAAGGTTTGGATTTACCTT
Organism: Hoplostethus atlanticus; assembly: GCA_034670405.1. NCBI lineage: Eukaryota > Metazoa > Chordata > Actinopteri > Trachichthyiformes > Trachichthyidae > Hoplostethus > Hoplostethus atlanticus. The sequence continues at coordinate 424,220 of JAXDDX010000114.1, read as the reverse complement.
GATGAAACTTGCAGACACTCTGAAATTGGTACAGCTGATGCCACTTTGCACTTTGCAAATGGGATATGACATCAACTGGCACCAGAAAAAACCCTGACAACTACTATGACTACCGTCAGATTATTCATGTGTGTGTAATTGTGTGTGTACATACCTATGCAGCTTTAGCTCATTCTCCTGGTACATTTCTGTCATAATCTGGAGTTTCTGCTGCAGTCGCTGTACCTGAATGAATGAATGAATGAATGAATGAAATTAATCCAAAGGCAAACAAATGAACAGATGCAGGTTTTAAGCGTGCACCAAACCTACTCTAACCTACCTGCTCGGTATAGCACTCCGCCTCTGACTGCAATGATGATTTTTCATTCTCCAGCTCCTTAATGCCCTCTGGAGAGAAGCACACAGACACACGCGCACACAGAGACAAACAGATACACAAACAGTGATAAACACATGGTAATCCAGGGTTATCTAGATAGGGAAACAGAGACAGATAGTCCTGTGTGGTTGACTCACCTTGCAGGTCCTCTTTAGCTCTGACCTCATCGTTCAGTTTGGCAAATACTCTATCCTTGTCCTCGTCCACTGATTTGAGGTCTGCATTCAGCTACACACACAAATAAACAATCATAAGGAAAATCCCTTAATTCATCTAAGGAGGAGCTACAACAATATCCGTAAATTTATCACAACACAAAGGGAATGCATTGAAATTAAATGTTCAAGCCATGGCAGAATCAAGCTGTTTATTTTGAGTGGCATATTGCTTTTATAAAACAGTATTTTCATTTTTTAATTGAAAATAATAACTGGTTTGATTGAAACATTATGTTTCCACTTATCAATATAGTTCTTGAACAGCAGCTAAACAAAGTGATTCCTTAGCGACATAAAACTCTTGGCATGATTTTCAGTTGCCGCATTAATATTTAAAGTAAATGTATAACTACCTGTTTCATAGTACATTTATGTGAATCACAACCTCAGTACATGAGATGTAGTAACATCAAAACTGTGTGTGTAGCCAGTTTAGTCCAATACCTTAGCTGCATAGATGAGTTTCTGGACTTTCTGGAGGTGGTGGTGTGTGCCGGTTGTGTCTCCTGCGCCATTCGCCTCCTCTCTTGATCCTGCTGTCCCATTGGAGGTCTCCCTTTCTCCTTCCTCCTCTTCCTTCAGGTCTGAATCCCATGCTTTCATCCCCAGCAGCCGGTCAGTCAGCGACTGGAAGGATACAATTGTTTGGTTTTAAGTCCCTCACTAAGTCCCTCACAACACTAGTCATGACGTGTAAAACCAATGACACCATATGCTCCGGTTATCTATATTGGCACTTATCCTGCAGCCCCAAAAGAACTGGACCAAATGCTTAGTAGGAAGGATGCAAAATGGCTACATATGAGGTAAACAAGGATATTATTGGTCAACCCCACACAGGATTAGACCGATATATTGGGCTGATATTAGTCTTTGATTGAAAATCAAATAGTCAACTAATCATGTTGAATAAGAAAGGAAAACACTGAGTCTTAGTATTGTTTTGGCATGAACAAAATATTGAAAATATCTGTACAAAACATCAGTATGAACCTTCAAACCCCATATGGGTCAAACCTCAGAACCAACCATACCTTGATGCGCTCGTCCTTGTTGGCCACGTCCTGCAGCATCCCGCTGTGTGATACCTCACACCTTCTCATCTCCTCCTCCAACTCACTCACTCGCTCCACCCATCCCTCTGTCTGCTGACGCAACTACAGACAGGCAGGTAGATGAAGTTTACATAGAGGTTCATGAATATAGTGTGTGGAAGGAACAATTATGGCAGCAAAATGTAGCAAACTGGCTACACAGCACCCTAAATCCTTAATTACAATCATGGAAAAACAAAATCACCTCACCTTCTACCTCTATACATACATATATATATATATATATGTGTGTGTGCGTGCGCTCTACCTGTGTGTTGCTGTCCTGAAGCACGGCATTCTCCTCTCCGGCTGATTCTAGATTCCTCTGTAGTCTGTCACTGTTCATATTATACACCTTCAAAGTCGTTTGTGCCTAGAGACAGACAGATAGACATAGTGTCACATGAACCATAGAGAGACATAACGGAGGAGGGAAAAGAAGGAAGAGGAAGCAGCTGGCAGAGGACAAGGAGAATGAATGCAGACAGAGGAGAAGAGGTAAAGAAAGGACTGTACCTGTTCCTCTCGTGACTGGAGTTCTTTGGTTTCTTCTTCAAATGTTTTCATGCTCTCCTCCAGCTCTGCTATCTGGAAGGATAACAACAACAAAATCGCCACTTATGCCATATTACATCCTATATAAATCCTTGGATGATTTTTGCCGGTACACTTAACATGACTGTCATGGTTTGGTAATGTTAACGGAAGTGTGTGTTCCTACCCTCCTCTCTTGCTGTATCCTGTGCTCCCTCTGTCGGTTCAGTTGGTCTTTCAGTTGTTCCAGATCTGTCTCCAACTCTCCTTTGGCTCGCTCCAGCTGACTGGCTTTGACCTGGAGGAAGAAGGAGAAGAGATGCCATCAGAATAAATGTATTTGTGAGAGAGAGGAGAGGAGTCAACACCAAAGGCAGGAGGGTCAGACTTGCTACTGTATATAACTTATACATATATGTCCTTCAATGTGACAGCGATGGTGCAAAACATGAGATGAACTATTGATCCCTGAGGGGAAATAGCATTACAGCAGCAAAGAATAGGACAGATTCTGCCTGAGACCAAAGCAATGTTGAACACAGTGTACAACATCTGCTGGCTGAAAATGGCATTGCAAGCAATGAGGAGCATTTTATTTCAGGAGCATCACATGTTACAACTTCAGCTAACGTTAAAGCCGTAATGTAAGCATACCCAGTCTAAAACTTTAGCAGTTACTTTTGCACAGCCTTTGTCTCTGCATTAGCTGGTAACCTTTGTTAGCTTACAAGCAAGCTAATATGACTTTGACTGTAGTCAATTGGTGTCTCAACTATGCATGTGCAGTTGTGTAAATTGTTTGTGTAGTTTATGTACGGTTACATGTACAGCCTTTGTTTTGACTGTAGGTTATTTGTGTTGATTTACTATGATGCTGTAAATCATCCCATTCAATTTTATTCGGTTGTATCTGGGGGAAAAAAGCAGGATATATATCCTATACAGGCAGAAAACTGACCAATGAAGAGCCATTACTAATGAAAAAACAGGGTTGACCCACTCAATCAAAACTGTTCTGTCAATCACAGACAAGTTTGCTACCTGCGCACTCCTTACAACCTGCCCCACTGCTTTCTTTTCAGCATAGTCACATCTTGCTTTTGCACACCTTTTATTTATTTGAGGATTTCTCCAAGTTTTCTGTCTTACCTCAAGACGCTCCGTCTTTTCAGTTTGGGCCAAGACACCACTGTTCCTCAGTGAGTCCTCCAGGTCATCATACTACAAGATGACACATAAGAAAACAAACAAATACAGAAATCAGATTCAATGCAGAAGAGATACAATCCCCACAGCGATAGATGTATTTTGTTATGATTTTAGGTTGTGTGGATATCTAACTCATTTATTTCTAATGGGGGGCAAAAATGAACACTGGCTAGGCTAGAAAGCTTGGTTACCCCCTCCGCCACTAACCAACTAACATTTGGAGGTTCTATTCTGTTCTGGAAATCTAGCTGTCAGGTACAATAGTGAAAGTGGCTGGTGATTTGTGATCTACCAAGCACTGTGGTCTGTATAGAGAGGAGGTAGTTTCCTGCCCTGATGAGAGGTTTCCTGCGTTTTGTGTTACTGATCACACCCCTGACAACACATGGGATAATACTGATGTTCTGAGTCAGTCATTATTCAAGCAATGGAAAACTGATTAATGAATTGTTACATTAATTAGACTCAGTTTAAAAGGGAACAGACAGTCAGCACTAAGGCTAGCACTTACCTCTTGTTGACATTTGCTCAGAGTCTCCAGGACTTTACACTTCTCATTCAGCAGCTCTGACACCTGCTCAACCATACGCCTCTCTTTACCTGGGAAAGAGGTAACACAAAACATATACACTGCATTCTTTTTCAGTTAACTTTAGGACCTTTAGAGAACAGTGTACAGAGGGCAGGGAGAGAGGAAAGACAATATTGATAAGATGTATTGGTTGTATTACTCTGTTAAGCTGTGGAACTATGATGTTAATGAATAAGGAGCAGGAACTTACTTTGGTACATCCTGCTTTTGACCTGTGGAGGACCATGTGAGAGATTAGCCATGAGAAGGAATGACAAGTAAGATTAATGGATTGATTGTCAGTGGAAAAGGCAGTGTGTGTTCTATTTGTTTGCATGTGTGTGTCTATAAATTAACTCAGAACATATCCAGATGACCAAGCTCTACGTGTGTGAGTACTTACAGAACTATAACATCGACAGCTGAACACCAGCATTGTTAGCAGCCCCACTAGGCTGGAGATGATGACTGGTTCCCATGGCAACCCGTACAGGTCCGGCCCAGGTCTGATGTCATCTGGTAGCGATGACACAACCTGGGAAGAAGGAGGGTTATAACAGCTGAGCTGGTTTCAAAATTTGGTACATGTCTTGTCTGTCTTTGGAACCCAGACTCATCAAAATATATAGATTTTACTAAGCTGCACCCTATTTTGCACAATTCATGTTTCAATTGCATCTTCTTCGACCTCACCCGTCCCTTTATCTACATCTCCCCTTCATTACTAAGTGATGATCATAGCTTTCATCTGGATGCATAGAAATAAAATAGGTGTTCCTAATAGTACAGTCGATGTATGAGTTCTCATCATGTGTGGAGCCACCAGAAACTAGTCTGCAGCCTATTTATGATCCTGACAGCTAAAAAGCGGACAACTACTACAGCAGCTACTCTCCCATGACTGTTTCCCATACAAACTGTAGTGTATGCAGGAGACATCGGCCTCCCCCCCTCTTCGGACCACAGCAACACCCAAAGACTAACACATTCCTCTCCCAGGGTCTTCCTATGAGGTCAAGACCCCTGCTGTGCTCCCAGGAACCCAAGGAACCCCCTTTGCAGCAAAAGGTGGATTTCCCCCATAAAGCCGCCAAAAGTAACACATTGCAGGTTCGACTAGCCCGCTCTGGTGCCATTAGGAGATGGGACCGATGATAAGGGCCGGGGAAATGTACCTAATCTACCTTCCAAGGGAGACACAGAATAAGAGAACAAAGAAACTCTGGAATGTGTTGCAAAAATGTGCTTTCTGTATGTTTATTAGATTTGAACTTCACATCCTGTGGCAGATGATGTACCCTACTCCCCAATGTAGTATCTTGGTTATTCAAGGCACACAGAATGTGTTATCAGGACTTTTGGTTTACTCGCCAGTATTTTGTGGTAAGACAGTGATGTTTGGTGTCATTCAAACCCATTTGTTGTTAGGTGATTAAATATGTCACTTGCATCCCCAAAGGATCAAGAAAAATGATGTTTTCCAAACCTGAGCTGGAAATGCAGTTTTAGGGGATGGTGATCACCGGTCATCAAGTTGGAAATCTGATGCATGCAAATGAGGGAAACACCTACCACTCCTGACATACCATAAAGCCTTGACCCTTGGGCTCGACTCAGAACACGAAATCTCACGAACTCGAACGAACAAAGGAGGACAACTCCTGCAACGGGCGGATGGGCAAAAACTCAGGCGGAAAGACATCAAGAAACATCAAGGAACATCAAGAAACTCAACTCAACTGTCCTGCAGCCCGTCCTGTAACTAAGTTTGAACCTGGCTCAAAGCTCTTCTTTCAGCTCAAGTACCAGACCAGCTCCAGAGTGAATCTTGCCAAGACGGCCGATTGAGTTCACTCAACCTGATCCAGAAGACTACGAAACCACGTCAGAAGCCAGCCGCTACTCTACTCTGCTTCCTGAACGACGTGAGTCAACACATCGCCCTATCCCTCTATATCCACTGAGGTGAACTGTTGGCACGACGACTCCGACAAACAACGGCCCCCGGACCGCACTCCACAACGGCCCTCCTGACGTCGACTGGTCCAGACCAACACGTGCGTGTGTTTCCCTGTCCACTGCGACTGCGCGACGGTTACCACGGAGACGCTGACACCCTGCAAACCAGACGGTAACCAACTTTCTTGTTGATGCACGGGTGATGCAAAGGCAGTGTTGAACTGTGAAAGTGAGGTTAGAATACTCTCTCTCTCTCTCTCTCCACTATTCTCTGTCCTTCTGTCCCAAGTCTCCCGGAAACTGTCAGCTGTCCTCTAAGCCATCTTTTGCTGTTGCCACATTGCCGCAATTAGACGTATTACAGCTCAGGTCGTTTTGTCGGTGCAAACTTCCTTGCCATCTTTGATCCCAATATCATTTGCCACTCTTATTTGATATATCCTCTGCCACTGTTTAACTTTCTACCTTATTTGATATATCCTCTGCCACTGTTTATCTTGCTATCTTGTTTGCCAGTTTTATTGCCATTATCTGTTTTAGTTTAGTACACATGTATTCATTTTATTGGTGTTTTATTTACATAGTTAATAAAATCTTTGCATTTATAAAGAACTGGCTTTTGTGTGTCATTGATATATCCTGGACATGAAGGTAGAAAATCACTGAAATCTAGAGCTCACTTCTTCTGATTATTAGACTGATATCATCATAAAGAGACTATTCCAGTGTAAACTGGTGGTGCCCCGCGAGTGTTAATTAATAAGATATTAATTACTAAGAATAATTTCAATAATTGTCAATTTTCAGAATTGACCAAATAGTCTCATCGTTCATAACGAAGCTCAACACGCTACACAAACCTAATACATTAGTGGCTGCTTTACCCACCCATCTCTTCCTGGGATCAAAGAATTGAGGTTTTTGAGACACTTAATCATCCTAAAAACATTATTTCTAGATATTGGGACTACACTTCTTTTTAAATGGAAATCTACATAGACACAATATACTGTTGTTTTAATTTGACATTTCACTGTGATGGCGCACGGTCCTCTGCGTATTTAATACAATCGAATCAAACACCGATATAGTTTGTCAATTTTGTACAGCGACGGCAGCCATTACACAACTAGTACAAGAAGGAAATGATAACCGAGAATCTGCTACTGGCAATTTGTCTGACAAGGAAGGATCAATTCTGTCTATCTTAACGGGTGAAGAACAGCAAAAATACAGAACATCACACCTGACCGCGACAGCCTAACGTTACTAACAATTACCTAACAGTTACTAACTATTCAGACACAAGCATCCCATATGCAGATCCAAACACAAAATTAAAACTTCACGAGAACCCTGACAACTAATAGCATCGGTAACACAAACAATAAAAATGAACACTCATCAGTCAGACGTGATGCCAGGACCCAATCATGGGATGTTTTCCTGGTGGTGTTACGTTAAGCTGTGAAAGCTAGCTAGCTGTTGCTAACGAAAACTGCCACATAACGTACATCCTTCACTTTCTCCACGGCGATACTGTAGTAAACCTCCGCCGTCGCTTGAAAGTCGGCCGTTTTGATGGCCAGTTTGTCACTCGCTGGCTGTTCCGCCATGTCCGAATTATTTCATTTGACTGATATTTTGTAGGTTTATGTTATCATTGGGAAAGCTGTCAACCGGGCAAGCGGCGAATTCATATCCTATTCACAACACCAAGGCTCCAGTGAGGTTCACGTCATGTTGCACAATCATAGGGGGGAACAGAATACTTTAGTCTCTCCAGAAATTCACTGAAATGTGTTTAATAGATTTTTATTGTTTATGAAGAGCATAAAATATAGTATTATAAGACTCTTAAAGATATTAAGTAAATATGAGTTATCTGGAACACGTAAAACCCGATGTGGTTATAAAGGCATCCCCGCCGGTTTAAATGGTTTACTCGAAACGTCACCAATTGTAGAACGCCACACTGGCACATCGGAGCGTTTTTAAAGTAACACCAAAGCAAACAGGTGGAACCAAAACCAACAGAAACATTCACAATGCGCTCTTTGATGAGCGTATTTTGAATATGAACAGTATTTAATACAAAACATGCTTGTGTGTGACCACGTGTCACCAGGTTGAGATACAACCACTAATTTGTCCAAGTAGGACAAAGGTAGAGATTTCAATCCACACACTTACTAGCAATGCCAAGCCAATGCTCCAAAAGCTTCATACTCACCGAATCGACTTCATTTTCATCCATTTGAAACCAGGAAATACCCTGCTCCCTCAAATCCTCATTTTATGGCAACTTGCCTTTAGAGCAGTGTTGAGCCAGCTGGCTCAATGAGAGTAATAGAGACCAGCCCTAAGGAATGTGAATGACATTGAAGGACCTAACTCAGCTTGACAACTGAGAAGTAGGCTATGCTGCATGCCAGAGAGAAGTGGACAGATCAACAAGTTCAAGTTCAGTGTCTTAAAGGACCAGTGTTTATACCATGTAGACACTTCCGAAACAGCTGTATGGACCCATGGAGGTCATTGTCAATAGGGGACAACTAGCTGTCCAAGGCTCTGCGTCCAGAGGTGCCAAATGATCCATTAAGGGTAGAACTTGACATTTGCTGACTTTCACAGATACATGCTTACAATTTTATGTCTCTCATCTGTGTTGCTTCCAGATTCCAGTCTCTCATTCTATTCCTAATGCTATCAAAACAAACTTGCAAAGACACACGGCTTGCTTGAGAGGTAGAATCCATTATTGCATGAACAAAAGTAGAGAATGAACATATTAAAGACTACTTGTTGGCTGGTGTTCATCATTTCCTTGCAGCCATTCTCAGCTAAGAGTAATGAATGGCAGTGCACTGTTAAGAATAGTCATCATAAGACATGTTGATATTGGGATTCAATGTATCTCTGCAAATTGTGTGTTGATGCTGTTAGGAATAGCAGGTGAAGATGACGCAGATGGGATTTCTGTTTTTATAACCATTTCAAACCAATGTTGGAAATGAACCAAAATCAAAATTATACTGGTGCTATTGCTTTAATTGTTCTGGTTTGGGCTGGTCTTGGGTTCAAACATATTGATCAAAACATCATTAGCAAGTGTTTTCAGGTTTTACTCCAGTTTACCTTTCTAATGTGGGGGGTTATGGGAGGAGCCTGGCTCAATTTTGCAGCTAAGTCAAGCTAAAATTATGAGACAATTAGAAGACATTTTTTTTCATAAATTGTAAAGAATTATAAATTATAGAGCAATTGTTTTGTCATCTGTACAGAAAATAGCATTACATTTCTTCCAAAAAAACTTAACACAGGTGTGAAAAGATTTTCCCTTGAATATGACATAGAATTTAACACAGCTCAGAATATTAAAGGACAACTTGGCCTCCATTTGGCCTCCGTGAACCAAAATCGGGTGGTAACTCTTACCTGCACAGTAAGCCATTTGAGGAGCTCCCTCACTGCGAGAATATGAACGGTAGCATCTCCAGTGACCTGGTGAACAGAGTCCAGAATCTGCCTCATCGCCCCTGTGTGTACAGTCAGAGAGAGATAGGGACATTCATGGAAGTATTCAGGGCTGCCCCCTTAGTTTATTGAAATAGTAGCAAATGACAGGAAAAATGGGACACTGAGAGATGAGCTCAATTCAAACCCAGGAGTTAAAAGACATACGTATAAAGTTAGATATGTATAAAATTTCTTTTTTATCTTGTTTTAGTTGATGATCCATCTTTTTACTCATTTTCCACGAATGGATACTGAGTCATCCATACCTTCCAATGGCTGCGGTGATCCTTTCCGGTTGTCAGGACTGGTGCTGTCTAACACCTCTGTAACCGTTTCCTCGGGGGACACTCTCTCTCCTCCACTTCCTTTCTCTGTTTCCCCCTTTTGTCCCGTCTCTCCACCTAGCTGTCCATCCTTTTCCTTCCGCTCCCTCATCCCTTCACCTCCGTGGTTGTCGCTGTCCCGGCCTGCAGGAGAATCTCCTGTCTCAAGTGGGTCTTCTTCAGTGGTGGTTTCTTTATCTTTCAAAATAAAATCAAAATAACACAAAATAAATTGATGGCGATAATGTCTTAAATAAAGGCACTCTACTATATAAATCAAGTATATCGACCATGATCGCCAGGGAACATTTTCAGCCAATGTAGGCGTTAATACCTTGATGGTTAGTGACATCTGATTTCCCTGCGTTGAATATCTCTTTCACTCTCGCCAACAGCATATCTAGTTTCTGAAAGGCGATGAGCGACCTGGTCTTCTGCTTGTCCTCCTGAGGCGTGTCCGCAAGCCTCACGCTAGGTCTGATCAGTGCCTCCCTGTGGTAATGCAGGAGTACTTCCATATCCAAGAGTATAGATTCATCTTCAGCCATCGTTTCTGAGCTGCCCAAGATGTAATCCAACCACTGCAGTTTGTACCGCCCGAAGAGCTCCGTCACAATGGCGGTCTCATCTGCACTCATGTGGCCGAGGAGTGCCTTGTAACGAGGATGAGACTGGGACTGGGACTGGGGTTCGGCGAGAGGTGATGCCCGGGGCTCGGTAGAGGGAGGAGAAGAAGGTGGTTGGGGCTGGGATGGAGATGGAGGGGTGCTGTGGTGCAAAACTTGGATGTAAGCCTGAGTTGAATCAGCGGTTGAGTCTAGTTCTTGTTCAGGAGTGAAAGACGCTTGCAGCTGGGATGTCTCTTCTGTTCTGCCATCTGCAGATGCTTTTGAGTCCTCGGTTTCGGTGCTGAAGAAACGGAAGGTGTTTTTGAAGAGACCGAAAGCTCCTCCACTTTCAGTCATTACTGTGCCTCTGTTTGGATCCTCGGGGGCAACAGTAGAACCAGTAGGGCTGTTAGAGTCACCGGAAACAGCCTGACTCTCAACAATCCCACTACTTGAAGCTGAAATCTCCCCTTCCCTCTCATTACCATCCATATCGGCATCACCATCCGTCATCAGCACACCAGCTCCTTCATTCTCACTTGTATTATCATGCCGTATGTCTCTCTTCTTGTCTTCTGTTTCAGCCGATCTGTCCTGGTGTGTGTTGTCCATCTGGTGATCGGGGTGTGTTTGTTTTATCTCGTCAGCAGAAAGCCCAGGGGAGCTGCTTTCACCTGAACACTTTGGATCATTGTACTCGGTTTTCTCTCCCATGTCTTTAGAGAGACTGCAGGGGCTCGCCTCACCTGAACGCAGTAGATCATTGTCTCTGTGCTCAACTTCTCCTGTCTGATTACTGTTAACTTCATCACCGGAGGCAGCCCCGACAATGAAATGACTAGTGGGATCAAAGATGGCGCCCGCATCGTTGCTATCATCTTCATTCCTAATTACCTCTGATTCCCCTTGCTCTTCCCTCCTCTCTTCCTGATTTGATGTTTCTTCCTCCTTTTCTCTGTCCCTCTCCTCCTCTTCTTGTTTCCTCTCCTTATCTCTCCTCTTCTCCTCCATTCCCCCAGCTGGTGTCTTCTGACTCTCTCCTCTCCTGCCCTCTAATATCTGTCCATTGCCATCCATTGGATCACTCTTTCCCGTCTCTGTCGCCCTTTCATCCATTGATCGTACTCCATCCTCAGAGTCATCTCGCTCTTCTTCTCTGGCTTGGCCATCTGTCACAGAGCCATCTGTGGCAGCCTGAGGATGAAGCTCATCTGAACTTTCTGTGACAGGAGGTCCTCCGGTCGAATTCATGCTCAGACTTGAATTTATTGCCACTAGCCTGTTCTTATCAAGATTCTCTCCTTCCTCTTCCCCCATCCTCTCATTCTCTTCATCCTTCCCCTCCTTCTTTTCCCCATCCTCCTTCTTCTCCTCTTCCTTGTCCTCCTCCCTATTTTCCTCTTCCTTCTGTAGGCTGTCAATCTGTCTCTTTCCCGCTGTTTCAGAGAAATCTGAATCCAAGCCATTGTCAGCCTTTGTCCCTTTCTCAACACCCGCTGACTCTAAGCCACCAATGTCATTCTGGTCAGATGGTTGTACGTGGTGGGTGTCTGTGTCTGTTTCTGACCTACTAGCTGACTTTAGGCCGCTTTCATTCAAAGTCTCGTTATCAAAGCCAAATGTCTTTGTCTCGGTCTGACCTGGTTGGATGCCATCTTTCTCAGTTTCTGTCTCAGAATCAGCTACCTTTGGGCTGTTTGCATCACTATCACTGTGTGTGGCTCTCTCTGACATCTGTGGCGACACAGAGGCCTGATGTATATTGTCCTCGGGCACGCTCTCACTAGAGGTCAATCTGCCCTCATCCTCTTCTGGAGTGTTTTCTTGAAGAGTTTCATTATTTACACTGGTAGATTGTGGTCTGCCAAACTCCCGAGAGCCATCCTGATCAAGAGATTCAACAGGGTGTGACTCCGCCTCCTGTCCTAACTCAACATGGCGTGTCTCTTCCTGAGTGGTGCCAACTTCCTGTTGCATCACGGCCCCTTCTGTCTCTGTGGTGTTATCGTCAATCGTGGGTATGCTATCCGTGTTATCAAGATCCTCTCTGGGGATTTTATCGTCGCTGTCCTCGGCTGTGCCCGGTGGCGAGGAAGGCCGACTCGTTCCGCCGCTGTCTTTTTCATCACCATTGGTTTGACTTTGTTGGTTTGGTTCTTCAATCTGCACTGTGGAAAATGTGTCATCGCCTGCCGTGCCCGATAGTGGGATGTCTCCGTCAAGCATCGCTGTCTTTGCGTTACTCCCCTCGTCTTCATCACCACCACCACCACCACCACCACCACCAGCCTCATTTTCTACAGATGCCTCGGTGGATGCCTCCGCTGTCGCTGTCTTTTTGCTTGCTTGCTGTTGATCTTTGTCATCCTCCTCATCCGTGTTATCAAGATCCTCTCTGGGGATTTTATCGTCGCTGTCCTCGGCTGTGCCCGGTGGCGAGGAAGGCCGACTCGTTCCGCCGCTGTCTTTTTCATCACCATTGGTTTGACTTTGTTGGTTTGGTTCTTCAATCTGCACTGTGGAAAATGTGTCATTGCCTGCCGTGCCCGATAGTGGGATGTCTCCGTCAAGCATCGCTGTCTTTGCGTTACTCCCCTCGTCTTCATCATCACCACCACCACCACCACCACCAGCCTCATTTTCTACAGATGCCTCGGTGGATGCCTCCGCTGTCGCTGTCTTTTTGCTTGCTTGCTGTTGATCTTTGTCATCCTCCTCATCTTCACCCACAACATATCCCATGGAATCCAATGTAGGATCTACAGAATTCAACGTGGACACCTGCGTGACGTCAGTATCTTTCTGTTTACCGTCACCCTCAACAATCTTCTCATCTTTGCCCTTATTACCGACTGATTTGTGAGTAGAAACCTGACTAACTTCACTCTCGTTTTTTGCAGATTTTTCCTCATCGGCTGTATTTGTCTCTTTACCCTCATCATCAACATCATCATCGTCTACTTGAAGAAAGCTGTCCAGCATGGAAGAGAATCCACCTACAGAGAAGACAGACTGGGACTCTTCCTCTGACTCGGTCACACTGTCCTTGCTACCATCTAAGATATCTAAGACATTCCCATCAGCACTGACTGCTGCTGTTGTACCTGTCTCGATCTCTGATGGGAGATTTTCATCTTTTTGAGTTTCAACCACCTCCGATCCACTGCGGTCTTTGGTGGAGCTATCGTCAATACTGTGACCTACTTCTTTTATTGGTGTCTCTGTTTCGGGCCCACCGTCCTCCTCTATCCTCTCTACGCTTGGGTCTGTCTTTCCTTCCTCTGTCGGCGCAGGTTGTGACTGACTGGTCTGACTGGTGCCCTTGTTCTGTGATTCTGTTGGTCGTTCTGCTTCCCTCTCTTTAAAACCACTTCCCACAGTCTCATCAACTCCTCCCTTATCTTTACCGAAGCCTAAAACATCCCCTATCCCTATATCCAACCAAGAGCGAGATAGTGGTGGTTCCACTTCCTGGATTGTGTCCTCGTCCCCTCCCACGCCAGTTGTTTTCTCCTGCCCTGGCTCCCGATTGGTCAGGCCGAACCCCAGGCTGCCGGACAGCCCACTTCCCAGCCAATCCAACACCCCCCCCTCTATCTTCTCCTCCTCCTGCAATCGGTTGCTATCTAGATCCAGAGCCAACCTCCTGCTCCTGAACGTCTCTCCTGTTTCCTCCTGCTCTTCTTTTTCCTCATCTCGCTCTCTTTCTTTGGAATGATCTGTTCTTCCGTCACCTCCAAAACCAAGCCATCCAGTCACAGTTGACGTGAAAGCATCTTTGTCATCTCTTCTCTCTTCTGCTTGTTTTTTCTCTCCTTCTGTGGAATCGTCAACCTTTCCCTCTCCTCCCAATCCCAGCCATCCTGTCACCGAAGAGGTGAAAGAAGCTTCACCTCGTCTCTCTTTTCTCTCGCTCTCATCATTTTTCTCTCTGTCAGCCGAATCGCCAGGCTCTCCCTCTTCTGCCAGACCTAGCCATCCTGTCACTGACGGACCGAGCCAGTGGGAAGAGGAGGAGGAGGAAGGGGAGGAAGAGGAAGGAGACCCACCTTGTTCATCCTGAGCCACCTCATCACCACGCCCAGCGTTCTCATCCTCATAAGTTCCCGCAGCATCAGCATGGTTTTGATCACTTCCTGACGATGTGCCGTCCGCTTCCTGTGCTGAAACTGGAGGTTCTGTAGTGGACTCTTCGGATGTTGGGGGACTTTCAGCATCATTGTCTTTGGTTTCTGGCCTCTGGTTTTGGATTCCCTGATCATCTTCGTCATCCGTGTCCAGGTGGCTGGAATCAATGGGATAGCCATACTCATCCACGCAGAAGAAATCATATTTCTTAAAGAGGAGAAGGGATAAAGACAGGATGCTTTAGTAACACTGTATTTATGAAGAATATGTATTATATTCTAAAGCATGGATGGTTGTCATTTGTTTTAATAGCAGTTTGTTACTCTTCTACAGGAAACAAACACTGCCAATCCTAAACTTACGTAGTATAAATCACATCATATTAGTTCCTTAACATGTTTGGAAAAGGGAAAGACTCATAATGCAATTATAACTTGTTGCTGTCTATCAGTAGGTACCATTTGATTTACTATCACCCTGTCCATAACTGTGTGTAAGTGTGTTTCATTCACAGCCTGTAATCTGAACGGCTGCTGAAATCAAAGCCTCTTTACCTGTGTCTCCACTACTTTCTCTGAAGTTGCATATACCTCCTCCTCCTTTACTGCATCCTTTGGGAAATAGCCAAACTGTTTGTCAATCTAAGAAGAAAAAAAGGACACAGAGAAGACGTTACAGCTCCAGAGAGCCACACAAGCATCACAGGGTATTAGTGGTTGAGTAGGCGGGAGACACAATTAGAGACGGAAAAAAGACATCAACGATATGAAGCAACTGATAATGAAAATAATGAGGATAATGAAGCACGCTCTTGACAAAAACATGATGGTGACAGGATGTCTGCAAATTTCTTCAAAGCTTCCTTTCTTCACTTTTTAATGCCAGTTTAATGAATTATAGTGCTGTAGTCCAGCCTAGAATGTTGGTTTGCATGACTGGGCTGATTTCTCACTAGAAAAACAGCACACAAGAAACCACAACTTTTAAGAACTCCTTTTAAGAAAAAATTAAATTGAGGCCATATTTAGACATTTTAAGGCCTTGAGGTTAGATAATATGATTGAAGATATTTTAAGACTTTTTCCGGACCTGTAGACATTCTGAATGAGACACTAACCCTCGAAATATAAACTTTGACTCGTGAATATGAGAAGTTTTCACCACACACAATCTTTCAGCATTTTCCCTAAGCTATCTTTAAAGGTGTATGTGTTTCCCGGGTGTTTACAAAAGCTTTCAATTTGACTCAGCCAATCACAACAGAGAACCTGAACTACCTGCGTTATAATCAGGATTAACCTACAACTTGAGAAAAAGAACAATTTGGGATGGGTATTTGCTGAGCTCTGTCTCTAGAGAGACAGACAGGCAGGCATAGAGAGAGACAAAAAGACAGACGTACACTTCCTGCCCAGAGGTCTTGTCTATTGCCGGTCAGTTTGTGGTAAACAAAGATGGTGTCTCCTCGCCTGAAGCTCAGGAAGCGACAGTCCTTACCATGGTGGTCCCTGGTGGCCTGCACCCTGCTCATCAGGCCTACACACACACACACACACACACACACACACACACACACACAAAGGTAGAGGTCCAGATTCCCAGATTCCCATCAGTGTAATTAGTCAGGTTCCAACAGAGCACCATGTGATTACTGTATAGATAGGAGTCCTGTTTCTAAATTCTATTCTCTCTATTTTAACCTTTTTATACACTACCTATACTTGTATATTACTTCTTTATATACTACCGCATTAGAGACCTGTACCCTAATTTCTACTTTATTTTTTTCATATAAATATTTTGTAATTTTGTGTTGTTTTATGTTTAATGAGACCTACAGGACCAAAACAAATTCCTTGTATATGTAAACTTACTTGACCAATAAAACTACTTCTGATTGTGATTCTGATTCTAAAATAGGTAGAGATATATACTGTACAAGTATTTTTTACCACTTACTTTCACACTCAGAATCTCCACAGATCTTGTAGTCAGACAAAGAGCCCGGGTTGACGTGAGGTAAAATTAAAAGAATTATGCCTGCGCTCCATAGGAATCGGCCAGCCTGTGAAACAGCCATTCTTGATGTTTTAACAGGACTGCATCAAGTAAAAAATGTCCATAATAGGGGAAAAACTAAGCTAGCTAGTTGTGGACATTGCCTCCAAGCTGTTGCTGTCATGAAGGCTCAATACCAAATGAGGAGAGTTGCGATAAGATAGAAGGTTAATATGGGGATAATTATTAACATCTGATAGTTGCTGGTTTGACAGGCTACAACATTGCTCAAAAAACACGTTCTCCGTGGCTGGTCAAAGCTTTTCTGTTTCGGCATTTTATTTTGAAAGCAATGACTATATTTGCATTATTGTGACATAAATAAACAAAATCAGCCTGTCTGTGCACTGATAACTCTGGTGGCAAGGTGGAACGTGGCGATTTCATGGACTTTGATCTCTGGATGCACTTTACCACAGCAACCACCGCCGCGCACCGACTGCGTCATCAGTCCGCGTCTAAGAGCAAGATGGCTGACAAGCTTGTGCTTTTGGCTTGCCTGCTCTGATAAATTTGACTGTTTTATCGCTAAAGGACTTTTTTTGCAGTAAGCGGGCACCTCACTTGTACCCACTAATATTTATCTTATTTAGGCGGCATAGCAGTTTGTTCGTTAGTTTGATAGAAAGATAAATACGCAATGAAGTCGGACGTGGAAGAGTTGATGCCCAGGCTGCTGCCTATTGAGATTGGAGAGGGTACACAGGACTTGGACCTGAACGGACCTCCCAGAAACCCTCAAGAATACCTAAGACAAGTCCAGTAAGTTCACCTAGTTAATGCTGTCTGTGCTAGGACAATAAAGATTTAGCCTGACTCTATCAAGGACCATCGTGTTATCTATATCCGCACTGATGCTGCCTTCATGAAATATTGGTATTAACGTTACCCACGAATTATCAGTTGAGCGCGCGTGAACCATCCAATAAAGTGGAACACCTTAGATGTAATGGGATAGTTTACTGTAATTGTAAAGTGGGAATTTTCCCCGATGTGACTTTTACGGATGGAGAGCATAGAGGCCATGTCAACAACTAATGGTAAAATTAGATTCAAATATTTATTGTATGTTATTGTTTGTAACTGGTAAATCATTTGTTTTGTTGTATGCTTCTGTTTCTACTGCTTGTTTAACTTTTAATTGCCATACAAACACAAATTATAATAAATTAAACCACTTAGCCACATGCCCGATGTGCTGCTTAAAGTAAAACAACAGCCACCAAAAACCTACTTTTCTTACAGGGTACATTTTGTTGGACAAAAGCTAAAACGTGTGACAAATCGTATTCATGACTTCTGATCTCGGAAGTAGGAGTTTGAGAGAAGTGCTTGAAGGCAGCATCATTCTGTCCCTAACAATTTGGGTCCCATTGCCTCATATTAAGTTTCCCATAACATTCAGTCTAGTCAGTCATAATGGAGGTTGTCTATGTGTATAGAAACGCTTTTTGCTTTCACCAGGTTGGAGGCGTCATTGTGTCCAGAGGTGGTGGTGGCTCAGATTGACCCCAAGAAACTGAAAAAGAAACAAACTGTCAACGCATCTGTGAGTCTGAATGTATACCTGAGTTTTGTGTTAGGATGTTAAAGTGTGAGGGTGTGTGAGAGAGAGAGATATGACCAATGGACAATAATAGCTTTATGATGATCAGTGTGTCTGTGAGAGTGTGAGAGAGATTGTTCACTAACTGCACAGGATAAATGGATGATACACACACACACACACACACACACACACACACTTGGCAACCGTCTGAGGCTCGTCTGTCTCCTGTGCTTCAGGTGGAGGGTTGCCAGGCTGCTCCAGAGGGTTTCTCCCCCAGTCTCAGATGGCAGCAGCAGCAAGTCGGCAACTTCTCAGACATCAGACAGGTGAAACGCACGCAGCCCCCTACAGTCGGGTGAACACGCAAGTACACATGCACGTTTTCACATGCAGACATTACAGCGGTTCTGCTTGAAGACAAAAAAAAAAGCATCATATTGGCCACAAGGCATGGCGACATTTTACTGCAGGGAAAGAGCAGAGATTTCTAGTTCGGCTAGGACTGAGGTATGTAAGTTTGTGAACAGATTCAATACTAAATATCTTTACCTATATGTAAGAGCAGTGATAGTAGTCAACTCTGATGGTGATTAGGTAAGGTAAACAGCCATCAATGTAAACTACATTATCAAAAAAAGTTTTCCTTAACACATCCTATCCTCATAGAACTTGCATCAGTTTGATCCTTCTTACTATGATGTATACTGTTAAATATATCTCTAAAAAGGTGGGTAAACTCTATTCTAATAGAAAGGTGGGTTTATCATGTTTTTTAGGTTAGGTAATTTTTTTTAGAGTAGTACCAATGTAATCTGTAATCGGGCTCATTCCATGTTCTGCGTTTTGCTTTCAGAGCATCAATAAGCACAGGACACACTGGAGCCATCAGACTCTGGACGACAACGTGCAGATGGTGAGGAGAAAGTTGAGTCAGTCATTAGAAAATCTTTCATTCTGCTCACTGCTCCCCCGGCGGTGCTATTCTTGGGTTTTTTTAGTGTTTTATTTCTGCTGATGCTGCACATCGCTGGAAGTTTGCTGTGCGTGTTTCTCTCTTGCTTTTCTGCGGGGCAAGCAAAAGCAAGTGATTTCACAACAGGAATGGAATAAAGGCTGTAGTGCAAATATCACATTTGTGTGTGTGTGTGTGTGTGTGTGTGTGTGTGTGTGTGTCCCACAGCCAATGCTGACAGATGAGGAAGGTTGGAAGAGGTTTTGTTTAGGAGAGAAGGTCTACTGCGGCATGTCATCGTATGACACAGACCCAGACCCAGCATTGGACTATAGCAAGGTTTGTGTGTGTATAAGAAGAAAGGGTTTATGGGTAATTGATTCATTAAACTATTTATTTAGGTACCGATTTAGATATTTCCATTGGTCTGCACTTTTTGTCCTATGATTGTACTTGTATATTTTGACAGTCCTTTCATGTCCATGGCAAATTCCCTGTGGGCATTTGAAGTGTGGTTACTTCTATCAACAGGGTTCCCACCGGTCATGGAATTCCTGGAATATCAGTTTTGAAAGGTGTATTTCACACAGGGGAAAGTTAGGGAATTTGATAAATTCTCTGGGGAAGTCAGGGGATATCAGGGAATTTCACAAATGTATAGATATATGAGTGAAGGCAGATATCTTAACACATTACTTACAGGTTCACTGAACACAGTCAGAGCTGAATGATACTGTTATTGATCAGGACATGTCTCTTTGTCCAGATGGGCTTCCCTCCCTTCCTCAGCATCGTCAGCAGACTCAACCAGGTAAACAACCTTCTCATATTACATTTCCCTGACACTCTTATCCAGAGTGACGACGATGAGTACAGCAATCTAGTTTGTCTCTTTTTTTTCTCATCAATCTCTCGTCTCCAGGCTACAGTGTCGGCAGTGTTGGAGATTCTGATCAGCTGGTTTGAGGAGAGAGACTTCGTTCCCCAGTTGGTGGGTTTAGTTTTTCCTATGTCACCAAAAATCTCTAATGTTGCATTCACATCGTGGCAGTAGGTGGCAAACCGGATGTTTCCATCTATACAATCTCCATTTAGACTAAATTCTGGCTAGTGAGATTTTGATGCTAGCCCAGCCTGAGCAGTACTAGCTACAGGTTGGTGGATGAGCAAAACTTCCACCTCCAATTGTAGTGTGTGTGTTTGTGTTATAGGGCCATTGGCTGTATGCGTTGTTGGCCTGCTTAGAGAAGCCATTGTTGCCTGAAGCCCATTCCCTCATCAGACAGCTGGCTAGGAGATGTGCCCAGCTCCGCAGCACTCTGGTAGGCCTCAGTCTGACCTGTACTGTCCTCACAGTGTCCTAGCAATATAGGACTACCAATATGTACCACTGATGTGTTATATCTATCGGCAATAGAGAATAGCAAAATGAAAATTGATATTAATAATAAAATGTCATAGATTATTAATTGTAAACGTTCCTTTAGTGCTTGTCTCGGTGTGGTCATTTGTCAGTACTGGTAATGATTGGTGTTTGTTTCTGCTTCCACAGGAGAGTCAGGAGGACGAGAGACTGCCTGCCCTCAACCTGCTCATCTGTCTTGTTGCCAAGTAACTACTGCTCAATCCAAATACTCAGTCAGGCCCTGTTGATGATGAAAAGATTAGCCATTGCCTTTTATTTATTTATATACACACACACAAGTTAAGTTTAAAATTTGAAGAAGCTACTTTCAGAATATAGATCTGTGTGACAGAGTTGATTTCTCACTCAAAAGACATCTAAAACTGAACTTAAGAGACTATTTAACTGCATTCGAACCTTGGCTTTATGACATTTTAAGCCTTATTCAGGGCCTGCAGACCTTGTATATAGCACTTTTAAAATAATGTTTAATCTAGGTGCCAGGTAGCCACTCTCAAACATCACACGCTAAATCTTCTCCTTGTGGTGTGTTCTTTCTGCAGGTACTTCGAGCAGAATGACCTGGCAGACCAGCAGGAGTGAACGCTGAAGGCGGACGACCTGCATTCAGAGATGTCCGATCTCCTCAAGAAGACCTCGAGGAAGATCTAACACTGAAGTTGATGGACAGTTAAAGAAAATAAGCAGTGTCATGACTGCAGACTACGGAGATCTCCATCGACCAAGCAGAAATCAGTGAAGAGTAATTCAAAAAACTTCCAAGGTCTCAACAGTGTACATAGTTGTTACATAGAGGGCGGTGGCAGGTGGTGTCTTTCTGGTTGGGGAGGAAGTCAGGCATGGTGCAGAGGGAACACAACTGCTTCCCTTTATTTGGAATGGATTACGTTTAAGAATTAATGCATCTCATCCAATAAAGTACAATCAGCTGGATAGCAGCCAAAGTACTATCTGAACCTGTTTTCATTAGTTTTGACAGCCCTTTTTTCTGTATGACTTTGTTCTGTTTTGTTCTTTGCAATGTGAAACATTTATCTATTAAAAAGATTTACTTTCTAAGATAATCACTTCTGTGGACTTTGTTGGTCAACAAAACTCTTGCTTGACAAGTGTAGCTGCCAGTATAGACAACAGTATTCTAAAACCATTTAATGTAAAAGAATAACCACAGATGTTTTTTTACACTTAAGCACTTCCTTGCTGCGCACTCAGTCACTCACTGGAGCAGTTGGGAGTTAGGTGCCTTGCTCAAGGGCAGCTGATGGTAGCCATTGAAGGTTAAGAGTGTTTATTTTCTTGCACATATTTTCCCAATGGTATTCTGGGGCCTGTTCCAAGAAGCGGGTTCAGCAAACTGAGTCTAACCCTGCACTCTGAGCTGATTAATTCTGAGATGGCCAAGTCTGAGTTTTCGGTTCCAGAACGGCTGATTTGAGTTAGTTCAATCAACTTTGAGTATGTTCACCTTGAGTTAAGCGCGTGCGCAACGACAATAAAAAGCCATCATCAATGGAGGTCCGATACTACGATTCACCATGGCAACCAGAAGGGTCGTAAAGGAGAGGGAATTGGCGTGGGAGAGAATCGCTGCCCGAGTCAATGCGTACGTTTGAATGCAGTAGTGTATTCATTTAACATTTAACCACACTTTCTTATAATATTACCTACATGTGAGAAAGTGGTGGAATGGTATTGGAAAAAAAATATTTTCATTTAGGTGCAATCCCACGGGCGCAAAGCGCACTTGGCAGCAGCTGAAAATGAAATATAAAAACATTAGTCATTTAGAAGAGGCTTTTATCCAAAGCGACTTACAAAGGTGATAGTTAACACTGTGGGGATCGAACCCACAACCCTGAGACTGAGAGTCTAATGCTCTACCAACTGAGCTGTCTGGGCCAGACATACTTCAAATGGTGTACTTAGGGTGGCAAATTAGAAAGGCAGATCTAGAAATGTAATTACTGGAACATAAGTTAGAGGTGGGTGCATGGTCACAGGTGAAATGTGTTGTTGGAACAATATAAAAATACTAACTGTTGCTTTTGTATTTGTAGGAAATAAAGAAGACCAAATGAAAGGTGTCTTTATTTGACTGCTCGGGGTGGTGGTAGTGTAATCCGTGAAGTGTAAACGGCATATTATATCTCGGACAGCTCTTCCATCCTGGACATAGAACATCTAATCGGGGTCTCAAAATCCTCTCCCGACATAAGGCTATGCAAATTACTTCCGCTTGAATATCGATCGGGTTACCATGGTAACGGAATCAGAGTTTGAGTTACCTCTTTCTGGAACGGAAAACCCAGAGTTTCCCTCATCTCAGGGTTAACAAACTCAAGAGTTTTCACTAAACCCGCTTTCTGGAACAGGCCCCTGCTGAACTGGCAACCTCGGACCACAAACCTGTGTGCAGCTGAACTTTAGCTGAAAAGTTTAACCATCAACAGTCCTGATTTTGCATGATCTTAATTCAGAATTTATACAGCAAGAGTTTTCCAATATTACTTTTAATTCATTCAAAGTGCGTGAAACTTTATTGTCTGCAGGGCGATCTTACTGGATTTGTTTGTCTGGTTACAGTGTAGCTATGTGTGCGCTAGCTAGACAATTCCATGGTTACAGTCCTGATGAACTTTTTTTTCACAGAGATGACGTACAGTACATTATCCCTTACATATCCAAAGTTTAAGGGGTGGGGGAATCATACTGGCCCTGAAGCTCCTTTGTTACAGGGTCTGAACAAACTGCCTTTATATGGTTTTCAGTACAACTCAAAAAAGACAATATATTGATATTTCCTCATCTTTTATTTGAAGCAGACTTACTTGGTACAAAAAAAGAACAGTTTCCAAAACCAGTATATCTGCACATCATACATTTACCCAGATGAAGGAGGCTGTTACAATGTTCAAATAGTGACAATCTTGTAGGGGCTTTACGGTTTTGTTACAATGACTAAAATCACAACTACCTCAATGACCACTGATACCATAACCACCAATGACCCCAGCCCTAACGTTATGATTGGGACGCAAAAAAGAAAAGAAAAAAAAAAAAAATCAACCCCACCATCTTTCCATCCATCATAGCTCCACAAAAGAACTTTAAAAAAATTGAATCAAACATTTTGATTCAAAATTATGAGACTAAAATGAAGTGATAGTTGTCATATCCTAAACTGGGACTCAACTAGTTCAGAGGGTGGTCCGATTAGAGACCGCGTTGTTTTGTAATACCACTTTCTTCTTTCATATCGATTCCCAAGTATGGGGAAAAGGTTATGGAAAATGATGGCGATTCAATGTCATGTTATGGAAAAATCCCCACTTGAATAAAGCACTGACTATGATAAACAATTTTTAACTCCCTCGTCATATAATGTTGGTGTGGAAAATGTGTGTTTAAGGGGAAAGGCTATAAAAAGATTCGTCATCTCATCTCTAGTTGATTAAAGAAGTGAAGGTGTGTTTTCCTGTAGTTGCCAGCTTTACTAAACGGACGCAGCATGGGAACCGGGTTAGCGTCTCTTGTCCTTCCTATCTCTATCCTTGTGCTCCCTGTCGCTCCGGGACGACCTCCCTCTCCCTTCCTCGCTCCTCCGCTTCCTTTTCTCCTTCAAGCCTTTTGAGTCCCTCCCTCCTCCGCTACTCCCTCTTCTCTTGTGGTGACTCCTCTCCCCCCCCTTCTTCCTCTCCCTGTCCCTGTCAGATGGCCTCCTTCGGCGCTTGCCGTTGTCCCGGCTGCGACTTCGGCTGCTGGACGAGGAGGAAGAAGAGGAGGATGACGAAGACGAGGAGTGGCTGGATCCAGAGGAAGAGGAGGAGCTTCCGCTGGAGGAGGAGCCAGAAGAGGAAGACGAGGAGCTTTTGCTATGGCTGCGACCCTTCCGCTGCGCCTTCTCTTTCTTCCTCCCTCTTCCGAACAGCCTCCTCAGGAGCAGGGACAGTGCTGGGGGCCTCTTGGGGTTCAGGTTGAAGCTTTTGGGGTGCCGGGCCCCCTGGTTTTCCTTGCACCTCCTGATTCTCAACCTCTGACTCCTGGGTCAGGTCAAGGCTGGGGATGGCAGACACCTGCCCAAGCAGGGTGAGGGCTGTGTGGGGTTGCGAGGTTGCAGAGGCTGCCTGGGTCTCAGAGGGCTCCACTGCTGGTTCCCCCATGTGGGGGATGGGCTGGGGCTGGTGGCTGGTTTTGGGTGCATCGTGGCTGGGTACGGCTGGCTCTGAGGACTGGGTGTCCTGGGTCTTTTCCTTCTGGAGGTCTGTGGTCTCTGTCTCCCTCTCCACCCCCTTACTACTCTCCTCCTGCTCTGGCCCTCCCTCCATCTCCCCTGACCCTTGACTCACCTCCTTCTCCCCCTCTCCATGTTTGCCCTTAACCTCCTCCTCTGCCTTCCTCTCCTCACCACCCTCCTCACTAACCTCCATCCCCTCTACTTCCTCCTCCTCCTCTCCCTTCTTCAACCCCTCCTTCTCCCCTCCCTCCTCCCTCTCCTCTTCCTTCTCTTTCTCCTTTCTAGGCCCCTCTACTTCCCTTTCCTCCTCCTCGTCCTCCTCCTCATCTTCCTCCATCTCATCATCACCCCGATTACCTGTCACCTTGACTACCTGGCCTGCTGGCTTACCCTCCGCAGTCTGGTCCATCTTCGCTACCATGGCGGCGGCATCCGGGTCGCGGTTTGGCTGTCGCCGGGGGCGGGACTCCATCTTGCTGAGGTGCTCGGCAAATGCCTCGCGCCTCTCCTCAAACACAGCTGTCAGGAGACAAATGCAGACACACACGTTACAGATTAACACACATACAGATAATCCCCCTTGACACCACATTAGACCTCATTGACAAAGTGGAAATGCAAGGAGTCTCCAATCAACATGTAGACACTACATGAATGGAAAAAAACTGCAGCGTGTGGCTCCAACCAGGAAGCACAGGTTAAGGCAGCAGGGATAGTAACATAGTAACATTTTCGAATGGATTGTCAGGATAATCACGGATGGGAAACAAGTGAAGCGAGGTATTTACTGTCCATTTAAAAAAGGACAAATATTAAAAAGTATAAAGTGACGTGCACCAAACGGGCATCTTCATTAGAAAAGAACGGAAGCCCTGCTCACCATTAAGTTTCTTGGTGGAGTCGTCGAGGAGTTTCTGTGTGGCGGAGCACATCTTCCCAGGTATGTAGAAGATATGAGGCTTGGTCTTAGTGCGGATGTATTTCACCAGACGATTGTTGTGGCTGGTCCACTCCTCTTGCTATGGAGTGAGAGAAGAGGGCAGAAAGAAGAAAGTACAGTCCATGAGAAACCAATATTTCTGGCAGAGAACAAACAGCTTTCCCCTCCTCCTCCCGTCCTGTCATACCTGCCACCACTAACCCCATCACTCTCATAAACCTCTTTCCCTGCCCTAACCTAGCTCAGTTTGTCCCAGGGTATCTGAGTATCTACATGAAAGTGAATTTAAGACCAATTTACCTACGAAAAGAAAAGAAACAAAAAGCTGGGGAAAACAGCCCATTTCTGAACATTGCTTATGAATGCTCTGAAACCACTAATGAGCAGTTGAAGAAAAAGGACACCAGGAAATTGATTGTTTAGTTACAAGATGTCCAGTTTTTTTTTAGTTTTTTTTTTAAAGCAGATGCAATGACAACAAAACAAAAGCTTTTATATCTTCATTTATACGTACACCTTGTTCTGTCTTCTAAACGGTGTTAAAATGTTTCTTACCAGTTGAGCTAGTTCTACTTTCTGTTCCAGTAGTCTCAGCTCAGTCTGCTTAGCCCTCCTCTCGTCAAACAGCTCCCTCCTCTCGCCCTCCACCTTCTTTTTCTCGGCCTCAGCCTGTACCTCCAGCTTCTGCTCGATTTCACAACGTCGCTTTTGCTGTGGGGACAAAAGGAGGACGGAGAAAAAGAAAAATATAAAAAGGAAGGAACACACAAAGTTTGTCCCAGTTTTCTGATGTAGCTACGTTTGACGTTCCCCTCAACCCAGCTCATGGAAACACACCCAATTCATTTTATTTTTGCAACATTTCAAAAGTTCACTAAAAATTTCTTTGACAGTTGGATGAAAGCACAGCAATTGAAGCCCAAAGACAGCGAGACTTGAGGACTAGCAGAACTATTTGAAGTGGCTGAAACAGGGAGGATGCCATTTGATCAGATCGAAACAATAAATATGCTCTATAATGGCATACGCTCAATTCTGACCAGGACTTTTGTCTTTCACTGTAGCACGGTTAAATATACTGACGTACACAACTGGTTAGTGTGCAGTTATTCCTTTGAAAGCACAGATATGTGATATAACATGGTGTGATGTGTTGGTGTGTTTCCTCACCCTCTCTGTGGCGACGTTGGACTCCTGTTTGAACTTCTGCAGGGTCCCCATCAGCAGGCCGAACATACGCCGATTCCTGATAGAGACAGAGAGAGAAAGAGACACACAGTGTTTATGATCACATTAATTGAGTGTGTACAGGTACACAAGATCCTTGCATATTTTTTCTCTTCATATTCTTATACATTGCATATATGTTGTATGAAAGGTGCTATATAAATAATGCTATTTTACACACTGCATATAGGCATTGGCCTACCTCTGTTTGCCCCTCTCATCTATGGTCTGATCTTGGATGAGGTCTCGGCGTGTTCTCTCCTTGGAGGTAGCTACTACAGACGACTGCAACGCCGGCTGGGAGTGAATAACAGACCACAAATAGATGAGGCATTAACATGTGTCTTGTATCCTGATTGTGTCTTGATAGGATTTAAAAAACACTGATTACCACTTTACTTCCTTTGGTAATAATCCTATCCTCTACAGTCTAACACTGTGACTTGCTCGTTTCGCATGCAAAATATCTTGACAATGCATTTTTGACAAGTATGTTACTATTGGTTTATTTCCAATCACTTTGTTCTATGTGGACTGGAGACACGCTGCATTTACACATTGCAAATCAACCTTTACTTGGTGCTTTGTCGTGTCGTGCTATTTGATTACAAACCAACCACAGGATCATGCATCCATATGTTTAATACTTTGGTGTAATTACTTGTTGCATTATCCTCAGTACTCCATTTGTCTTATTCATATCTAGGTTATCTTGTTCTCTGGTGCTACAACACAATTTCCCTACAAGGATCATTAACGTTTCATATAATATAGCTAGTGAGTGAACCCTACCATTTTTTTTTAAATCACCTGATAAAACTAGGTGTCCTAATCACAGGTTTCTCGTGCACAGGGCACTGCAAACACAATCCATTCCACCCACATTTATAGTATAACATCTCTCTACCTTTTTGACATCGTCATCATCCTCGGCGTCGCTGTCGTGACGTGAGTCTCTCCTGGCCCTTTGGTCCCCAGCCAGCCTGCACACACACACACACCAACAAACAGAATAAAACACCCATAAAACAGCACCAAAACCTACACTTAGCCTATATTTTACTAAATGAGTCTAAAAAATATATCTTGACAGTTCTTTGACTACCACATCAAATCACTTTTTTTTTTTTACAACATTGCATAAGTTCCATTGTTAAAAATTCACTTGACAGTGGGTGGAATACAGATATTGACCCATCACAA
Source organism: Hoplostethus atlanticus (assembly GCA_034670405.1). Taxonomy (NCBI): domain Eukaryota; kingdom Metazoa; phylum Chordata; class Actinopteri; order Trachichthyiformes; family Trachichthyidae; genus Hoplostethus; species Hoplostethus atlanticus. The sequence continues at coordinate 396,086 of JAXDDX010000114.1, read as the reverse complement.
ATAGTGCCTGCTGGGTTAACGTCAGGAAAATACACCCCAACAGATTTCACTATAACCTACATCCCACTGGTGTTATTGTGGCAGTTAGCTGTACCTTGATATTTAAAGAGGACTGGTATGAAATCTCACCTGAGCAGGGCTCCCTCTATGTCCCTCTGCTTAGCAGGGGGGCCGCCGCTTACCATGTCTGAGATACCACGCCTAGGGAAGGACAGCAGGACAAACATTAACTTTACTACTCAAAACACAGGTTGAATTTAGTTTCACCGACTAGTTTCTGGTGAAGGCTAGCACACTGGCCAGCGTTAAAGCCATTGTTTAAACGTCCACACCCCACTTCACTTCCAGTAACGTTACCTTCGTGTGAAACCGAAAGCTATTTAGCTAGGATTCAATCAGTCACGGGGCAATTACAGTAGCTAACGTTGAGGCCAAATGAACGAATCTGCGGAACGTACCGGGGCTAGCACTAACTGTATTAACATCGGGTCAGTAAGCTTAGATCATTACTTTACCTGAGTAGGTTGATTCCTCTGCCTCTACCTCCACCAGGGCCTGCCATGGGGCCGCTGAGCCGACGGAGTTGGCCCGGTCTGTTAAGACAGAAGGAAGAGACGCGCTATGTTAGCTTACTGGAGACTAGCAAAAGCAAAAAAAGCAAGCAAAAAAAAACACTCAATCTACTCGCATCGGCAACGTACAGCAATATAAATATGTCCAATGCTTATGTATGTGCATAGCAGTATAGCGTAAATAATGTGATCCTAAATAATGTGATCTAAAGCATGATAGGCCTGGCGCTAGGCTAGCTTGCCAAGTATGATACCTTCATAGCTTCCTAAGGCAGACAAATACTCCACAGTTAGGCCGTATTTTGTTATAGCCGTTTTGCACGTCATTCCTATGCACATTAAACGACTATCCATTGGGTCGAGACGTTGTCTAAGTTCAGCAAATTCTGTTCGGTACAGCTAGCAAACTCATCCCATGCCGTCGGGCTAGCAGGCTAGCGTTATCTGTATGTGCTATTTAGTGTTGGGGCTAATGCTGGCTAGCTAACATCAACGCATCGTAGCTGTCGTTCTAACAGAGCTACACCAAAGACGAAATACAGAATTATACTGGGACTTCTTACCTCGATTCATTAGGATCTCGTCCAGTTAATTTACGAATATTATCGTCCACATTTTTTAAACTCTCCTTGGCTTTTTCGAGCTGGTCTTGCAAGCTCCGTACTACCACCGCCATCTTGGCTTCCAGTGATTCTGGTCTGAACCACCAGCATCAAACTGACAGATAAGACAAAGGGACTTCCGATTACAACCTTCAAAATAAAACCCTTTTTGGTGTTAACACAAAGTACAAATGTGAAAATAAATAGTATATTTAACGTTTAATCTCTAATGACGAAGAATCTGGAAAATGTAATATAATCGTTTTGCATATGTACAGGTAGATGTTACCTCCGTATTTAATGTAATGACTCTAGAGTGTTTTGATATTATCTATTGTGTCTCTACACCACTTTTTTCGTTTTAAAAAGTAACAAATTTCCCGTTTATTTTGAAGGCCAAATCGTTTCACTTTCAGTATTATCCTGGCTAACTCCAGGACCTTGACGAATCCACAGAACACGCGCACGCACGCCCGGCGCAAACATTACCGCGCTCTAGTCTTCCGGACAAAACGCAAAGGTTGTACGGAACACCATTGGGTCCAAAACGTCTTTGTCGTACGTGATACGTTTTGGACTCAATGGCGTTCTGATCATCAAAGTTTCCACATATCTTACATACATTCCCTCACTCACTAATGCACTAATGTGCTGTAGTGACAAAATATACATCTGTATTGCCAAAGCATTGAGAATACAACTACAGATAATCATAGACATAACAACTGTGAACATGTATAGTCTATGGAAGATGCATACACACAGACACACAGACACACACACACACACACACATATAAATATATATATATATATATATTCTAATCTTTATTCTAATTGAGTAACTCTATTTTTGCTCTATATTTAAAGATAATAATAATAATGACATAAATTAAAGAGAAATTAAATTGAATAAATAGACAGTGCTGAACAACAGGAACAATAGAACAGACCAACAGAACAATCAGAGAATCAGTCAGACACACAGACAGACAGACAGACCGTCCCCCAGACAGACATTTATTACATTTAGTTAGAAAGTGCAGCTCTGGCTGCAGTGTTGGCACAGCTGGTCCTCTCTGGGTTGCCAGGTCTGTCGGTGTTAGGCTTGTTTCTATGGCCAGGATGTACTCAGAGTCTGTACTTGGTCAAGGTGGTTCTCAGTGTTTTATATACTATTTCTTATATATTTATTTTTGTACTGTCTGTTTAGGGTCTAATAGCATTGCAGTTTGCTTTGTGTGTCCCAATAGGTGATGTCATTTTGTTTTTGTTGTGATTTAATTTGGTTTATTCTAATTGAGTATCTCTCTCTCTCTCTGCTCCAATCACACTGGCCGAACTCTCTTGACTGTCTGTTTTTTTCTTCTTTGGACTCTTGGTTCTGGTTCTTTCTCTCTTGTTCTCTCTCTCCAACTCTCTCCACATCTCTCTTTTCCTCCCTCTTTCCCCTCCACCATCTCCTCGCTGCCTCCATCCTTCCCTCCCCAGTGTCTTGTGGTCCCGTGGAGTCCTCTGGTGGCCCCATGAGATATCCACCATTTGAAAATATTGATGGCTGCACTTATACAATGATGCCTAGAGAGACTGTCCTGCTACTGGATGGTGTCAGGATGAATCCCATTGAAACCCAACCTGCTTACTCATTGTAAGTTGCACTGGATAAGAGTGTCAGCTAAATGGGATGTATTAATAATGGGGATGTTTAATAATTCCTGTAGTCAGAGGTGTAGAGGGTGAACAGGAAGGGGGACAGGACAGTCAGTTGTTTCTCTCCGCCCCATCACCAACCAACAATAGTTCCTGTGAGGTTCTTCCTGTTGTCGTGTTGTCACGGTGACGGCAAGCAGGCGAGCTCAGGCACTACTTCCGGCTTCCTGTTTGGCAGTCAGGAAGTCATGTGACCAAATTGTGCTCTCTAGTGTAACTTCAGCGGTAGAAGAACAGAAACGTACACACACACACAGAGCAACCTATATGTATGTGTGTGTGTGTGTGAGAACGTTGCCACCTGAACGAACAAGAAACAGCTGCTTGTTTGCTTGACGACGCCAGAGGGCATTTTAATCTAACTTCTCCTGATGTGTATGTAGAAATACTGTGTGTGCGAGTTTTTACCAGTCCACTTTCCATGTTGACCTCCATAGAAACACTCAAAGTGTATAATATATAGACTTGACTTCTCAAGTGGGATGAGGAGTAATGTGCTATCACCACCACAGATGGTTTGATACACAAGCTCCTTTAACCTGTGATGGATGTTGTGTATCAACATCACTTGCACACCACCATCATTGTGACTGATGGGTGTTGTGTGAATGTGTGTGTGGGAGAAATCACTTACCTCCCAGTTATCACAGCTGCCCCCATTTATCCTCACTATATAGTTCCAAATACAAACACTGCTACTGAGGGAAATATGAGAGTACAGTAGTTTCTTCCCGGACATACAAGAGGAGTTCACAGTTCACCATCCAGTACTTCCCCTGCCTCCAGTATCTATGGCTAATGTAACACAACAAACTTTACAAAACAGCCAAGCTGCTTCTGAGGGGGTCACAACCACTGTGGCACCTCATCGTGAAGGATCACCACGCTCTGACTTTCGGTGACTCTTTACCTCAGCAGTTGAAAATGTCAGAGATCTTGCCACCAAATGCAGAGGACATTGAAGATTTGGCTTCTCCTGACAAACATGTCCTGGATTCTAGAGTAGATTCTGGTGCAGACGCCAATGTGGTCATGTCCCCAGACAACCCTGCCGAAAAGAAAACTGAAAAAGAAAACTGAGAATGAGGCCGCTTTGCTTGAGTGAACAAACCCCATTGTCAGTGTTGTATTTGAAGGTGCCAAAGTCATTGTCAAAAAGACAGCGGTATGAGAGTCTCAGGGGATCCGACCCCAATTCTGGAAGACACCTCTCGCCACTGTGGATTCCCAGAAGGCATCAGTCGCCTCCAAACTGAGAGCATATGTCCTAGCCAGCTCTGATCTTAATCGCAACTTGGCCAAAACTGCCAAGGCTGCTCTACTTGAGGTGGCAAACAGCCTAGTTACCAATGTCACTGAGGATCCCAAAGCTATTGTGACAAAAAAAAACAACTGTAAACTGAAAACTGTAGGTGATCTTGCATCGACCTTTGAATAGATCCACATCTCAATATGGTAGTATTATATAGTGTGTATTTTTGGAGGATTGTGGTATAATATTTACCAAGCGGCAGGTATTATTCTCGCTTAACTTTAACAGTAAATGGAACACAATTTAAGAAGAAAAAGAAGGCCATCGGAGGATTTTTTACAAGGATCTAGAAAGCCAAGGCACGCTCCTGTTGCAGAGGAAATAGACGATGACAGTGTGAACATTGTTCAAGCCATATGCACATGCACATAGTTTCCTTTTCAAAATAAAAAAATGCACTGCAGGCAGAAACTGAAGTGCTGCTTGGGTATAATAGGATTGATATCTGCAGGTGCTCTTTGGAAAGGTCAGGTAAGATCAACCTCAACTGAAAAAATGAATGAGTGGCACGCAATAAAACAATGGAGACATTCACCTTTTTGATTTTTAATGCTTTTATTCACTGATTAAAAGAAGAGAAGCATTCATTCAACATTGATTCAAATCAACATTCGGCAGGTTGACCCCTAAGTGTACACCATCTGTCAGTTAAGAGGTTTTACATGGAGGTTTGGAGATAGCCTGCCTTTTTCTCCACATCAGAACCATGGATCAACACTTTTCTGAATGATAAAATCTGTCCTCTCGGCCGGTGGGCTGGTCCCACGCCAAACCAGAGGGCTTTTTTTCCCTGCAGACGGAGCCAAAACAGCTGGACAGGTTTCAAATCCAAAGTTAAAATAGTACCCGAACAGATTTCAGATAAAAGACAAAAGTAATAGCTGAACAAGTTTCAAATAAACATCAAAGTTGTACCCTGGAAGTGCTACTGAAGGTACTGAAGTATGAGGAGTGCGCGCTCTCATATCATCTTGTGGACGGTGGTTTCACTGTCTGTGCTGTGGAGGCGTCTTCATCAAAAAGACAACCCAGAGCAGTTTCGCAGACACAGATCAGACCAAGTTCTCAACTAAAAAGCTCCTTTCAAATGGAAATTGGAGGGAACTCTTTGGGTGGAACTTTTTAGCCTGTTCAGAACGAGGCTTAATCCATGTTGTCAACAGCTTCTCAAGTACTTCAGATGTACAGGAGACCCGGTCAGATGTATTTGAAACCACATTGCGCTCCATTTGAAACGTGTGCAGATATAGTTTCTGTTGAATTAAGAGACTACATTCAGATGTTTTTGAAACTGTGTACAGGTCAGATTTCAAGGTTTTTGAAAGGTGTTCAAATGGATTTGAAAATGTGCTCCACTATATTTGAAATCTCGTCCAGCTGTGTTTTGGCTTTGGCCTGGTTCCCTGCTTACAGAAGGAAGGTAAAACCCACTGCTATGTGCTCACTTTGACACAGTCACACAGGAACATAGCGCGCAGAATACTCAACATTTAAGATGGTAAAACCATTTTTGCAAAAAACACACACACACACACACACACACACACACACACACACACACACACACACACACACACACACACACACACACACACACACACACACACACCACAACAACATCGCTTTTGATTTACAAAGTCTGTTTTCTGATTTCTTAATATACTTCATGTTCATAAATTGAACCCGGACATGTGTTGCATAAGAGTATACCACGGTAATGCATTGTTGATATCTATACAAATATGCACTGTGAGAGTTTATATATATATATATATATATATATCTTTTTTTTGTTATTTATATTGTTCATATTTCTTCCTCTATGGTTTTTCTAAAGACGCAGCCGGGCGCTGTCAGCACTGCTTGTGCCCCTTTGTGGCCACTAGTAAGACTGCTGTTATTGCAAACTGTCCTGATTTTAAACAAATGTACAACATTCGTACCACGATAAAACTGGGGGGCGTCTAGCCAGTCTCACAGAGACCAAGAGGTGAGCCCGCCGTCACCGCTGCTGTCGCTGGGCTGGCTGACCAGAATCAAAAAAGATCTTAAAACAAAATGATAAGGTTACATAAATCATAATCATCATAAGGCCATGTATCATCATTGCAAGTTCTTATTAGGTTATGTCGCCATTTCTTCTGAGTGAGAAAAAAAGGAAAACAAAATGTAAAATGACAAAAAGAAGAGGAGAGTGGATTATATGCGTTCCTCTTGCATAGTTGTGTGGCTGGACTGGGCAGCAGGCCTGCCTGCCTGGCTTAATAGGAGGTTTGGCTCTTGAGACTCTACGAGAAAGATTTTGTTTACCAGCCAAAACCATCAGAGCCGAAGTAGCCAAGATCTGAATGGAGATTTCTACCAGTTAGCTGGAATAGCAATCAGCTACCTGGCCTTTCAAAACACTCATCAGCTCGTTGGGATGCGCCAGAACCACTGATGGACAGGCTGTACTAGAACTAAAAAGTGACCTTTTGCTGTATATGTAAGTATATAATGATCATGGCCATGGTGAGATGCCCAACAATCTAAAAAAAAATCGAATGGCTAGAAACACCAGCTACTTAGCAACAGCTGTGGAGCCAAAATGGCTGACGCTCAAAGTTGGAATGGTCAAACTTTCTCTATGGCTCCGAGTATATGGCCATTTGGCGAACTGGCTTGCTTTGTGGAAACCTCCGCAGCAGATTTGGCCCGGCGGTTGGTTCAGCCTCAGCCAGACATAACTGTGGTTACACAGGACCGATTTTTAAAACCTATGGAACCCAGATCTAGCATTTTCTTCCCCCAAATAACAGAAACAGATTGGGTCACATTGAGTTAAAGATCAGATTCTTGATGTTCCTGTGAGTCCAGCTCCTAAGCGAGTTCATTCAAAGTCTCAAAGGTATCTACAACAGTAGTAGTTTATGGTCTTAGCATTTAGTTAAAATCATAAAATAAAATAAACAGGAAGCTTGTGGAATCTCACCTATTGATGAATAAACCCTGTCTTGTAATAACCCTTGAGAAAAATTAACCCTCTCTAAGACTCAGTGCCACTTTTAGGCCCACAACCATAAACTGTTGGCCACATTGTACTACGGGCACCGTGTTGCTGCTGCTTCTCTACAGCTCTGGCATGCCTACAATTATTTAACAATGCGTTTCATAATATTGCAAGACTCTAAAAACGGGTTAGCAAAGAATCCCAGGTTACTAGACAACGGGTCATTGTGGAAAACTGGGCTAGCCTTAAACCTGTTAACCGTGGCTAGATGAATATAGCTTTGGTACTACAGTATCACACACACATTAGCTGTCCATGCCTATAGTACTAGTATTGGCTATTAAGAGGTGCTTTAGTACTGCAGTGTCAAACTCTATGTGGGCCTCCTGGTGATGCAGACACACCAAGATCTTTCCATATCTACAGTTCAGAGTTTTACCAACACCTCTGGCAAGGCCAACTCTCTCAGACGGACTATAGACAGACTTAGAGCCCAGCTCTGTGGATTAAAATGACCCATGGGCCCTTCCTGGATCACTCAAAGAGAGGTGTGTGGATTGTGAATGCATATAAAGTGCCCAGAAATAAACCCAAATACAGGTCAAAAGGAAAACGAGGGTGGATCCAACTGAGCTACAACTATCAATGTAACAGCTGGTAGTGGTCTCCTGAATAACTGAACGACGTCTCCCTATGCACGGCCTTCAATTTCAATGGCAGAACTCTTTAGGCATAAGGCTCTGCTACTGGTGTGTCTATCGGTCGCTCTGTGTATACACAGTATGGTATAGTCATAGACAAAGTTCTGTCTGCGCATGGTGCACAAATAACTCCAGCCCAGAACCCAGGCACCACCGAGTATCCAGAGTTACTCTATAACCTCTGACTGTGTATGTGTATACACACTCCGTGCACAAAATGTCTGGACTACCATCCTCATATTGTGCTGCAACCTTCTTCAACCTGCCTTCTCCTCTTCAGTCAAGAAATTGAATTTGTGAAATCAATCTATTTGATGGACAGAGCAGCTGGTCCGTATATTTTACACAGTGTAGGTTGCTTCCACTTGCGCCCTTTTGCGTTCCGGACACAAAAGGCCCCCAAAATGGCCTCGGGGTGCTGAAGCATCAAGTGAAAACAAAGCTTGGCATACTAGAAACACAGACGACCTCAGATAGAGCTGCACTTCCTTAACCAACCACTTCTAAATGGTCTCACACCTCCATTCTTCTCAGACCAGCCGGTGATCTGGCGTGACTAGTACTGGCTGCTTCCGTGATCCCTTCAATAGAAAACCAATCAAATAAAAGTAAAAAAATAAGTATATATAGTCAAATTTGTCATGAGGACATTTTGGCCATGTAGGTAACTGTGTTGGTTACTTAGTCAGATGGCCTGAGCGACCCCCACGTGGAATGTATTGTTCCTAGCAGGTCTCTAGCAGCAATCACTTCACAGCTCGGGACTAAATACTTCCTGTCAAATTTGACCTCGGCCACAGAGGCAACATATCAGATAGACACAATATTCAGCCCCTGTCAAGGTTGTTCTTTGTCCGTGACTCAGGACAGAACCTCTCACAACCTGCTTTTGGTATCCCGGCCTGCCGGTTGTGAAACACTGGACAAAAACTGCACCTCAACATCCTCTCAGGCACTCTTTACAGCCTTAAGACTTCCAGCTCCAGCCTGTTGAGGCCATTTGGCTGCCATGCCCAGAGCAACACCAGTATCCCAGATCCATGTACTGCTTGGTCAGGTTGGCCCCTCCGGACTCAGTTTTTTTTTCCTGTCTGGGGAGCAACAATCCATCAGAAAGGAGTGTCTGGAAGTGTCTGAGACTGTGTTCAGCCCCTGGTGTGTTCTGAGATCGAACCTGACTTCTCATCCTCCTCTCGTTTAGTTTTACATTCACTCACTCCTCACAGTGAAACAGGTGGTGGACAGAACCGTCAAAAGAGAGACAGAGAAAGAGAGAGGAATATGGTGGTGATCAGATATCACAACACAACAGTGGACATAGTCCACCTCTGGACCTCTACAGTTTAAGCCTCATCCACACTACAGAACTGGACTGGACTGGACTAGGCTAGACATGACATGGTTTCTCCAGATCGCCTCAGCAATATGCATTACAGACCACAATAAAACTGAGCTGCAATTTGAGGAGAGCACGTACTCTTGCCTAGTGCCATTAAACCACATCATACTAGCTGTGCCATGTTGCTGACTCTTCTCATGAACTTGCAAATGCTGGATGCAAACATCCAATGATGTCTTCTATAAGACGGTGACATGCCTGACAGTCAGCTAGTGTAGAATCTTAAATGGGCATAGGCTTGATTTGTCGAGCCAATATGGCAACCACCAAAAACCCTGAGGGCCAAACTGTTTGCATACAGCTCTGCTTTGGTCCCTTAACACTTCAACTGCAGCAGCAAGAGCTATGTTGAATACAGGACAATGTGGCCTGTTCACACCATCTAGTCCAGCACAGTTTGGTTCCATAGTACAAAAAGGACGCAAATGGGTAGTTTCAAGAGTTAAGTTAAGTAAAAATCACCAGGAGTAGAGAGGAACAGAATAAAGAAGAGTTAAAATAGAAAAGAGTATTGGTCCAGTCTCCTGTGTGCATGTGGGCACTTCAGATAGACTCGTGTCTGGGATGGGTTTGTTCCACTGTGGTCTTTGGCAGCTTAAAAACACGTCGAGGGAGGAGAATAAATCCAGTGACTGCTAGTAAGAGACTCTTAATATTCACATGCACAGAGTACGAGCTAGAGGCCTGAGCTATTGTTACTCCTTCTCTCCCTCCTGCTCCTCTTTTCGAAAACCGAGTGTACCCTGAGAACGAGCGATTTCTGTTCCTGTTTCCTGCTGATGTGGAAGTGATAAGAGTACACTGAACACAAGCAAACCCACGCACACAATTCTGATGGTTGCACTTCTGACAACTTAAAACACACACACACACACACACACACACACACACACTCGCACTAACTTACGCGCACACGAAACGTACGATGGCTACGCTTTCGAAAAGCTCACGCAGAAGAAACAGGCACGCTCTGAGAAAAGAAACCAAAACCGCGATAGGCGAGCCGCAATATGTTCTGAAACCCAAGCTAGTTAGTAATGCCACTTCCTCAGACAACAGTGAATTAACAATCACAGCAACGACAACCGCACAACAACCACAAACAACAACAACAACAAATACAACAACTTGGGGAAAGCTTGAGGTTTGAAAAAGCAGTGAGACTCCAGAGGCTTGTAGGCACGAGATGGCTGTATGTCAAGCTAAGGGGCGATGACACACAGACAATAAAGACCGGCGATTTTGTCATGAATCGCAGCCAGTATTTTTCAATATGCTATCCCAATCCCGATCTCCCGACTTGTCAATCCCTATCTGAGCTTGAAGTGCTTTTGCCTGTCCCATCTGCTCATGTGTCGCCTGACTGGCAGTCGCCTGGCTCTCCCTCCTAGATCTCTCGTCAAATAAAGAGCTCTCTCCACACTGTCTTCACTAGAATCCTTTTGGTGTGTTTTGGTGGGAAAAAAAACACAGAAGAATCTTTAAATTACATTAATGTCTAATACATAAGACATTACTTTACAATGCCTCTCTGTTCTCATGCATATGTACATCACTTGCCCTCTCCCTCCTATATGGGAGGATGTTTGCGGGTTTTGATTTTGTATTGAATTATTTTATAACTAACCTATGATTTGAAAAGTCATTCTCCATTTCGGAATATTTTTTTAGCGAATTACATTATAAGTAAATTAAACTACTTCTCATGTTGCTGCCTTCCCCTGGAACCTCCCCAAAGACCCCCGGGAGGTTCCTGGACCTCACTTTGAGAACCACTGCTATAGCTGACCGTAGGCTTTGGAAGCTACAGTCTCTCCTGTCGCCGATTATTCTGGGCTGAAGCACTGCCGCAGTCCCTAAACTGGCTGGCACTGTCCAAAAAGTGGAATCTGACTGGCTACAAACACCTTCTAGTGTTTGCCCACTTCCTTGTATGGAACCAATCACATCTGGAGACTCGAGAAGACAGGAACGAGAGGAGGAAGCACATATTTTGTGTGTGTGTGTGTGTGTGTGTGTGTGTGTGTGTGTGTGTGTGTGTGTGTGTGTGTGTGTGTGTGTGTGTGTGTGTGTGTGTGTGTGTGTGTGTGTGTGTGTGTGTGTAATATCAGTTTATCTTAGATGACTAGCTAGCTTCACATTACATCCTAGATTACATCCTATACCCCCTTCTCTTCCATTAGCAGGCTGATGACTACACACATTACAGACAGTATATAAAACAACTGTCACTCACATAAAGGAACAAAAGTGACCTCTTTAAAAGAGAGGGGATGAGAGGAGGCGGGGAGGAAGAACATAAGCTAAAAAACCAACACATTTTGGTCTGTGTACATTATGTTAGTATCACTTCCCCCTTCTGACATGTATGTGTGTGTGTGTGTACAGCTCCATAAACAGCCACAGACAGCCTATAGAAGCAACTCTTGGTACCAAAGTGCATTTATCCTGAGATATGGACCAAGGACTACAGATTATCAGGTCTCGACAACCATGGCTATGCAATCAAGTGCCCTTGAGAACAATGCAAAAGCTTGGTGACCTTGGGCCCAGCACTGGGACCACAATTCATTTTGGACAACACGCTGGCACACTTGTGTAACACAGGTTTCATGTAGGTCGATGGGCTCGCTTTACTTCTGCAAATTGCAACTCAGCCTTGTAATCTATAGACCTCGATATGGAACTTCTCATTAGAAATGCTGTTCAAAGCCATGGTACGTACAACATGAACCGAGCTGAGGCAATCTGTGTGGGCAACTTTGCCAACAATTGTTATCAGACAGCATTTATTTATAAGGCTTATATTCCCTACAGCCCACTAGCTTATTACCCTTGGTTTTCTCTTCCAATTCCCAACTCAGCTCCAGGAAATGTCCATTGCCTCAACAAGTTGTGTGCCACAGCTGTTGTAACCACTGAACAGCATCAGATTCAACCATACTGGGCCCAATTATCTACTGGTAATCCTCTCAATTACCTTCAGCAGTTGCTTCGGTCTGCCTGGAGTACAAGTAAGATGCAAGATTTGTCAACACAATCCTGGCAAGAGCCCTGAACACAGGATGAGATTATTTCCATACACCTTTGTTGTTTAAAGTTATTAAAGCAAATGCATTCACTCAGTGAGTGACATTGTCTGACTGTCTGAATCAAACTCATCCCTTCAGGGTCTTCACTATCTGTGTTGAAGAGCTAGCTTTAGCTGGCTGCGCAGCCAGACGAGATCCATTGTGCCAGACAAAAATCAATCCATCCCAGGAAAGAGACTGAATTCAATTAAAACAGTAATGGGGCCCAGCAGGTCTTCTACCGACAGCGTGGATCACTCCACCGCCATGCTACGGCCCCCACAACTGTCTACCAGAGATATAACATATGTGCAACGAGCAGCTTGGTTTTGCCATTCTTCAGTCTTTATCAACCTTAATCTTTGAAAACAAATGTATGACTAGGTTTGCTGACACCCCCCCCCCCCCACCTAGGAGGAGTGGAGGTCTATCAGATGGCAAGGTAAAACATCATCAATAACAACGACGACGACTGAATCCAGAAAAACAAGGGGCTGTTTCCAAGGCAACTGTGACTCAAGAGGAAATAACAAAAAAACAAGATTCTTCTTCTCACTAACAGACTAGCTGATTGTTTCACACATCCTCCTCCTCCTCAACACCACTGCCTTGGTTGTTGTGATGTTTAAGGCCTACCTGAGACTGACAGAGAGGACGTTTTTTTTTTGCCACAGAAATGACTACAGCCAGAGCCACCAACAGAGAGGTTTGGCCAGGTTGTACTGTAGGCATCACACTGCTGGCTTTTCTGAAGAACAAACAAGTCTTGACTATAAATATGTAACAACACTCTCCAGAATGGTGAGATGCCCAACATTATAAATATTAGTTGGGATGGAATCATTGGTTACGTGGTCTCTGGAACCAACATGGCTGTCGCTGGAACCTGAAAAGTGCAAACTTATTTATTGAGTGGCTCTGACTATGGTGTCAGGTGAAGCCTCTGACAAATTTCTGTGGTAAACATTACAGTAACCCTCTATAAAACAAAATCGTCTTGCATGGACTGACTGGCCAACAGACTAAGAATGACAGCTGTGTTAAATTCAGTGCACCCCTTTTCATTATCACGACGAGTTTTATTCCAAAACAAGTTATCCGCCACTGGGAGAAAAAAACGGACACCTACCTACAAAATGATTGCTGGCATGATTGTAAAATCCAAGTAAGTAAGTTATTTGCCACCTCGGGAACCTCTGCCTACAGAATACAGACTTTGTTTTAGCATGGGCTCATCTGACATTTTGAAATAGTCACTGAGATATCTCAAAACATGGATATATATGGCATTATTGAAAGGCCATATATACACACACACACACACACACACTTGTAGAATTCTGCACAAGGTTTTACGTACTTACATTTCAGAGCTTTTTATATCATCATGTACACTCCTTTTCTTTCGCTTGATGTCACATTTCCCACCTGCGGCCAATTTGCACCCTTTCCGACTAAGCATACGCTTTCATTTGTTTGGGGACACAAAATGACAGGAGCAACAGATTTCATATAAAGGCTCTGGAATCACGGTTACTTGTCAGACAGTCTTGCCCTCTATAGGAGAGCAAAGGCAAAGTTACTAAAGCAGTCATCCCCGAAAACACCAAGTACACGCTAAACACACTACCTCCTAACTACAGATCAGAGCAGAACAGTGGGGTTGAGGGTGAGGTGTGTGGTGGTGGTGGTGTGCTGAATATCGGCGGTCAGTCGGAAGACAAGGCCCCTTATCTAGTCGACTAGTGAGGTTCCCTAACAAGTCGACGAGTGAGCAGGGCGGGAAATGAGGACCACAGTCACTTCTAAAGACAGTTTGGCCAGGTTGCCCCACGTTGCTGCTCTTTCTCTAGAACTAGTGTTGCTGGCAAGTATGTAACAACTTTCTCCATGACTGCAATGACCGTCCATTTGAATCATGGCGCGGACGCGGCTGATTCGCACCAGCCACTGTCAACCATTTTACAGTGAAATTCCCACCCTGCTGGCAAGGCTCTCTCACTAGTGGACAAGTGCACAAGAGGCTCTTTTGGAGCAACAGAAGAACCAGGAAGTGATATATCGGTTAGTTTACAGGCAAACTCCAACTTTTGCTAGAGCGGAGCAGAGAGACAGACAGACAAACACAGGGCAAGGATTTAAAAAAAAAAAAAAAAGAGAAAAAAGAGAGAAAACTAGTTTCACAACTAAAGCTAGTAGCTTGTGTCAGAAAACCCCACCCCCCCCACCACCCTCTCCCACCAGTCAATCACTCAACTCACCTGCCTATGCCATTTTAGTTGTGAGCAGGATAATAATAATATAGCTACCTACACAGGCAGGGGAAACATCACACGGGGAAAAACAATAGTACTCTATACACTGAGCAGGGAGAGGAGAGGAAGAATGATCAAATAAAAAAGGAAAAAAAACTCATTATACAGAGGGATGTGGGAAGTTATTAAGGTGGAAGAGAGACATTGAGCTCTGAATGCATGTTGTGGGCAAGACCAGACCAGACCAGACCAGACCAGACCAGACCACGCAAAGGAAGGTGGGCATTTCTAAAGTAGTCTGCGTAGTGAGAGATCGTGGGTTGGTATGGCTTAAAGACATCCAAAATAACTACTATCTGAGGTCGTTTTAACAAATTATTAAAAACTTCAAAAGATTAAATCTGTTTCTCCACAGTTATCTGGCTAACTGGATTAACGGGAGGCAAAGCAGGAAAACAGGGAATCTATTCAAACGGGGACTTGCATGTAAAAAAAACCCCAACACAGCTCACATCAGTTCACATCAATACACTTTATAGACTGTTAAGATCCAGTTTAGGTGTCAGGTTTCACTTTAGCCTACTTTTGGCCTGGTTTAGAGGTCTAAGCCGACTCGGGCCTGGTTGGTTTTGTCTGGCCTGGTCTTGACACAGTTTAGGCTGTGTTGTGTTGGGTTCTGCCCTCCCTGCCTACATGCCCATGCTAAAGGCGTGCAGCTCACGGTGGAAGTGCTGGGTGGGTTCGGACAGGACCAGGTTCGAATCTAGGCACGGGTGCCAGACACGGCCCAGGCCCAGAGAAACCTCCTTGACCAGGTTGTGGACCGGGTCGCCCTCCATGTACACCGACTGGTCCGGGTCGAAGTCGATGCTCTCCTCGGACACGGCCAGGACGCGGAGACTGGAACCTCGCAGCCGAGAGACAGCCACCAAGTTATGGGACCACACCGTGTAGCCTAGAGAGAGATGGAGTGAAAGAGATCGGAATCATTTGGCCAATTTCAATAGCTAATAATTACTTGCTACAATTTTCCCCTTAAGGTGCCAGTGGCTATGAACCAATGTGTAATAGGTTGTGAAGGAGTGAATGGGAGAATATTTGAGCTTGTATATTTAGGATTTAGGATGGAACTTTGACCTAATTCAAGTCCACTTCATCATGGAGCTTTGTTTCTTAATCATCATCACCACAAGCCACAAGGTGATGTGACTAAAGTTCAGCAAAACAATCCTACAAAGCTACAGTTTTCTGCTTCAAACAGCCCTGTAACAAGTGCGTTTGAATTTGCTCTTCGACAACAATAAACAGAATTGAAAGTAAGATTTTTAGCAATACCGCAGTTATGGAGTCCCAAATTGGTACCACTTCCTGCCACCAACACTCAGGCGAGTCTAAACCAGTTCAGATCACTTCAAAGAAGCCTGAATGAGTTGGTATACCATATATAACAAGAACGACAAGCTGTGTATACCGTCATGCCGGTAGGACCAGAACACACCTGTCCAATCTAGCCTGAAGTCACCATGTACTGTATCACCCAAACAGCGAGCTGGATACACCTCCAGGTCAAACAGGACCAGTGCAGACCACAATAAAACAGAGTAAAACTAGGTTTAACTTGTACCATGTATCACCAGCACGGCCAGCTGAGTGCACCTCCATGCCAACAGGACCAGTGGGTCTTCGTTGCGGTTAACGGTGAGGTCCGGGAAGTCGCCGTCGTCCCTCAGGAGGAGGAAGTGAGTCAATGTTTTGTTGTACTGCTGGGAGATGAGCTCCAGGGTGGCGTCGGTCACCAGGGTGCTGTAGCTGTCGAGGTGGAGGCGCTCCAGGGGAAGGCTAGGCTTCAGCACCCTGAGGAGCTCCGAACTGTCTACCTCAAGGGCCATGATGTACACTCGCAAGTTGGCACTCACACGAACCTGGGACAGGATGAGATAAACGTTACTGATGTACACATGGAGGTTGGCAGTTACTTGAACCTCAAGGAGAGGCAATGTATTATTCTTGCCTTATCTTTTCTTTGTGACAAACCGGTATGTTAAAAGCAGTCTGCAAATAAACCTCAGTTAACATGACTATATTTGCTTATGAATATCACTAATATTGACTTAGTATACTGCTGCATCTTCAAGTTGCTCAGGATGAGATAAGCGCCTTCACTGTCATTTCAATTGCGTGTACCAGTAATCTTCCGTGGCAGCAACTCATGAAGAGTTACTTGTCTAAGGGGTAATGGACTTTTCCTTCGCCAAAATAATAAATTGTCTGTAAGCGATAGGCGTATTGTAATAATATGAATTGTCACTTAGTCAATATAGTTAATAAAATCCTTTCAGTCATCAATGGCAAGTATTCTATTATGATCCCAAAGTAATCGTCCGGTCACCCAGGTCTATCGAGGCGTATCTGTAACTCACCTAATAGATCATGGTTTCTCAAACATTTTCATGAAAGACCAAATAAAAACACACAATCCCATTTGAGAAAATTCTGTCACAGGGATCTCTATGTGGGAGGATTTTTGTTTTTGTTTTAGAGTTATTAGTGTGAGAGTGAAACCTGTGATCGGACTAGTCATAAATTCTCTACGTCGGATACTGAATAACAGTGCCGAGGACCCCGACACCCCTTTGAGAACTACTGATATGGTTGTTACATTACCAGTGCCTTCCAGTCATCCTCAGTGGCGGTCCCTTCTAAAGGTTTGAACTCCAGAGCGGCACCGTTGAGCAGCAGGGAGAGGCGGTGCAGCGGGACGCGGCGTGGAGACGCCAGCAGACCGCACAGCTCGGAGGTCAGATCAGAGAAATCCAGAGCCAGGGAATGAAGGTTGGAGAGACGATCCATCTCTGATGGTGAGATGAGGGGAGCTGAGGAGGAGAGAGATGAGGGAGAGAAAAAGATTGATATTAAAGTGGCTACCTTGAAAAGTGCTATAGAATTATAATGTATTGTTACTACTGCTATTACTACTTCTAGGGTTCAACTGATATTGGTTTTGGACTGAAACTGCTGACATGTTGATGGTCAAAAACATTATGTAAAGATTTTTTTCCTTGGCAGGGTGGAAAAGCCTCTGAAACAATACAAAACTCTCCACTTAAAACTCTCCCTCTCACGTTGACTTACCACAGTGCCGTGTGGAGACCTTGTCTCTCATGTCGCAATGAATTCCTGATGAAATAAGCACAATAAAGTATGAAAATAGGCACCTCCCTACTTTCTAAAACCTCTTCCAACCAGTTTACTTGGCTGAAATTAGCCTTGTACTTCTGAGTCAACTTTAATACCATTGTAAAACATCTTTACTCCCTAGTCACACTCATTTGTTGTGACCTCCCACAACTTGGTGTAATTTTATTTGAAACGGAGGTGAAATTAATATTTACAAGCTTTTGACATAAAGCAGTACAACTCGGGCTTTGATTTTCAAGGATATCTTTTAGTTAAAAAACAAGGAGACAAGTCCCAATAAAACCTTTCCCTCAGCAGTGACTAATGGCTAACCAAACTCTGGTATATGTCAAGTTATTTATAAAGCAATTATAATAAAACAGGTTAATCGCAAAGTGCTATACTGAGCAACAAGGGGCATATACACACAGATAAAAACACCACAAATGTTAAGATATGAAGCCAGAGCTGGTGTGTATGTGCATGTGTCTGCATGTGTGAGTGGGTGTGAGAGCACCAACAGGCTATTAATAGGGGCTCAAAGGCTGCTGAAGCTGGGAAAAGAAAGGAAAGGAAGGGAAAGAAAAGGAAGGGAATGGCTGGCATGGTGGGAGTTAAGGTAGATTGTACGAAATATATGGGCCTTGAGTCTGTACTTCCTGAGACATGGGGTGGATTTGAACTGATCTGCCTATTATAGCAAACTTCATTACCTCAAAATAACCCCTTGAAAAAACACATCCCTGATATTAAATAAGATAGTCACACATAGCCAGTTGTTCTACTAAGGCCAAGACTTTTAGGCCAATTATAGCCATGATTTGGCTTCACGACTGTTTTCTAAGATCAGGCCAATAGGTAAGTCTTTACGTCCTCCTGTAGTGTGAGCTGGTCAACCAATCAAATCTGATTGAAGGGCAATAGCCAATGAAAGTTCAGCGCCAGAGAAGGGGGAAAAAATACAGGATGTGTGGGAAGAAAAATGTTTCACCTCCATGACATGTCCTCTACGACACACACACACGTGCACACGCGCACACACATACCCAGCTGGTGATCCAGTAGACTGAGGTGCTGCAGGGTCCCAGCTGAAGCATTTGACAGGCAGGCTAAAGAGCAGGGAGTCACCAGGCCCAGCATGAAGCTACAGGACAACCATCTCAACTGCCTGCTGTTAGACAACAACTCCATGAACAACTGCTGAATTCTGCAGGGAGAAGAGGGGAATTACTTTAATTGACGTGAACAGCATGCCTACTGGTCTCTGAGAGTTGCATTTAGGACTTTCTGAGCTCTTTTCATGCAAATTCAATACATATCAATTACATCCCAAAAGTAAGCCTGTAGAGTAAAAAACCAGCAGTAGTATCGGCGTGTACTCAGAGAGAGATTTCCCACTGAAAAACTAATGCACTGAGAAAAGCATTTAGACTGGATTTAAGACTCAAAATATGTGACCATATTAAACATTTTTAAGGCCTTGAATTCAGACATATATATGACCTATATCTACGCATCTATGACTCACTCTGTGATTTTCTATAGAACATGACTTATTCCATGTAGTTACGCTCTAGCTTACTCTTTGATCTTCTTGTCCCCCTGGTGAATCTGGTGCAGGTAGGAGCTGTCCAACAGACCCTCCTCCTGAAGGACACAGGTGTCTCCATACAGACTCAGCTTCTGGAGGTTTCTAAGGAGGGAGAGAGAGAGACGGAGGGAGCAGGAGAAAGAGAGGCAAGAGAGAGGAAACAGACTCAAAGGTCAAAATGATTTTTGAATGGCTAAGCGTTCCCACTGGGGGTGGTATACAGGTAACTGTCAAAATAAAAGCAAATACTTAAATAAATGATTCAAATATACTGAAAACAGATGGGGTGGTCACATTCCACTCACTCACCCTCTGTCAGCAAATACAAAGTCATTTGTGAATGATCACCCTTCATTCAGGATGGGTTCAATAAATTGGCTTTTAATTTCCTTCAGAATTCAATATGGGGAACCACTTGGCATTGCCATTACTGAGTATGAATGATCTACCATTAGGAAATAAACTATAGCTTCTTTCTGTCCCTATTCCAAACTGACTGACATGAAAGGGAGCTGAAACCAGTTGTGACAGTCATCCTATATCGAAGCAGTACACTGTCATCCATCCACTCTGTCAACATTTATTTAAGCTCTGTCACATCCACTGTAGGCTGTGAACCTGGTTCTAGCACACACAGCTCATCAGGTGTGGTTGGGGATCATAAACAAGATAAACAGTAGTTATACCAGGGTTGTGTTTAACCTGGAGGAGGTGGACTTTCCTATTAGATCTTTGAGTTTTCTTTCATCACGCTCCGAATTATGATTCCAAAGCTGTCCCGCTTCCGTCTTGCACCGCTGCCCAGAGCTTTAATTTGCTGGTGCCCAAAATGGATGAACAAAAACAGTTGGCAAATATCAAGCAGTCTATATGCCAATAGTTAATGCTTTGGAAAGTAGTCTAGTTAAGTATAGATCTATGTTCATTTTGACAATGACATTTGGGAGGTGAACAATGTAAATCGTGGACAAGAATTATAATCCATCTGCATGACAGCCCTACCTGTTACATAACCCATTATATAAAGCTGAGTAGCATAACTATCAAAACTGAACTTCAATGCAGCCCAATTCCTACAAATCACCTAAGAGCTAAGCTTCACCTAATGCCTCTCAGGTGCACCCAACAGCAGCCTCGTGTGTAGCTAGCCCACTTATTGTGCAAGCTTGAGGAATGACTGAGAAGTATGCAAACTTCTAATCAATCAACAGCTATCTATTCTTATTATAGCTGTGGTATATTTAATAGCACCGATTAAGCCTTGACCAATCCATTAGCTGATAATGTGAGAGCAAAACAACAGCTACATGTGGCAGGTGCCGAATGATTTGTGTGTCTTGCTCAGCACTAACGTGGCTTCTGATACCGGTTTTCTGGGCTGAAAGTGTTTGAAAACTGCTCAATGGCATACATTAAAACAACAGTGAAGCTTTCAGCCCCCTCAGCAGAACTAAGACATTGTCTGCACAGCTCGGGATGTGTGCTAGTTCAATACCACAAAGAACTGTGGAAATATAGAGAATGTAGGAGAACTGGTAGCAGAGAGAGGCTCTGCACTTAAGTTGGACACTTCTAAATCCCATTATGTGTTTGGGAGTTGGTAGAAAGGCCACTTCCATAACAGTATTGAGCCAGGTGGCCAGATTTTCTGTATACAGCACATATATTCTACAGTATGCTGCAACAGGCCACAGGTACATATAAGTGTCAGTGCTGATATCAGCAAGTCACAGCCAACAAAGCCTTCTCTGGACACAACCAGTGCTGCATTGTTGTTGCTGGTGTGAAAACCAATGCAACATAGAAAATAGGGTTGTTACAAAAGAAACGCAGACCAGCGTTAGACTTCACAATGATATCTGGGTATACCGCACATCTATGACTGTAAAATGTAACTTATGTTGCAGTAAACACCGAGACTACTGGTAAACCAACCACGATTCCAGAGATATATAGCTAACGTTAGCCTTAGGTGGCTAGCTACCCTGCAAAGACATGACCCGATTACGTAACTGTTAATGTCAGGGTTTGTTTATAGCTAACTAAGCTAGCTAGCCAAATGCTAGCCCACTGCTGCCATAAAATACACTCAAAATATAACATATGGAGGAGGTGTTCTGACGCATGTCTGAAATAAATAAAAACAAACAACAAACAAACAAACAAAAAATACACTTTGGTCGAATTTACCTGTTGTTTCGGATGCTGGTGAGCACACACAACACCTGATCCAAGTAGGTGGCCATCGCGTCTTTCCATCGCTCGGACAACTGCGGGTCGCTTTCGGGACCGGGAGGCTGGTCCATCCTGCCGGAGGACGGGTCATGGTTCAGCGGGCTAAGGTACCCCTCCACCGGGGCGAGCTCCAGCTGTAGCTCCCGCACAAACGAACCGAACTTCCGCATGAGGAACTCCAACCTCGGGGTCTCCTCGGAGCCGGAGCCGCCGCCGTTACAGCCGCCGCCTATCCGCAGTTTGAGCTCGGTCCACAGGGTAGGGTAGAAGAGACACTCCCTCCATCGGGAACACACGGCCGAGGCCCGGAGCTTGTCTCGGTCGGACAGAAAGGAGAATATGTGGACGATTAGCTCGCTGGGTAAAGCCATGGCTCCGACACCCCCGCACAGAGCCATGGCGAGCTAACTAAGCTGTTGTACGACAGTCACCCAGAAATAAAGGAATAGTTACAACCGTTTTTTAAAATTGGTGCAGCACCAGGGAGTATCCGTTACGCTTCTCCCCGTTTCGGTGAAAACAAACCGTTTTTCAGCTTTGCCTTCAATACTATCGGACTGCACCACTCCTTCTAAATGCGTGGGGAACAAAACAATACCCATCAACAATACAAAATCTGACATAGGTCATAGTTTCTCTTTGACGATATGTCAACTTTCTATTTTAAACCATGCTAAGAATTATTAAGTGATACTTTCAGCGAAGTGGTGGTAGTCTGTGGTTGCGGCGCTGCGTTGTCAAGCGATTTTATTAAATGGTTTCGCCCTGGAGGTCTGTTATTTTTGCCATACCACCGTATTCCACTGGAGGGCGGTGTTTCTTTGCAGCAAACAAACTGAGGCCAACATGTGATCTTTATTTTGGAAACTGTTCCCACCCAGACACACCCCCTTTAATCTACCCCGTCCCAAATATATATATATATATCACTCACTGTCATACCACACAGAAAATTTACAGTGAATCAGTGAACTTTCATTATTTAAATATGCCAAACAAAATTACTTTTATTACTGAAATGAAATGGGTTACATTGGCTGGTTTAAAAAACAACAAATACAGAAAAAAGTTCCTGCACTAATATCATGCAGCAACAAAACTACACAAACTGCTTATATAAATAGACTCAATTTCTGGGGACAAACGGGACAATGACTGATGACATGATATTATTTGGTCACTGTGATAAATTATTAGATGTAAGTTGCCATACTATCATTTTAGAGGGAACACTGGTCCTGGATGCTCCCTTTATTTTTGAGATCTGGCTTCCAAATAGATTTCTGGCAATGTGCTTAATATTTGCTCTCCATTATGATGATAATAAACTACAAAATCAAATGTGGACTCACATAGGATAAGGTATGGAGTGTGCCACACCTTGCCATGCCCTAATATCTTCTGGGAGATTACCTTATTATTTTAATCCAATTTCAGTAGGTTTTGCTTGGACATAGTGGTCCAAATGGTTGTGAAAAGATTATCACAAATGCATCCACCTTTTTTAACTATCATCACAAAAAGCGAATGGAGTAAGCTGTGTAATTTGCTTTGCATGTGACATCCTGACATTGTATCAGTATTGGATGAAAGCAATGCTGCTGGAAAACACTGATTCATTCTGATGACTCTGATTTATATTAGATGCATGCAACTTAAGTTTCAGACTAGAAATCTATCTGTCCACAGTCTTTTCGTCAGATTTGTAAAACCCTGCATACACAAGGGTTTTCCTGATAAATCTCTGAAATCGTGCACACAAGCCTTGTGGTCACACCCACAATTTACCATGAATGGATTCCATTCATAGCCTGGTTTGCACATAAATGTCCATCATTGTTATTTTAGTTTCGAGACGAAATGGCGAAAGCATTGATGAAGAATATGAGAAGAAATGAAAATTCAGAGACTGTGAAGTTGAAGTTAATGGTTGGAGAAATTGAAAATAGAAAAGGTCTATTATTTGGAAGCCTGTCTTGTTTACCAGGCTCCGATGAGGCCTATGCTGGAGGTGGAATATGATATGTAACGGTGTATGTCTGTCTTTATACACACACACACACACACACAGATTTAGGACAAAAGATCAAAAGGTCCTATTCTCTTAAAAAGGATCTATTATTTTCCAAACTTTTTCCATTTTCTCTATTTTGAAGGAACAGCGTAGCCGCAGCATCCTCCTGATAGTTTGGAGATTAAAATGGGTTCAGCTACAGTGAATGTGACCATGTAATGTAATGTAATGTAATGTGTCCATCCCCCGGTAGAACATTGGGAAATACACAAAGTTAATAGATTGAACGAGAGACTTTGTCAAGTCTGACAACAAATTCGGAGGCTCTGTTTCATTATCTTTCTATTACCTAGTCACAGTGTGTTTGATTCTCCCTGGGAGACGCCGACACAGAAACTGATCTGGAGATAATTACTATTTCAGCTCAAACAGCTCAGCTTCTTGTTTGTGTTACAGAATGTGGCAGCAATGACTAGTTTCAGCATGTAGTGAGCATGCATGGGAGTGTGTGTGTGTGTGTGTGTGTCGGAGGTGTTTGTAAGTCTCTGCTCAAGTCCAAGTCATTTGTGACAAGTCTCACGTCAAGTCACAAGTCTTTATGAGCAAGTTGCAAGTCAAGTAGCAAGTCTTTTCAGGTTTCTCTGAATGCCAGTAAAATCTTGTGGCTACAATCAAGCTTTAATATTAATAATAGCCTACTATACATTTTTTCTTTCTGTATTAAAAAAAAAGTATTTAAATTATAAAACAAATTTAAAAAAGGTATTTGTTATCTATCTGAGAGTTGTGCTCTTTGAACTTGCAAAGCCGCAGTCTGACCAGCAGATTGCAGTTAGGCCCTAAATCCTTAAAGCCTATGTCGGCTGAGCATCAGAGAATATGAATGAGTTCACGAAAGAAAATTAGTGGCTGAACAGTTTTTCTCTCTTTTTTATTGTTCAGTGTATTTGAGGACGTTCTTTGACTCCTTGTAGCGGAGGAGTTAAGCTAGCTAGAGGCTTGGTTAGCCAGAGTAAACTCAACATTTATACCAGAGTAATTCATTGATCGTTTCCATCAGAGTTAGGGCAGCTCATCGTTACACATCCTCATTATCCATTAGGCGTATCCACACCAGTCCGGCCGTGCGCAGCCTGTTACCATGGTTACCTTCCAACCAAACACTGCAGAAAGGCAGAGCAGTGAACTGGGTGTCAGGGGTAAAGTTGTATCTGGACCCAGAATGTAGACCACGACAAGGGAGTAGGGAAAAAGAGGTTTTAATGGAGGAGCAGGTGATGGGATGGTGGGGGGTGCAGAGGCTGGGCTGGATGGAGCTGGGGCAGGCAGGTGAGAGCGGAGCAGGCAGGCTGGTGGGTAGCGGTGAGGAGACACGGGGAAAGAGACGTTCAGGGGATCCTGGGACATAGGAGAATAGGTTAGCAATGCACGGACGCACACAAGGAAAACAACTCAAGGACTAGCCATCAAGAGTGGCCGAGAGAGTGACTACCACGGTAGTTGGCGGAACAATCTGGCGATGAGTGGTTGGAGAGCTGGGGTATATATCTTGCAGGGCTGATGGGTTGATGGAGAACAGGTGTGGAGGAGAGGCAGGACCGGGAGAGGGAGCCACACCCACGCCACACACACACACACACACAGATGAGAGACAGACAGGGGAGGCAGGGACACAAAGAAACATAAGGAAAACCCGGGGTCGGGGCTGGAGCCATGACACTGGGCTTGTGATTGGGAAATAGCCTATTGAACAGTTACTGTAGCCTACATTGTTATATGAATAAAAAAGCTATTGCTCAGGGTTTAGTCGCAGCTCCTGATTTTGTGTGCATGTTTGCAGCGTGTGAGGGTGAGATGATGTCCACCAACGGAGAGAAAATCACCCTCTGCAGCGTAACCGATTGGCCCCCTACTGAACGGAGCACTTAACTGTCAAATCACATAATGCTTTGACATCACGACCACTCAAAGAACAGCAACACTAAGTGCAAAAAGCGTTTAGCATGTGCTAATCCAACGACATGACCTCTGATTTGTCCAGAAAATTGTCTTGCACTTATCACAAGAACACTGTAAAGGTTTGTACCTCCAATCTTGATTTCCTGTTTTCCTGTTTTGGAAGGACTCCATACTCCGCTATGGGTTGAGGCATTTCTGCCACCCTTCTGAAACCCATTAAAATTCCCTGGATAAACTCTAAAATGCACAGTGGCCAAGCTGAGAACAAGGTGAAGGTGAAGCATCGCCGAGAAGAGGATGATAGCGCAGTACCGCTCG
Source organism: Hoplostethus atlanticus (assembly GCA_034670405.1). NCBI lineage: Eukaryota > Metazoa > Chordata > Actinopteri > Trachichthyiformes > Trachichthyidae > Hoplostethus > Hoplostethus atlanticus. The sequence goes on along the minus strand of JAXDDX010000114.1, from coordinate 370,182 downwards.
TCCCCCACACGGGAGCAGTACAGCGCCTCAACACAGCTGAACTTTCCCGCCAAACGTTTCATTACCGCGCCACCATCCTGTCCGCTCTCCCTCAGTCACAACCGCTGATTTTCTGACAGGGGAATTACTTAGAGGAGATGAGGTGTGGAGGGAAAGAGAAGGAGAAGATTGGATGAGTTTGTCTGCTCGGAGGGAGTGGTGGAAGAGACACACAAATTCTTCACTTAAGTAAAAGCAGCAGCACCTGGGTGGAAGGGTAAAAAAATAAGAGCCCTCTATAAAATTCTACTTGAAGTCAAAGTGATTGATGTCATTTATATTAAAGGTACCGGTGTATCTATGTATCTTTTTTCTGCTCCTGAAGTCTACATCGTTATTGACTCGCTTCCTCAGCCCTCCAAGGGTCCATCTCGGAAAGTTCACTCGGGTTGTAAGAGTAATGCAGAAATCTCTGCATCTACACAAGTAATTGTCATTGGTATTGATCTACAACCCTATCAACCTTCCACGGATCACAGATATACTATGGTCATCTTGTGCTATGGGGCAGAACATCCCCTATATGGGCACGAGTCTGGATAGTGTATGTGTGATCTTCTATTGAGCCCTGTCTCCCCCAGTAGCATTTCCTAACATGATAAACAACCAATATTCTATTACCTCCTTAAACGATTGTACTCATCCATGTATAAAAACAGTGATCAGAAAATATGAAGGTATTGCTGACACTAGTTGTCAGTAATGATGAATTAAGAAATAATTTTTTTTTTAGCAATAGAAGGTATTTGAATGAACTTTGAAAAAAAGGAGAAACATTATTCAAGAATTAAGATGCATGTTGAGGGGAGAGGAAATAAACTGCCCCTCTAAACTTGTTTTACTACTCTTATAGACGACCATTCTCATAAGTAAGATACATGAACTTTCTTTTGGCATTTTTCAGGTTTTTTGTAGGACCCTCTAATACCAGTTTGTCTGTAGCACATCCCATTAAATACACACACACACACACACACACACACACGCACGCACGCACGCACGCACGCACGCACGCACGCACGCACAATTTGGTACAGACTGATGTTTCCAGGAGGGTCCAGGCATTCCATAACCTGAACGTTCTATTGCTGTATTGTTGTGTCTTCACCTGTTGTCTGGACATCTGGTCTTTTCATGGAAATGTTCAATACAATGATAATAAATTGAATTCTGCATTAGGTGTATCCTGACAAATTAATAACTCATTCCATTTGTTTGATCCCTATGGCTGGAACCATTAGGTCATTTGTTGAGTTTGTCTTGGTGCGCGCGCACGCATGCACGCACACACATACACACACACACACACACACACACACACATACACACACACACACACACACACACACACACACACACACACACACAGACGTCCAAAGTTACCAAGTGCTTTACAACCAAGACAAACTGAACAAATGACCTAATGGTTCCAGCCATAGGGATCAAACAAATGGAATGAGTTATTAATTTGTCAGGATACACCTAATGCAGAATTCAATTTATTATCATTGTATTGAACATTTCCATGAAAAGCCCAGATGTCCAGACAACAGGTGAAGACACAACAATACAGCAATAGAACGTTCAGGTTATGGAATGCCTGGACCCTCCTGGAAACATCAGTCTGTACCAAATCGCCACCTATGTGCCTGCGTTTTCTTACTGAGTGACTACTGTTTTACCTGCGACTTTTGTTATACTTGCGACTGTTGTTATACTGTACTTGCAACTACTGTTATACTGTATTTGCGACTACTGTTATACCTGTGACTACTGTTATACTGTACTTGCAACTACTGTTATACTGTACTTGCAACTACTGTTAGTACTGTTATACTGTACTTGCGACTACTGTTATACCTGCGACTATTGTATACTTGTATACAATATTGTTGTTTGTTTGTTGTCATACAATTGTGTTACAACATGACTGAACTTGCTTCTACATCTGCCCAGGTGAGATTCATAATATTGTTTTGTTCATTTTCTCTGAATTATGTCTGAAACCTCCTGAAGTTGCATTTTCATCACTTTCCTCTCTCAGGTGTACATTCAGAGCCCTGAATACCTGAGCGCTGTAGAGCTCTGATGGGATGAGCGCTGTTTCCATCACCAGGTAAAATGACATCATGTTTCATCAAAACCTTATTTCCTTCATTAAAAATCTGCCTTTGGTGTGACCGTCTGTGTTCTACTGCTTCCCTCTGCAGAAGATGCTGATGATGATGCCCGGGAGCTTCTGCCCGGCCGCTTCGTACTGGAGGACATGAGCGACTGGCTCATATCCCAGAGGGAAACTCACCCCTGAGAAGTGAGTTCACATGCTGTTTCATGTATTGGATGATGTAGGTGTCATGTACTGAATGCTGTCACTTCAAGCTAGTGTGATTAGTGCTAGTGTAGTGCATAGACAGGAAAGCTGAGTGGATCTCTGTTTGATTTGAAGGCTCTGGTTTGCAACGTCAGAGGAAGGGAGCGACTTCACTCGCTTGGTAAGAGATAGGAGATGAGGGAAGGGAGCGAGGAAAGGTTCTAGTTCACGTTGGTATACTGTCACTGCTACTCCGGTGTGACCTGCTGTGTTCTGTTTGAAGGTGTTGTGGGTCAACACCAACCTCGTGATGCGAACCATGGAGCTCCAGGCTGCTACAGAGTTCAACCTCAGTCCCAATCAGGACATGGCTTCAGGAGACCTCTCCTCCCTGTAAGTCTCATACTATACATAATGTATATCATAAATACCACTGTCCCTCTATAGCAGTTTGTTTGTGTCTAATTCCAGTACTGACAAAGTAAAAGCTGAGGTCGCCCAAGGAATGAGGACCATTTCCCGCACGGTGACCTTCCATCCATGCTCTAAGTTGTGCTGTTCAACTGATGTGCTGGTGGACCTGGTGCCAAGGCTGCTGCTGAGCCTGATGCAGGCGGCTCAAACTCTCACCCATGACAGAGCCTTTATGGCCCTGAGCGACCTGGCTGTCACCATGGTGCTGGAGGTGTTGAGAAGGCTGCCTTCTGCTCTGAAGAGCCCGGACACCCAAGTCCACTACTCCAGAGCCACCGGGATCCGCATGGTCCGCTCTGTCCGGCGCAGGATTGCTAAACTCGGCAGTATTGAGGACCTTAACAGCGCTCTGGACTCCTGGAGCCTGATAAGGAGCATCACTGAAGCAGTGACCGCCCAGGTCCAGAAGCTGTTTGAGAACCCTCAAGACTCCATCCTGCCCCAAGCCATCTTGAGCTGGCTGTCAGAGAGCAGGGCAAAAGCCCAGAATATCACAGTGCCACCAAAAAACCACCAGGAACTCGTGCTGCACCTTGAAACCATCAGGAAGATAATTGGTCTGACAGTTATCTACATACACGATGGAAACACTGAGTCTCCTATTGAGCTAGACAACTGGCCCATTATTGCTGAGGTGGAGAACATGATCTCTCAATACAATGTGAAGGTGTCCAAGAAGGTGGAGAAGGTCAACTGGCACCTGGATCCACTGGAGTTCCCCAACATGGTGACCCAGATCCACAACAGCCTCCACAGTCAATTTGGCACCAAGCTCAATTTGAAGATGGCCCTTTCTCACAGGGTCCACACGATGACCAGAGCCATCACTCACCATGTAGTCCAGCAGATCCTCACACTGAGGGACACACTCTGTTGTAAGGACACAGTTGAGCAATATGTTAATGAATGTTATGAAGAATCCTGTGACTCCTCTGACCAGGTGGGGAGACCAACAGCTGAGCTCTGGTCTGGTAAGTCATCTATCTACTACACAGTGTCTCGTCAACAATTTAGAAGCCTGTTGTTTCATACGGGACATTTACATGATGATGATATGGATTTCTTCTGTTTGGTTTCCAGCCCAGAAGAACAAGCCCAAGAAAAGTGCCATCGCTGGTTTCCTCCGCAGACTGTTCAGATGCTGCTGCTGCTGCATCTCTCATCTTTTAGCTGAGCAAAATGTACTTCATTTGTTTGGGGGGATTGGGAGTGTCTTGGGGAGATTGTGGTATTGACCAACAATCAACCCCCCCCATCATCCCTATAGGGATGTTATAGTGCTTTTTTATTAGGAAAGTTATGAAAATGTGATTCATATAGACTTGTGTTGTTATTATATATGCCAGAACACACTTATACTGTAAATGATCATTGTTGTTTTATGAAAGACAAAACATTTTTATGTCAAATCAAATGTTGAATAAATAAATTAATTGACATTTGTATGTTATCGTATTTTCTTGATATGTTGCACCACAATTTCACCCCTAGGTGGCGTTGAGCGAGTTGCAATAAACTTGCCGTTAACATTTTCAAAATAAAACCTGTATTGACGAACATATGTAAACATACGTTTCGTAAGTAATACAAAAGTACCAAAGTGAATGTAAGGACTGTATTTAAGGAGGAATGTTGGTAAATATAATGATTCGGCTGAGTATTTGATGCTACCTGATTTTACTTTTTTAGAAATAAAGACGACACTTTATTCAAATATTTCCAACATGACACATTTTGTGCAGAATCGCTTCATTTCTGGTCTTATTCTGCCTGACCCTGGCAGCTTGACAAAATATTTGCTGTTTAAACAGTGTGGGTTTGTTGTGAAGGTTGATACAAATGTGTCTTAAGCTGGTAAATCACTAGTTTACAGCGTTAACATTCAATCCGTGAGGGAAACCGTTATCAATATTGATTACTGACATCACAAACTATGCATGCGTCAAACAGGTGCACCTACTAAATAGTTGTTTTGTTACTAATTAAAAGACTATTAGTAGCCTAGCTTACTAAGATGTTAAGCACTGGCTAAATCAAGTAAGAAAAAAAGATATTATACCAAAGGTGACACACTCCCTCCATAATGAAATGAAGCGGTCTAGTCTGCCTGACGGGATTTAGGCCAAGATGGAAGTAGGCGGTAGTGAAACTTGCTTTGCCTGGAGACTCTCTGACTGTACTCCACTTTGAACACTTTGAAAGGGAAACCAGGGGCCTATAGTACGAAACTGGATTATGGGGTTAGCGGGGTAACTTCAGGTTTAATATAGCGTTTATCACAAAAATGGTTAACTTTTTACCTAAGTATGTTGCCATAGCAACTTATGCTGAACGGCTAACCTGCTCCGGAGCAGGTTATGTTCAAGATTTCGGATCAAAACGGAAAAAAAAACGGTCAGCTTCACAGACAACTCACAGGCAACAGATGGCAAGCTTGAAACTAGCACTAAGCTAAGAGTGTTTTGCTGACCACCTTTAATGAAAATATTCACTGACATCTCAGATTCTAGTCTGGGTTCTCTGGTTTCTAGCTGTGGGAGAGAAACATGATTTAACTGTGACAATTATTAATTCTTCCATTGGTTCATCTGTAATGTATTCATGGTAGAGTCTACATATACAGTATCTATTACTTCTATGGCCGTACTTTCTCCTTTCCCCATACTAACCCCAGTGGTGAGCCTTTATTGTAAAGCATCCCGACAGCACCCTCTAAGGGTCAGTCACGGGAATGACTCACTCAGCTTGACAGAATGGACGGCTCTGTAGGAACTATTTTGTCCAGAGAAAAGTGACTGTACCAAATCAAATCAAACTATTATACTTTTATATTTATATAGCACATTTCGTACATTAAGATGCAATGCAATGTGCTTTACATCAAATAAGAAGTGCACGCATTCAAAGACATACATAACGAATGTAGATGCTTCCATACAGGTGTACTGCAAGATCCAATTAAGCAATTAACATCCTATCATGCTCTGTGACATGTATCAAAATGCTGAGAAGATCATTTAGCATTTAGATCTATGGGAAAGACATCAGTAAATAAGGTCAGAAATTGCAGTCGAAAGCTCACATTCGATGACCGTGATGCTCGTGCATTAGTGTGATATGTAAGGAAAACAGAAGAGCAACTCTTCCTCAGCTGTCTGAGAATGTCAATGCAGGACGTGATCAGACTGTCAGAAAGAACAGTCCGTCGACAACTACATAGAGAGGGATATTATAGTAGGGTTGCAGTGCATAAACCCAACCCCCAAGACAAATGCACATTTGAGAGTTCAGTGGTGCAAAAACCATAGGCACTGGTCTACAGAGATGTGGAAAAACGTGATCTGGTCAGATGAGTCATCCTTCACCATGTGTGGTGAACACCAAGAGAATGGTACACGCCTGAATGCTTGGCCCCTATAGTGAGGGGGTCCAGTGGCTCAGTTATGCTGTGGGGGGCATTCTCCTGGCATGGTTTGGGTCCACTTGTCCCCTAGAGGGAAGGGTCACTGCAAATCAATACAAAGTTATTCTGAGTGATCACCTTTATCCTATGATGAAACATTTCTATCCTGATGGGAGTGGTCTCCTGAAGGATGACAATGTACAAGCATTCAATCAGGTCTTCAGTCTCAGTGGAGACCGGATACATTTGGGAACCTCTGTAGCTGAACACATTCATTTAGTGCTGCATCACCCAGCGTCATAACCTGCTGCGGTTCCACTCTCGACCTCTGGGTGGCGGTAGCGCTCCACGACGGACTGATGCTACTCAAGATTCAAGATTCAAGAACTTTATTTGTCACATACACACACGGCGTGTGCAGTGAAATGAAGAAGTGGCAATGCTCAACAGGAATGTGCAAAGGGCAACAGTACACAGTATTTACAATAAAAAACCAACACAATATTTACAGTATTACAGTAAGAGCTCTATATAAAAAAAACACACAATATTTACAGTAAGAGCACTATAAAAATATAGTAATATGAGAAATTGTATGTATGTAATATAATATAAATTATGTGTAGTCGTTACCTAAGTGTGTGTGTGTGTGTGTGTGTGTGTGCATAAGAGGGGCAGTGTGTGGGTCTTAGTGGGGGCCCTGGTGAGGTCGGAGTTCACAGTCCTGATGGCCTGAGGAAAGAAACTCCGTCTCAGTCTCTCTGTTTTGGCAGCGTGACTACGGAGGCGCTTGCCTGACCACAGCAGCTGAAACAGTCCGTTGTTGGGGTGGTGAGGATCCTTCATGATCCTGCAGGCTCTGGTTCTGCACCTCCTGGTGAATAAGTCCTGCAGGGTGGGGAGTGTAGTTCCAATAGTGCGTTCAGTTTTGCCGTTCTCGCCGCCCGGTGTTTTGCAAACAGCTCCGCTAAACTTCGCTCCATCTAAAACTTTAGATCACCGAATCCCACCAGACAACTACAGATTCGGTTTATTTTATTTGTTTTGTCTTTGTTTTGTTCTTTTTGCATCCGACCGTGTCAATTTTTCCACCAGCGTATTTTTCGATCTCAGCTGCCGGCTCCCCCATACAACCCGACCTAGTCTCCCAACCATACCAAGGGTAAGCATGGCTTCTTGTTCTCTGTGCCCCTCTTGTGTGCTCGTTTTAGAGAGGTTGTCTCTGTTAGAGAGACGTGTCCGTCAGTTAGAAGCGGATAGGCCGATTACCTTAGACGAGACGGGCACCCCAGACAGCCTAGATACGTGGCCATCTAGCCGGCTCACGAGCGCTAGCAGTAGCCCGAGCATTAGCGAAGATAGTGTAGCTCCATCGGCAGTGGGTGACGAGTTTGTCCCGGTCTCCGGACGTCGGAGAGCCCGCCGGTTCCAGCCGCCACTTGTGCGGCCCGATTCGCCACCGGTGCCACCGATGGCTAATCGTTTCACTGTTCTTGCTAGTCCCCGTGGTCGGCGCGTCTCCCCGGCTCCCCGGACCCGCCGACTGTCTCGCACCCTAGTTATCGGCGATTCCATCACCCGTAATGTTAGGCTTGAGTCGCCGGCCGAGGTTTTCTGTTTACCTGGGGCCAGAGCTACCGACATTGAGGCTAACTTAAGGGTGCTGGCGAACAATAGGTTCAGACACAAGGGTAAGAAAGAGGCAAACGGTCCACCCAGTGAGTATAGCAACATCATAGTACACATCGGCGCCAATGACATTAGGATGAGGCAATCGGAGGTCACCAAGCTCAACATAGCCAGGACATGTGACCTCGCTAGGAAGATGTGTCGGCATCGATTAATTGTCTCTGGCCCCTTACCTTTCGCGAGGGGCAATGATGAGAGTTATAGCAGATTAGTCTCCCTCAACCTCTGGCTGGCGAAGCACTGTGAAGAAAAGGGATTAGTCTTCTTAGATAACTGGCCCTCCTTCTGGGGCAAACCCGGCTTGCTGAAAGCTGACGGCCTCCACCCTAATGGGGTAGGCGCTGCTTTATTATCTAGCAACATAGATAGATGTTTAAGGGAAAGCTGACATCTGTCCGTAGAGCTCGCCGGGATGCAGGTGATTAGAGAACCTGCTAGGCCTAGAAAGGGTGTGGAGTCTGCCAGGTTAGAGCTTACAGCAGAACAGACTGAGACTGTGCCCCCCGCTCGCCATTTTTCCCCCATATCTACCGAGTTTTACCAGTCTGCTTCTACTTTATCCTCTGGCAGCGGCACCTCTCGATTTGAAAATTACAGTACAGTCCTTCCAATTAAGACTGTATCTTTCTCCCACCGCGCCCGTCAAATTTCCTACCGACCCACAGTAAATTACAGCAACTTAATTGAAATTCGACCCACGCATTCTGCCATTAACATTGATAAAAACTCTAGCAGTAGTGAACGCCTCACGGTGGGCTTCATCAATATAAGATCATTGTCAACAAAAGCGTTACTGATCAATGATTTGATTACTGAACATAATCTAGACATGATGGGTCTCTGTGAAACCTGGCTAAAGCCAAATGAGTTTTTGCCTCTAATTGAAGCTTCTCCCCCAAACTTTCTTAGTTCTCAGGTTGCCCGGGAGACGAAAAAAGGAGGGGGTGTTGCCCTGATATTTAACCCTATCCTTAATCTTACTCCCAGCACTAACAACAAATTTACATCCTTCGAAGTCCTGATTCTGCGCCCTACAGCTACGAATCTCCCATCATTCTACTTAGCAGTACTTTACCGCCCACCTGGGCCCTATTCGCTCTTCTTAGAAGAGTTCTCCAATTTCATCTCGGACTTAGTGACCCGAGCTGATAATATTCTCATTATCGGTGATTTTAACATTCACCTGAATAATTCCACCGATCCTCTCAGTAAGGCCTTCCTAGATCTTATTGATACTTGCGGCCTCACTCAATTTGTTAATGAACCAACCCACCATGGCGGCAACACCCTTGACCTGGTTCTGACCCGTGGCATTCCTGTTTCTGCTTTAGTGGTCTCCTCTTATGTGCCCGCCTTATCTGATCACTATCTCATTAAATTTGAAATCAAACTGATCTTCCCACGCCAAAAATGTGAAGATACTTATATTAGTCGTCGTATTAATGCCACTACGGCCTCGTTACTATCTGAAAAACTGCCCAGCTTTCTCGCATCACTCTCTGGTCATGTTGGCTCACTCGACAATTTTGCCAACGAACTAAACACTAGCCTTACCAACGCGCTTGACTCAATCGCCCCGTTAGTCACTAGAAAACACCACGCTAGGAAGTTTGCACCGTGGTTTACCCACGACACTCGTGCACTTAAACAAGCCTGTAGAAAACTAGAACGTAAATGGCGATTGACCAAACTCGAAGTCTTCCGGCTTGCCTGGAATGATAGCTTGCTAAATTATAAATGTGCACTCTCGTCAGCCAAAACTGCACACTTCTCTAGGTTAATCAGTGCAAATAAAAACAACCCAAAGTTTCTATTCGACACTGTTGCTAAGCTAACACGGAATCCCTCCCCCTCTGATAGCTTTCTGTTTTCTCCGAATGATTTCATGTCCTTTTTTAGTCAGAAAATCACACTGATTAGAGATGAGATCACCAGTACACTCTCTACTGGCGGTGCCGTCTCACCCCTGAAAAGTCCACTTGGTGTTCCCTGGGCTGAATGTCTTTTCTCACAGTTTGATTTAGTTTCCTTAGACTCTCTCACCAAGCTAACTCTGTCTTCAAAACCCACGACCTGCATGCTTGACCCTCTACCTGCTAAACTGCTTAAAGAAGTATTCCCTATCCTAGGACCCTCCATTCTCTATATGATCAATCAGTCGCTCTCCACTGGCACGGTGCCCTCCGCCTTTAAAACGGCCGTGATCAAGCCACTACTGAAAAAACCGAACCTTGACCCCGAAGTACTTCAGAACTATAGACCAATCTCAAATCTGCCGTTCCTCTCCAAATTACTTGAACGAACAGTAGCCAGTCAATTTACAGATTTTTTGACAAAAAATAACCTGCTTGATCCCTTTCAATCTGGCTTTAGATCCCTTCACTCGACCGAAACTGCACTTACGAGAGTGGTAAATGATCTTTTGTTAGCTATTGACTCCAATTCAACCTCAGCACTATTGCTACTTGACCTGAGTGCAGCCTTCGACACAATTGATCATGCGATACTCTTGAACCGTCTTGAACATTATATTGGTATCCGGGGATCAGCCCTTTCTTGGTTTAGGTCTTACCTACTTGATAGATCACACCACGTCTTTTACAACAACATGACCTCAGAGTGTTGCAATATGGACTTTGGTGTCCCACAAGGCTCTGTCCTAGGACCACTGCTATTCTCTATCTATATGCTACCACTTGGTGGCATCATTCGCAAATTTGGCATTAACTTCCATTGCTACGCCGATGACACCCAAATTTACATACCAGTCAAACCAACCGATGACACCCAATTCCAAAAACTAGAGGCCTGCCTATCAGAGGTCAAATATTGGATGTCCCTAAACTTCCTACTCCTTAATGGCAGCAAAACTGAGATGCTGATTGTGGGACCGGCTAGACATAGACACTTATTTGAGAATAGTACTCTTAACTTTGATAGTTGTGTAATCTCCCAGAGCCCATACGTTAAAAACCTTGGGGTAAAATTCGACCCTACCCTCTCATTCGAGTTGCACATTAAGGAGATCACTAAATCAGCGTTTTATCATCTTCGCAATATTGCTAAAATTCGACCTATGCTAACAGAGGCAGACGCAGAAATTTTAGTACATGCCTTTGTATCATCCAGAATCGATTATTGCAATGTCCTTTTCTCGGGCTTACCTACTGGGCGCACTAAAAAACTACAACTGGTCCAGAATGCTGCTGCCAGAATCCTGACCAAAACTAGGAAATTCGACCATATAACTCCCATCCTGTCCTCATTACACTGGCTACCAATTCAGGCCAGGTGTGACTTTAAGGTGCTTTTACTTACATATAAATCATTACATGGGATGGCACCGTCCTATTTATCCGATTTGATTAAACCTTATAAACCGCCACGCGCCCTCAGATCTCAGGACGCTGGCTACTTGTCTATCCCAGCAGTCAAAAAGAAAACTGCAGGTAACAGAGCCTTCTCTTACCGGGCTCCCTATCTATGGAACAGTCTGCCTGCCTCAATCAGAGAGGCAGGCTCTATCGAAGTCTTTAAGTCAAGGCTAAAAACCCATTTATTCTCTCTGTCATTTGACCAGCCTTGAGGGAGTGGCTCAGTCTCTTCTCAGAGTAAGGCTAGACCAGTTAGCTCATCCTAGATCAGGGTCCTGCCGATGGATACTAGCATCCTGCCTACATGTCCTATTCTCCTGGTCTACCTGCTCCTGTCCACTGACGCTGGTCATGTCTGTGTGAGTGAGAGTGTGTGTATGGGTGTGTGTGGGTGAGTCTCCTATCTGTTCCAGGCCGCAGCCCGGCAGAGTTGGCGTCTGGTTGGTCCCGCCTCCTAGGACGATGCTGACTGAGCGGACGTTGCGTTCTCCTATCTGGGCAGAGTTGGCGTCTGGTTGGTCCCGCCTCCTAGCACGATGCTGACTGAGCGGACGTTGCGTTCTCCTATGTGGGCAGTGTTGGCGCCTGCATGGTCCCCTAGTCCTATGATGACGCTGACTGAGTTGCCGTTGCTGTGATGCCGCCCCATCAGATCTGGATGTCCCACCAAAATAAACTTTCATATATTGTGTATACGCTGCTTGCCCAAACTCGGCATCTATTGCACGCCCAACCGTCCTGGTAGGGGGATCCCTCTCTGAGTAGCCCCTCCCAAGGTTTCTCCCAATTTTCCCAGTGAGGGTTTGTGGGAGTTTTTCCTTGTCCTCTCTGAGGGTCTAAGGCTGGGGGATGTCGTGTACTAACCATTTATTATTTTCACATGTTGGGCACTGTGAAGCCCTTAGAGACTGTAACGGTGATTAAGGGCTATACAAATAAATGTGATTTGATTTGATTTGATTCAGCCGAACGCACTACTCTCTGCAGAGCCTTCCTGTCCTGAGCGGAGCTGTTGCCAAACCAGGCAGTGATGCTTCCTGTCAGGATGCTCTCTACAGCTCCAGAGTAGAAGGACTGAAGGATCCTCCGAGAGACTTTGAATTTCCTCAGTTGCCTGAGGTGGTAAAGGCGCTGCCTCGCCTTTCTCACCAGGGTGTCAGTGTGTGAGGACCATGTCAGATCTTCGGTGATGTGGACTCCCAGGTATTTATACCTGCTCACCCTCTCCACAGTAGTCCCATTAATCCACAGTGGTGAGTACATCCTCCGTTGTTGTGCCCTCCTAAAGTCCACAATCAGCTCCTTAGTTTTGGTGACATTCAGGAGGAGGCTGTTGTCCTGGCACCAGAGTGACAGATCAGCAACTTCCTCCAGGTAGGCCTTCTCGTCGTTGTTGGAGATCAGGCCCACCACCACTGTGTCATCCGCAAACTTAATGATGGAGTTGGAGCTGAACCTGGCCACACAGTCATGTGTGTACAGAGAGTACAGTAGGGGGCTGAGGACGCAACCCTGGGGGGATCCTGTGTTCAGGGTGAGGGGGTTGGAGGTGTGTCTGCCCACCCTGACCACCTGGGGCCTGGCGGTCAGGAAGTCCAGGATCCAGCACACACGGGGGTGTTCAGAGTGTTCAAAACAAAGTGTTCTGCAAAAGACACGGGGTGCTAGAATAAAACACAAAGCTCTGAAACCATTTCTAGCCGTGTTGTGTTATACAGTTCAAAATAAGTTATTCCTCCAGTGAGCGGGGGGTAACAATGGTATGTAATTAAAAGAATACATAATCATGTGCAATTCAAAGTAAAGTTGTACTCCTAAAGGGGAGGATGACAGGATAAAACATCAGTCACCAGTCCTCTGACATCGCTGACAGCAGCTGTCAAACGCCCAAACATCAAGCAGGGGCTGTTCGACTGAGACTAGTGAAGATACGACAAATAGCAGTATCATACAATTTAACAGAATTTCAGCCAGGGCCTAAAAGCGACCATGTAATATCTACACTATATATATATATATATTAGTAACATTATTACTGCATATCTATTACAATTCTAATATTGACAAAAAACAGCGTCTGGCTATTGTAACGTTAGCGATAGCAATTTTAACCTGCTAACGAGCTAGCACTAAGCTGTAACGTGATGGAAACATTTTTGAGCCCCAGTCTTCATTCTCCTCTGGGAAAGCAAAACCAAGGCTCTGTCTCTCTCTTCATTACTACTCAGTTTCACAAAAAAAACTTTGTACCAGCTTTCAGCGCAACTCTCCGTTGGAATCAAACGCCTGACAAAGTTTGGCATCTGCACCGCTGGAAACCTTGACCCTGTGCTCTTCACTATTGGCAGAGAGGAGAGTCGAATATGAAGGAGGAAAGGATCTCCGGTGGAAGAAGGCAAAAATCAGTCAGGGACCGCATCGTAGAGGCTGACAGGTCTGTGGAGAGGAAGATGGTGGTGCTGCATGATGAGGGCTCCATTGATCAGAGATGATCAGTGATTGGGTACAAGTCATTTTGGATGATGCAGGATCAGTCTCTTAGCAACAAAAGGCAAGTAACTAAAAATCTCTAATAATATATGGATTTTAAAAGCTGTCCTCAAAAATAGAGGTGGTAAACGAGGTAGTAGAGAAAAATAAAAAGATCTGGTTGACAATTTCTGACATTGTTATGCCTGATGGTATGTCATCCTGATTAGGTCACTGAGTGGAACATTTCTTAGTAGTTTAAGATATTTTTCTAACATATCCTGAACAGTACAAATCATTGCAGGATCTAAAAGTGATGAGGCTACAATAATACAATAATAATGTTGTCATGCAACGTTTGTTTGACATCTTATGAGAAGTTATATGAGGTTAAGGTTAGACGACGAAAACAAATCCCCAAAGCCAAATTGTCGTCAAGCGCCCCGTTTTGTTTTGTACGTAGTGTAACAATCCTGCGCGGTGTAACTGTCCTGTAATGTTTCAGCGCCAGTTATCCGGGTCGAATCCCTCGCACTTGTTCCAACAAAAGCAGTTGGACGATGGAGCGCCTCTTCCAAAAAAGACTCCCAACTCTCATGCACATCCACCCACCCACCCGCGGCCTGTTACGTTAAGCTCTGCTGACACCCTTCTGTCGGTCTCTGTCTGGGAGTGCTGTGGGAACTGGAGGGAAGCCTTGCACATTGTTGAGGGTGAGGCCTGAAGTAGAAGACAACACCACTGGCCAAGAGCAGTACATTCATTCTCTTCACCCACCTGCACTATGTGGGTACAGCTTTTTAAACATTGTTCAAAAAGTTGTGTGAAGCACCTTCCCCTTTAAGAAGAGATTGTGGCCTCTTGTGGAAGCAGTCAATATTGCAACTTAGGTATATTTTTCAATTGCTTGTGCAGCTCTAGTAAAGAGTTGGCTAAACATCATTAATACAGAGGGAAATGTAAGGGAATAGAATCTCTGTTGGTGTGTTTATTCTCTCACCATGCTCCCGTCAATGTTGCCAACCACAGTGTTGCAGTAGAATAGAATAGAACAGAACAGCATAGAGGAGAATGAACCATTTCATGGCAGGCTGACAAGTCCCTGCTGGTGTTGCTGACTCATTGACTTCTGGCACATTTTGCCCAGAAAAAGAATCCAATTTCCAGGAATTAAGAAAAAACAGCCTCATTTTCTGATTGACACTCACATTTTAGAAACACACACACATCGGGCCCCTGAATGGGCTTCACGATCCCGGGGCTTATGAAATTTGGTCGGCACACAAAGGACCGTCGACATTTAATTAAAATGAGTAAAAAAAAGGAGGTTCTCCACCGACAGCGGAGACTGCTCTTCACCTTCAAGCCCCCCCCCCCCCCAAGCATCCAGCCCTGCTGACGTGTCCTCGAGCAAGACGCCGAATCTCCGCCAGCTCCGGATTAGAGCGGTAAAAGAGGAGAACAATAAAACAGGGCTGACTGACTGGTTCCTGGCCGGTGCTGCTGACTCGAGAGAGAACAGAACAAAACAGGGTGGAATTGGTCAGAAGAGAACAGAGGAAAGTGGAGAAGAATAGAACAGGCCTGCTGCTGAGTCGCTGTAACCGCTGGACTGGCTAATAGACGAGAATAGAGCAGGATGTAATAGATAGAGACAGGGCCGGCCCTAGACTTTTGGGGGCCCTAAGCAGGATTTGGTTTGGGGCCCCCAGTAAATACAGTATTTGTCTATTACCCCCTAAGTGCTGGCAAACTGTCGAAGAATAGCTTGTGAAGATACTTCACTTTGCAAAATGTGATTTTTTTTTTACCACAGAATCCTGGGAGTGCTTGTTTCGTAGGGGGCATTAAATTACTTAGCCTACCTAAATTGTCCATTTTGCCCATCTCTGAGCTGATTGTTTTGTCACTATGTGTTGGCAAAATGGCACGAAATGTTGTCAGTTTTTGTTCAGGAGGTTACATTTTTTATTTCATTATTGTCTCGTTCATTAAAAAAAAAAAAATTCTAGTGGGCCCCCAGAGACCAGGGGGCCTTAAGCAACTGCTTATATTGCTTAATGGGTAGGGCCGGCTCTGGATAGAGAAACTGGTGACGCCTCTTCCAGGTTATTTCGTCGCGTACAGGCCGAGTGAGTCATCATCAACAGGAAAACATCAAATATTTTCTCAGAAAATCATCATTTATGCTTTTTGTTCCGTTACAAGAGGCTCCATGTACATAGAGATTCACGTCAAAGGTGCGTGGGAAAAGGTGGGTGAACCGTCTATTACATCCCTGTTCACGAGCGCCTATGAAACCCACTCAAAAGAAGGACTAGGTAGTAATGGATGACTACCTAAAAAAAAAAGGTATTCCAATTCCAGATGTATTGTAAATAAATAAAGGCCCTGGACATTATTGGATTTTTTTCTGGACTGAGTAATCCCTTGACGTATGCTACCGATTACAATTTCGATGAGGTAACTAGATACTTGGAAAGGAACCCACCCATCCCTGCTCAAAAGCCACACAGATCTGAAAGCAAAGGGGATTCAAGCCAGACGTCAGCCTGGACTTTTTGCGTGGAAGTCCGGTAGCCAGGCCTCTGACAGGGATACGGACAGACGGACGGACGGACACACTGTTTCTGCTGCTGTGAAATAAAACAGATTCGGGAGTATAACAATATTCATTCAATATTCGAGTTCAGGGAGTTTCACTGTCAACGCGGCAGCAACATGTTGATGTCTATAGCTTCAGGGAAGAGTTGTTCATCTTTTACAAAGAGAATAAACTGTCCCGAAATCACTGGGAATAAATAAACTATGAATTTTCCATTTCAGGAATCTGACAAAAGGCTGGAGCAGCAAACACCCGTCAGCAAATAAACAACCTAACATGTCAAATGTAGCCAGATCTGGCCATGTCTGGGGAGAGAGAAGAGATGTGAGGAGTCCAAGTGAGCTAAGTCGAGAGAAGAGGATAGTTAAACACGCACACGCACACACACACACACACACACACACACACACACACAAAACCCCAAACATACACCTAGATAATACCCCCACCAATACCAACCCCCTGACAAACACAAATACCATGGTCCACGCCCAGGGCACACACACACACACACACACACACACACACACACACTGACACCTTTAATATTAGTGGTAACAGACAACAATCCATCCAAAAGGTGGTTGTTGCTGGCGACAACCTAACCAGTAGGAAGCCCTCACAGCGTCTGTTAGAGACAGATAATAGAGGGCCAGTTTGTATGTGTGTGTGTGTGTGTGTGTGTGTGTGTGTGTGTGTGATTATCCAGATGCTCAGGGATAAATCCCCAGGGGGCAAGACAAATAAGTGACTCTGTCTGTGTGTGTGTGTGTGTGTGTGTGTGCATGCACAAAATTGTGTGTATTCGGTCTTTCACAGTCATTAAATTGCGTTCCAACAAATGGATGATGGGGGGGAAACGTGGGTGTCATTACATGCCCAGCGTTCTCACCAGGCTGCAGGGGGGAGGCCACACAGCAAACCATCAGATGTTGAGTCTCTGAGACACTAATTCAAATCCCCAATTATAAAAGGGATAGTTGCCGTCCTCAGTTCTGATTAGTCACGTTCGAAAGCCATTGTAAAATACACACAATGTGTACCAGTGAATGAGCAGCAGAGTGTCCATGCCTGCTAACTGTGATGCTCTGTTTGCCCTGGCGTCAGGTATGAACACTGGCTGGAAATCCAACAGGAAGTGACGAAACTTAAAGGTGAAAAGCGGAGGTTTCTCCAAACCTCTTCCCCACCTCCACCACACACTAAGAAGAAGACATTTAGTTTACTGACGTCACCTTACAGGACTTCTGGATATTGAAGTCCTTAAAATTCAAGCAGTGACCTCTTGCTGCCACTTGGGCTCGCTAATGTACACAATTCCCTAGTGCTGCCTTAATGTAATATACAAACACACATCACGATATATAAACACACACTTATGACTGCGTAATAGTTCACTTAAAGAGGAGGAGGAGAGGGGGATGAGAGAGAGAAGAGGGGAGGAAAGAAAGAGGGAGGGAAGAGAGGGAAAGGAGGAGGAGACTAACGGTGATTAAGGGCTATACAAATAAATGTGATTTGATTTGATTGAGAGAAAGAGAGGGGACAGGAAGGAGATATAGGGAAAGTAGGAGGTGAGGATGGAGGGAGAGAGAGGGAAGAGAAGGAGAGAGGCAGTGCGAGAAGAGAGGGAATGAGGGAGTAAGGAAGGAAGGAAGGAAGAGTCCTATGAATAACATGAATATGATTATTTATGAGCAATATGAAGTAATATCACGGCGTCTCACTGTGATAGATGAGCAATCTAACAGAGAGAAGGAGAGAAAGAGGGGGAGGAGGAGAGGGATGAAGGGATGATCTATCTATCTATCTATCTATCTATCTATCTTATTGTCGGATATGATATTGCCCTTTATGTTTCATAGGAGGCGTAAATCCACCAGGTCAATTGTGTGTGTGTGTGTGTGTGTGTGTGTGTGTGTGTGTGGGGGGGGGGGGGGGGCTGTAGGGTGTATATTTCATGTCAATGTAGCAGCATTGATTTCTGCTGCTCTTCATAGGGTATTAATCGTAAATGTGCTGTCGCCGGCAACCCTGTGTCACGGGTTGTAAGGGTGCACTACAAAACCCACATTAAGAACCTAATAATAATATCAGAAACTTTATTTATTTTCACACTTTTTGGAAACAGTTTAACAACCTCAATCTCTACTCAATAAAAGTACTCATATATAAATAAAATCTAAAGTAAAAGTAGTCATATAAGTAAAAACAAGAGGGCCATCCAGGACCTGAGAACATTTTTTTAATATATATTATATAAAACTGTCCGAGAAAGACTTTTTGGCAATGACGATGCAAGAAGCTCTATAGTGAAGCAGTAGACGAGATTTTGCTCAGAATTGAGCGGTACAATGGAAAAAGGTGAAAGTCAGAGTCAGAGTTATGCCAGTCCTCCCCCAGCACCCCTTTCAAATGTCTAAACCGCCACCAATCACCAGTGAAAACGAGGCCAGTCAGCTGTGTCTTTGTTTGATTGGTAGAAATGTCCATATTGTCCGTGAGGTCAGCGGCAGGGTTTTCGGGTTCGGCTGCAAGGCTGCACACAGGGGGTTAAATAGGGGGTTAAAAGATCTGCAGTCTAGCTGAATTTGCTTTACAAGTGACCTCGCTCGTGTCTCACCACCGAATTCGATGATGACTTCCACCTCAGCGTCTCCACGGTGACTTTTGTGGCGGCTGTTAAAGTCCAGTTGGGGAACCACAGGTTTTATAGGGGGTCCTCTGCCTGGTCGAGTGACAGGCGGACAAAACGACACCGTCCCTCCTTCCCCCACCACGACAGAAAGAGGACGAAGAGGAGGCGAGTCGTATCTCACTCCTTGACAGTGATCTGTTAATCTAGTTTAGATAGCCTGTAACTTGACATGTCGTGCACCCCAATAAAACAGCAACATCAGTGTATCTATTGATTTCTTATGAGGTCTTTGAGAAAGAAATGGATCTTAACAACTCAAGCAGTAAGGGAATGTAGCTAGGTTGATTAAGATCACACTGTTACTTCACCAGACTAGTTGACGAAGAACATATTTAACCAGGATAGCTGAGTACATTTTATTCAAGCAGACAAAAAAAAGACCAGTACACAAAAATAAAACAAATAAATGGAGTGTTTTGCTGAAGGGTTTGATATTCTCTCTCCCCATCTGAGAGACTCACTAAAATAAGCCCACTCTCATCCAACAGATTAATCCCTCTCCATCCAGCGACCACCAATTAGAGCTCTCCAAAACACAGACAGATTATATTATTATTCCCTATTAGTCATAAATAATTCTATTTATGATATAATCCTCATAATCCTCTTCTCGTTTCTCTATCACCCCCCCCCCCCCCCCCCCCCACTTCTCTCAAGTAGAGCCCTCGACCATCATAGAGACAGACAACCGAGTTATTTTGATATTAGTCATGAATCGTCGTAGTTGTGATGTTCACCATCTCTCGTCATGTTTCCCTATCCGTCACTGTCCCGGCGTCTCCCTCCAGTAGTCTGCAAGTCCGCTATCATGCAAAGATAGATTATCCTCTTACTTCATATTAGTCATAAACAATCATTTTCGTGTTATTCGTAACGTAACTCTCTCGTTTTCTCGGAGCCAGGAGGCGGTGTGTCTTCTGAGTTTCAGGAGTTTATCGTTTTCACCACCCGCCCCTCTCTTCCACTTTCTCCATTCAAGTCAAGTCAAGTCAAGTCAAGTCAAGTCAAGTCAAGTCAATTCAATGCTTTGTTGACATACATGTGGAAAAACAATAAAACTAAAAAAATGTAATAACCACACACAAAAAACCACAAAAACAATATAATATATGAAACAATTACTCCTATTGATTATAAACTAGTCCATGACAATAAACATCTGTTCCACTTGTGTGTACGTGTGTGTGTGTGTGTGTGTGTGTGTGTTTTGCACTACCGTGTTAAAGAGAGCATCTCTCTCGTTTTCTCAAAACTAGTCGGCTGGGTTTTCTCAAAGGCAGGAAACAGTAACTCTCTCTCTCTCTCTCTGTCTCTCTCTCGCTCTTTCTCTCTCTCTCTCTCTCTCTCTCTCTCTCTCTCTCTCTGTCTCTCTCTCTCTCTCTCTCTCTCTCTGAAAGATAAAACTCACTGGAGTGTGTCAGCTTGGAGGCACCCGTCCATTCATCATGCCAGTAGTCAGCTCTCTGCTATACCTGTGCTCGGAGACTGAATCAATTCATTCAGCTGCAAATGAACTGAACTGAGCAATGGAGGGGAAAGAGAGAGAGAAAGAGAGAGAGAGAGAGAGAGAGAGAGAGAGTGAGATGGAACAACTTAAGCAACAAAAATAACATGGCTCTACAAAACAGTAACATTTGGGAAAGCCCATTGAAAAGTTTTGAGCAAATTCCAATCTTTACCCTAAACAAGTGAGACCATGGTTGTTAGCGCTAAGCGTTTCTTAAAATTATGACCACATTTCCCATGAACCCCTGTTGCTTCCTGTATCAAAGAGGCTGTTGCTGCTCGTCCCTCCTCCCCTCCCTGGTGTGGAAGAAGAGCGGCCCTGTTTCTAGGTGATTATCAAATGTAAGTCCATACCTGTGTCCTTGTGGAGAGCAATCTTCCCAAGTTGTCTTGGAGAGAAAATCTTTACAGTTTGAATGAAAAAACACCCACGGGTGCGTACTGGGCCAAATGAGACCGTTATCCAGATTTGATTTTGGATAATAATAATTATGACTTTCATTTATAGAGCACTTATCAAACCAGAGGTACAAAGTGCTTTGCAGGATAAATTCAAATGTGAGCAATCAATAAAAAAGTGAACCATAAATAAAGAACATACCAGAATAAAACAATAAAGGGGAATGAAAACAAAATACAGACCTCAAGTTAATGCAAGCGTAATTGACGTTCAAGTTCAATCACTTGAAACATTGCTGGAGATGCACTTCTTCTTCTTCTTCCTTAAAATGTGACCGACATCGTGACATCAGAGCTAGAAACTCCACCCATTGGTCCCAAACTTCTCCAAACTGAATGACAGTGATCCCACAGCGATCTGATCCCACTAGGACGGACAGCTGCAGCATACAGAGCTGTGTCGTTATGTGAGTTGTTGTATTGTCTTCACTATTGTTTTTCCTTTGGCAACATTTTAAATTCACAGTCAAGCCAATGCAAACATTTAGAACTGATATGAGAAAACGAGTAACTACGTCTGAGTGTTTTACAGTTTTGTAAATTTTTTTTTGCTTACTCGGATTCATTTGAATGCACCGAAACACTTCAGCCCCGTAGAAACTGAAATACTGATAGTTGCTATGCAATGCAGGGTCTGGGTGTGATAGCTGAATACAAAGCAACCCTGATCCATCGTTAACAAGTTAGTGCAGCGCAAGATTGCATGCACACACACACACACACACACACACACACACACACACACACACACACACACACACGCAAACAATCAAACAAGCCGAGCAGGTGTTTATTGTGATGTACTAGTTATTATTTTTGGTAATACTGTACATATAACATTCATGCCAATAAAGCGCATTAAATTGATAGAGAGAATAAAAGTCAGGAGGAGTAGGAAGAGGAGAAGGAGAGGAGTAAAGGAGAAAGGAGAGAGGGGGTGAGAAACAGAGGAGGAGGAGGAGGAGGAGGGCCTTTTTACAGAATGCCAGCGTTGCATAATGTAAGCTGTGAACGAGGCCATATAACGTGTTACTAGATGTAATCCGCCTGTGGTCGTCTTTACGATGGGGGTCGTCAAACCATCGCGGCTGATTCACCACCACCAACTGTCCACCTGAAACGACCTCATGCATGTGGCTGTTTTCTTTTTCCGAGGACAGTTGCAACTACAAGTAACTGCCTGTTGTATCAGTTGTATCACAATATTTAGTGTCCTACACCCAGGGGCGTAAATATAGACAGTGCAGGCAGTGCGGTTGCACCGGGGCCTGTGGGGTGGGGGGGCCCGTAGAGCTAATATACCCTTGAAAAGGCAAACCCATCTCCGTCATGGTTTTCATTTTTTTTGGTAAAATAGTCAGTAGCAATCTATAACAAAATGATATGCTTATTCTACATAAACTATAAAAACTATAAATAAACTATAAAAAACTATTCAATTAAATGAATAATTGACCATCATTGAGAAAAATGGAACAAAATCGGCAAATACAAATTACAATAGTGAGACACTGGCAGTCAGTCTGCTTTCTATATTTGAATAGCAGTGAAAGGATACAGATATACTCCAAGACAGACAATTACAGACAAAGACTATTATAAGATAAGATATGCCTTTATTGATCGCCAGAGGACAAATAAAGAGGGAAAATTCAAATGGCATATAATCGAGATTTTCATCTATATTTATATATATCTATATTTCTCCAAACCGATTTTTATGACAAGCTACTCGTTTCGGCTAAGCGGCTGACATATTATGAATCTGACTGTAGTTAGCTGGCTAGCTAACCTTTTCTCACACTTTGAAGGTTTCCCAAAGAGAAAGAGTTGATACACAGCGATTATAGCCTTTCCAGTGCTTTTCATCCAGAAAAACCGCAGCTCCCGTTTACTTGTATTTGTTTACAGGCCAGTCTTGCCCGGACCAATATGGCGGCCGACGTTTACGTATCGTAGCAATGGGCAGAATCAGTCAATGCGGCGTCTATGTATATATGTCTATGGCTCTCACTCTGAATACAAATTCAGCCAGAAGTATAAGTAAATTGAAGTGTGTCAGGGGAGTTTAAAAAGCATGTATATGTGCAAAATCTGAAGACTTGGCCTGAAGCTCAGAAGTACTGCAGAGAACATCATACAGATCTTTCCCCTATCAGCGGACCGAGGGATGAGAAGATGCTGAAAAACAAAGTTAATGGTATGTCCTGGATCGGTCTCTACAGAGAGCCTGGAAATCTCACAGGCTGGAAGTGGTCAGGAGGAGGATACGCATCATACATGCCCTGGGCTTATGGACAACCATATACTCCAGATACTATACATCGCACCTCCTATGGGGCGTATTGCTGGAACTGTTTGTGGCCTGGATTGCATGATTACTCACACAGTAGCAGAACCTTCTTCTTCTTCTGCTTGAACCTGATTGTGGTGGAGGAGAGAAAGACATGGGTGGAAGCTCTGGAGCACTGCAGAGAAGATCACACTGAGCTCACCAGCCTGGTCTCTGAGACGGAGCTTCTTCTGGCCCAGAGGGAGATCCAGGAAGCCCAGACCACTGACCATGTGTGGATCGGCCTGAGTTACCTGGGAGACGAGTGGATGTGGGTGAACGGTGACCGTCTGAAGTACGAGGCCTGGCCCCAAGGAGGAGGCCAGGACCACCGGGTGTCCTACTGGAGTCGCTACTGTGGAGCTTTAAGCAAAGAGGGACTGTGGGAAAACCGGGACTGCCAGGAGAAACTCAACTTCATCTGCTATTAAGTCATACTCATGTCATTTTAGCCATTTCAATTTCGGTAATTTGAATTTGGTCTGCATTATGGTATGCTTCAGAATACATCTTTTACTTCTATTAGTTTCTACTATTACCACCATTTCTGCCACTGAGACAAGGTGTCACTCAAGTTATTCAGTTGTTTTGATTTGCTTAGTTTTAAGTGGTCTTGATTGTATATACTAATCTTTTTATATTTGTAACCTAGAAGGCACTGGGACTGTATTACATCTAAAGACCTGATTCCTATCTATCACTTAAATATTAAGTTGAATTGATTTCTTGAAATATGGTTTGGAATCAAGTCTATCTCAGCCAGACATAGTTTCATAGTTATGGGTAAAAAAAAAAAAATCATCTAATGGTGGAAATCCCAGATCTGGATCACCACCAAATTAGAGTGAAATCCATTCATACAGACCTTAGATGTACATGGTGAATTCTATCAGACATGCAAGTTCAGAAAAGAATAAAGATGCATGTAAGGAAACTCTAAGGGAGTAATGTGATTGCTTTCTGCCCCTGGAACATTTGAATTCTAACTTCTGAAATGTGGTGTGGTTTCTCTGGTGTGGTTTCCTGCCTTAACATATATCATGACATAAAGTCAAATAATTATCTCACCACGAGACAACGCCGTATGGAGATCTGTGCCTCACGGTAAAAAGAGGCCGGGAAGAGGAAATTACGTTGCGTTTATGATCAGATATCCACCAATCAGCTTCCATGGAATACTTCCGCATATTTACTAACATAGAGCTCTCACCATAGACATATATACTGTATGTCTATGCCACCAATGCATAGAGCAAAACATACATAGGAGAGAGAGACAGAGATTTTTATTTTAAGTTATCTTTACTTACCTGTTTGTATTTCTAAGTAAATTTGACCTACTCTTATTTATATATTTGATTGCAATGTTGCAATGTTACACAGCTCTGTTTACACATTTCTTTATTCTATTATATCTTTAATTGTACGTACATCTTTTGGTTTTTATTTCACACTTACTTTGGCAATGTAAACGTATGTTTCCCATGCCAATAAAGCCCCTTTGAATTGAATAGAGAGAGAGAGAGAGAGAGAGAGAGAGAGAGAGAGAGAGAGAGAGAGAATAAAGAGAGAGTAAATAAAAGGTATTAAATTGTAAAAGAAAAATTGCCCTGAGGTTTTGGTCCCCTCCTAATAGTGATAGAAGGTTTTTGGTCCCTCTGCAGGTTGAACATATACGTCCTGGCACCTACTAGGCGTGGGTAAGGGAAATGGAGGTGGGGTGTTCAAAGCCTCAACTTTGTTTTGACTCAGTAGCCCCCTCTAGTGGCAAGGAAATCGCTTATTACACCTTTTGCTATTTCTTTCTTCCTGTTGCTTTTTATCTTCTGCCATCCTCTTTACATTTACAGGGTGACAACTACAGACATGGGATTACTGATATTACAGAATCTAACTGAAGAGAGAAAAAGTTGAAGAGTCACTGATGTGCAGGACAGAGAGCCTCCTCCTCACCAATGAAACCAGAGAGAGACAGAGAGAGGATGCACTGGACCAGATTAGGAGGAGGCCCTACACTGTCCTACACTGTCCTACACCTCCACTACACATTATTATTGACATCAAACCATAGACATTATTGACAACACATTATGAACATTATTACTGACATCAAACCATAGACATTATTGACAACACATTATGAACATTATTACTGACATCAAACCATAGACATTATTGACAACACATTATGAACATTATTACTGACATCAAACCATAGACATTATTGACAACACATTATGAACATTATTACTGACATCAAACCATAGACATTATTGACAACACATTATGAACAATATTATTGACATCAAACCATAGACATTATTGACAACACATTATGAACAATATTATTGACATCAAACCATAGACATTATTGACAACACATTATGAAAAATATTATTGACATCAAACCATAGACATTATTGACAACACATTATGAACATTATTACTGACATCAAACCATAGACATTATTGACAACACATTATGAACAATATTATTGACATCAAACCATAGACATTATTGACAACACATTATGAACAATATTATTGACATCAAACCAGAGACATTATTGACAACATATTATGAACAATATTATTGACATCAAACCATAGACATTATTGACAACACATTATGAACAATATTATTGACATCAAACCATAGACATTATTGACAACACATTGTGAACATTATTACTGACATCAAACCATAGACATTATTGACAACACATTATGAACAATATTATTGACATCAAACCATAGACATTATTGACAACACATTATGAACATTATTACTGACATCAAACCAGAGACATTATTGACAACACATTATGAACAATATTACTGACATCAAACCATAGACATTATTGACAACACATTATGAACAATATTATTGACATCAAACCATAGACATTATTGACAACACATTATGAACATTATTACTGACATCAAACCATAGACATTATTGACAACACATTATGAACAATATTATTGACATCAAACCATAGACATTATTGACAACACATTATGAACAATATTATTGACATCAAACCATAGACATTATTGACAACACATTATGAACATTATTACTGACATCAAACCATAGACATTATTGACAACACATTATGAACAATATTATTGACATCAAACCATAGACATTATTGACAACACATTATGAACATTATTACTGACATCAAACCATAGACATTATTGACAACACATTATGAACAATATTATTGACATCAAACCAGAGACATTATTGACAACACATTATGAACAATATTATTGACATCAAACCATAGACATTATTGACAACACATTATGAACAATATTATTGACATCAAACCATAGACATTATTGACAACACATTATGAACATTATTACTGACATCAAACCATAGACATTATTGACAACACATTATGAACAATATTATTGTCCCCATGTTGTATTGTTATTCCTCAAAGCACGACAATGTTTCTGATTTGGTGTGCTGCTGTTCTTCCACACTCAGGTCTCCAGAAATCCTTTTGGGTGTCCCGTTTTCTGAGGCCGTGGACATGTGGTCGCTGGGCTGCCTGATGTCGGAGTTGTTCACCTGTAGATTCTTCCCTGGGGAACATGAACATGACGTGGTCAGTACCTTACTATAACTGGACTCTGCTCCCTTTCTACACTAACCCTTAATTATTGATAGCAGTAGCTACTCTAAGACCAGCAGATGATGATCACAGCAGACAAGTAATAAAACCATATGGAGTCCTGATAGTCTAGACTGATCCTGTGTTTTGCCTCCAGATGCGATTCATCATCGACCTCCTGGGTCAGCCAGCGGACCACCTCCTGAATGTTGGGTGTAAATCAAGAGAGTTATTCATCTTCAGGAGGGCTAGAGGCTAGAGGCTCATGGTACCACAACACCGCTTTATTGACCAAATATAATTTTCTCTTGACATTTTCTTCTCTATTTGAGGATATTTATT
Organism: Hoplostethus atlanticus; assembly: GCA_034670405.1. NCBI lineage: Eukaryota > Metazoa > Chordata > Actinopteri > Trachichthyiformes > Trachichthyidae > Hoplostethus > Hoplostethus atlanticus. The sequence goes on along the minus strand of JAXDDX010000114.1, from coordinate 342,849 downwards.
GTCAGTATGTTTCAAATACACGTTACCTTCTTTTAGACACCAGACGAGTATGAACGTAGAACATACAAACAGTGCACAGACAAGAGGGGGCACTCATTCAGATCTCTGTATGAGCTGACAGAGGTAGGTAGTCCAGTAGGTGGTAGCTGCTGAAGACATGGAATTGGTTGAATTCATGACTTCCATCAACCTTTTTGTGAGTCAGGAAGATGATTCCACTGATTTCCTGTTGTCCTTTTCTCATCACTTGGTAATTTAGTTCAACCTGAAGGAAGAGGACATGGCTGAGGTCGCTGATAGGAGGCAGTTTGTTGACCTCCTGAAAGGAATGCTCCAGATGGATGCCAGTGAGAAGGATTACACCAAGTGAAATCCTCACACATCCATTCATTGCAATGAGCGACCTCGCCAGCCGCTCGTACCACAGCTCTCAGTAAGTGTGTGTGTGTGTGTGTGTGGCGTGAGTCCTTATATTGCTGCTTTGCACAGCGGTTATCAGGTTATCAGGGTAGGCACTGTAGGTGAATGATTCATCAATTAATCAACTGATTGATTGATTGGCATGCTTGTCCAGTGGGAAGTCTTGCTTCCTGGCTATGAGCATAACTGTGAGTTTGGAAGGTACCTGAATGTACCTGTACAACAAATTTGAGCTAGCAGTATATGTTAACTGCATGTGTCCTCATTCAGCAGCGCTAGGGGAACTTCCACTCCAGGTGTCATCTTGGTTCACCCAATGCCCCCAGTGTCTAGCCCCCAGGCTGTTCTGGACCCCAGCTCCCAGTCCATCTATGAACTGGCACAGTCGGCTGTGACACCTGAGGAGACTCCATCGCTGGACACCTCAAAGGTAGGAATCACTGCTTGCTCAGTGTCAATTATATATTAGCAATAATGTACAGTTGAAAATTCACTCAACCAGGAATGAATGTGATTATTGTTAATAGTACTAATCGTCTCCTCACAGGATGGAGCTCCAGCAGCAAGCCCCACTGTGGACTCTGCTGTTATGGCCACCCCCTCGGTTCCCCTGAGCAGCCTTGCAGGCCCCTCCCTTGAACAATGACCTGATCCACTCCACATCTGGTAGGATATTCACCTCCACTTGTGTCTGAATTGTCAAGTCTTTCTACACTGTAGTTGATTCCAACAAGGTCGCTTGACTGTCCTCTTTCGATTTTTAGAGGTCAGCAAGCCCTAGAAGAAGCAGAAGAAGGTGGATGAGGACATTCTGCTGCTGTGCGACCAAAGCCGAAGATGTGGAGTGAAGTTCCCTATGGAGGTTTTCTAGCCAAACACCTGAGAACGACTCTCAGAAAATATCCACCCACGCGTGATTGAAGACAGAAAACATTTACAGATGTAAAAGTGAACATCTGAATGAATGTGGTAGCAGCCGCACTTGAAACTTGCACTTGGCAGAACAAATTTAATCTGCCACTGCAACTTCTCAGATGGCGTCTTGGGCATCACAAATCTGCACGTAAAATTGTTGCAGAGAATTTGATGCCCAAGTGATTAAATCTGAGCAAATATATTTCAAGTGTGCAGCTGCTTCTCTGACTTCAGATTAACGGGTGGGTGAATATTTTCCGAGTGTAAAAGCCATCATCAAGTTCTCAGGTGTTTGGCTAGCAGAAACCTTCATAGGTCTCCCTGTGGGCGACACGGTGGCTCAGTGGTTAGCACTGTGGCCTCACAGCAAGAAGGACACGGTTCCTCTCTGTGTGGAGTCTGCATGTTCTCCCCGTGTTGGCGTGGGTTTCCTCCGGGTCCTCCGGTTTCCTCCCACAGTCCAAAGACATGCAGGTCAGGTGGATTGGACACTCTAAATTGCCCTTGAAAGTGATTGACAGTCGATCTGTGTTGGGCTTGTGACGGATTGGCGACCTGTCCAGGGTCTTTCTCTGTCTTTCACTAAATAAACCCAGTCATCAAAAAACAAATTCACTGTTGTCAGTTGTGTTTTAGCAGTAGTATATATTCACTTTTATTTTAGCTTTTATTCAGATGTAGTTAGTAGAAGTGGAATGTTTCTTTCCAACAGCAGATATGGAGACAGACTCTCTCGCCATCAAACTATGGAAGCGTATAGTTAACTTAATCCAAATGTTAATGCAGTGGAATGCAAGTGGAACATGAAGATGCAATCCAATAGCATTTTAATTTTCCACTTTTGCATGCATCATTTGAGTCAATGAGTCAATATTCATTCAGAGAATGACTGACAGGTTGGTAGACCATGGAAATTACATTACATTACATTACATTACAGTCATTTAGCAGACGCTTTTATCCAAAGCGACTTACAATAAGTGCATTCAACATAGGTAGGCAAGAAAACTACTAGTCACCAGAAATCGTAAGTGCATTTCCTTCCTAAACAAGCAACTAAGAGCATAACTAGTGTTAAGGTAAGAGTGCAATAAGTTAGCAACCTACTATATCTTAAACAAATGAGACAAATAAGAGAATCAAATAAACAAGAGCTAAGACAAATAAGTGAACCAAATAAGCAAGAGCTAAGACAAATAAGTGTATCAAATGAACAAGAGCCAATAAACAAGAGCTCAGACACATAATTGACGACAAATAGGCAAGGCTAAGAGGAAGAGTCAGGGTAGTGTTTCCTGAAGAGGTGGGTTTTCAGCCTGCGGCGAAAGATGGGCAGCGACTCTGCTGTCCTGACATCAGTGGGGAGTTCATTCCACCACTGCGGGGCCAGGACAGAGAAGAGCCGTGACCGTGTAGATCGGCCGCAGGGGGGCGTTGCTTCTCACTTTTCACATTTGAATTAACATTTGAAATTTTATTTTCATCTTCCTTTCATTTTCATTTTCCAATCTGCACTAACCTTTGGATTAAGTTAATTATATGCTTCCATATCAAACATGCATGCACATCCAACACACACACACACACACACACACACACACACACACACACACACACACACACACACACACACACACACACACACACACAGTGCCTTCGAGTGGAATAAGAGTTTTGATTGGTTGGCTTTATGACTGTCTGTTGGCGAGACAACTGTGTGTGGTCCCGAGGTCACAGTGTGTGAATGCGTGTGTGTGTGTGTCTGTGTGTGGTTGGTTACGAGGCTGTAAAAGCAGGGCCAGACAGATGAAATGAAACTCGAGCCCTTGAGATTGAGAGATGGAGAGAGAAGGAAGGAGGGAGGGGACGATGGGAGGATGGAGCTTCAATTTTGGAGATGATTCAAGAATCAGAGAAAGAGAAGAAGAGGAAGGAAGGAGGGAGGAAGGAGACTGGAGGAGGAAGGGAGGTATGAAGGAAGAAAGGAGGGAGGGATGAAGGAAGAAAAGAGGGAAGGATGACAGAAGAGGGGGAAGGAAGGAAAGAAGGGATGAAGGAGGAGAGGGAAGGAGAGTGGGAGGGAGGGATGAAAGAAGAGGGGAAGGAAAGAAGGAAGGAGGGAGGGAAAAGGAGGAGAGGGAAGGAGGGAGGGATGATGGGGCAAGTGACGAAGGTAGAAGGGTGGTGAAGGTAGAAGGGGAAGGAAGGAAGTGAGGGAGGACTGAAGGATGACAGGAGAAGAGATGTAGGAAGAAGGGGAATGAGGGAATGATGAAGGAAGAATTGAAGGAGTGATGAAGGCAGAGGCGGAAGGAAGGAAGGAAGGAGGGAGGGATAGAGGAAGAGGGTGAAGGAGGGAGGGAGGGATGCACAAATGAACAACGACAATTATTAACAAGTCAGAAAACACAACATCCACATCCACATCCTTGTGGAAAAAGGAATCCTCGTCGCTGATTGGATGAGCTGTCTGTCGGTTTCCCCGGTTTCTTCATGAAGCTCTAGTATCGTCGACACTGTGGATAAAAGCATCCAGTTACAGTTACGGCAACTTATGAACATCACATAAAAACATATTTGAGGACATCAGCAGCCCTTGAAAAGGTTGTTAAGATCGGATATCTTAACTGTATATTGATTGGGTGGCGGCAAAACAAATCCCGCCTCTTCCATGGCTTTAGCAGACTTGCTGTAAACTCACCATTAAGCACTGAATTGTTATTTCCCCCAAGCACATTGCAATGAACCAGGAAATTGTATTTTTTCCAATTGGAGGAGAGAAACAGCAAGCTAATTAATTAGCATTTATTTTTTAATGACCTCATTTTCCGTGACTTTGTTGAATGAATTAGACAATCAGAGGGCTTAGTTTCATGTTATTGCTTCCTGTGTTAATATTTCCCACTCAGTCGATTCAGAACTGCATCCTGTCCTTGGGTGCTACGTTATTCTGTAAGCTAATGGAATTGTTGCTAATTAGTAATAATTCACTAGTATATTAATAATTGTAATGATCCCCGGGTAAAAAAGCCCATATTTCAATGTCAAATGGTTGCATGATCACATGTGTGAAAGTGAACAAACTGAAGAAGCCGTGCACATTGTTTTGTAATGGGATTAAACTTTGCGCCACAAAAAAGTCAACTTTTGAGGAAATGACTGAAGAACTGTTGGATATTCCCACTGACAGGCATGACCTTTTGACAGTTAGCAAGGCATTATGAGTGCTTTTCCCTTGGTCCACACAAGCTGTGGTTTCCATTGGTCCAGATTTGACTAAAGCAGTTGCTGCACGGAAACCGTTCCTAGCACGGCGTACCTAAAGGTTGTTTGAGGGATTGTGTGTGTTTTGAGTGAAAAAACTAGCTTGCCAGAGGAGGATTTATTTTCAGCCAGTCAATTCCTTTTTGTGACACGGAGATGAAAAGCCCCAATTACAGTAATCAGGTAATTGCAGGAGTGAAGCACACGTCAAGGCTTTGCGCTGGAAGGAACTGAATTTCTTGCCTGCTGTGAATACTGACCAACACTTTTTTTCTTTCAGCTTAGTTTATTCTATGGATTCATAATACATCAATAACAATAATTGCCCACTTCCAGTTGAGTTCATTATTTGCAACATATATCGCCACATGAATGCACACATCTAACACAGACAAGAGCCAGACCAGCCAGGCCAGCGTTTGCAGTATTGTCCTATTTCCGCAGGAGAAGCAGCAGAGTAAAACCACCTCGCTCTCCTCATTACACCCCAAACTCCTTTAAATTGCTCGACTCTATCTGTCCATCCACCTGTATATCTATCTATAGGGCAGCATATTCCCACCTAACTCTTTATGCACCGGACATATCTCCGTATACGTTACCTTTACTTGGGAATCTGATCATGTGAATAGCTTGCAATGTGCATTTGCACATCATCTGCGTATATGTCACCTCAAGGTAATAATAGCTGACTATACATGTGCATGTCCGAACTCTCGTCTTGGATGTTTCACCTCCATCTTTAGATTTGACAAGGTGACAACGTCGGCATGTTTTGCTGCAAATGCGATCATGTGAATAGCTACATACACGTCTTTATTCATCTATTTGCGCTGACTTGTATTACCTTCAGTGCTCTTATTCTTAGCTATAGCGTACTCGCTGCCACTGCGACAACCCAGGTTTTCCCGCGAGGATCGATAAAGTTTCATCTAATCTAATGTATCTATCCCCCTGTACCTCCATCCATTTATCCTTCCATTATGGCTATCCACTTGAAAATGGTGAAAATGGGTTTCCCAGCAGCTGCCGACCCCCAGTGGAGTATTCCAGCTGGAAATCCTCAGAGTCATGGCTCCCTCTCCAGAGATCTAGCTCTCTGTTTGTGTCTTTTTCTTTCTCTCTCTCTCTCTCTCTCTCTCTCTCTCTCTCTCCTCTCCTATTTTGCTCTGTCATTTTCCCTGTTGTGAAAGGGCCAAGGTGGAGCAAAGGGTATCAAATACCTGGAGAATGGTATGAGGGCAATAATGACTGTGGTGTGTGTGTGTTCCATAGGGAGCGAAAGGGAGTAGAGAACAGTTCCAGCTGTTTCTAATAGGTTTCTACAGTTTGTCTCTGGAGCACACACACACACACACAGAGGGAGATGGAAAGGTTTTGCTCCTCATTCGGCCCCTATGGAATAAGCTTTCTATTTTATTCTATGCTATTAGACATGAGAAACAGCGTGTGTGTGTGATGTGAACCTATGTGATCATTTTCTCTGCCAGGCTACTTGACTTCTAAACACGCTGACAGAACAACGCTTTCTTTCATTTTCTTCCAAATTGAATCTGCTTTCCTTTCCCTCCGCTGAGGAAAAATAAAACCCCTTACCTTGATCGAGGAGTGACAGGCATTGTGGTGTTTCACTTCTGCACAACACCAGTGAATATGACTTATTGGGGTAATATGTGACGCAATTTAAAAACAAAACAAAACATTACAGCCAAGATCATCACCTGAAATCATTTCTGGAGCAAAAAAGCAGATTCATACAAACTGAATCTGCTTTCCCCTTCCCCTCCTCTATGGCGGAGAAACTCCCAGTGTTTCCAGACACCCGTCAGCACCCGTCAGCTTTTTTTTAATACAGACCTGTACTTGATGTATCATCCACTTTCTGTTTTCTTCAGATTTCACATAGTAAATAACACAGGCTGTGGTATTAATGGCCTCAAACTGAGGGGACAGAATTGAAAGCTCAAGCTCACAGATCGTAATTACATTTTCAGTAACATTCTTCAGGCGTTGAGCTCACGCTGTTATCGAGTGTGACTTGGAATGAGTGCAACAGAAGAATATGCTTTAATTCCTACATTGAGCATATATTATCAGCAACCAAAATAAAAAAAAACAACAAAAAAACCCAAAAGATTTAAGAGCTGATTCTTGATGCTGCCTTCAAGTGCTGTTCAAAAGCTGAGTGCACCTGTAAGAGCCTGCAAAGCTGGAAATACGACTGGAAAACATTACGTTAGATATAATAATGGGAAAGTTGGGATGTATTTTATTATTATATGTTATTGTTCAGCATCTTAGGAAAATCATTTTTATTGTATGTTTCTATGTCAGGTCTTTCTTTAACTTTTAGATCATTCATTTTTGTTTTTAATAAATTCATTAAAGCATCAATTACATGGCTTTCATAGCAGCTGTGTGCCAATAAAAAAATGGGTTTTGAATGCATCATATTTCTGAGTTTCTAAGCCAGACATTGGAGCTTACAAGGAACACATGAATGCAGCATTAGTTCTTTCTTACCGTTTTACCGTCTGTTGATAGTGTGTACCCTGTTGGCTTAGCCCCGCCTCTCCACGTCTGCCCATACAGGAAGAGTCACCTGGTTTATCGACCCATTTAAAACAAACTCACTGACATTGTAGTCTTTAAATGTGTACATGTCTATTTGATATACTTTGTATACCACATGACAACTTGAGTATTAATTGACTTCTCCTCCGTCTCTTCCTCCCGCTTTCTCTCTCTCGCTCTCTCTAAAGGTCACACCGATTTCTTCCTCCGCTTGACAGTCTTTCATTAAGAAATCACTGGGTCTGTTTGTAAAATGTTTGTAACCATGACGTGTACACACACACACACACACACACACACACACACACACACACACACACACACACACACACACACACACTGATTGAAGTATGAATGACTAAGAGGCTGTTATCCAGAGAAATGGCACGATTAAATATTCACATGATTGGCTTCAGCCCACTGATGGATTTATCTGTACACTGACCTGTGTGTGTGTGTGTGTGTGTGTGTGTGTGTGTGTGTACTTGTATGTCTATGCTTTAACAATACCATTTTAGATTCAGGGTTAGGTTTTGGAGTAAGGGGTAAAGTTAGGATTAGGTCTTGGGTAAATAATATAGTCCAAATATATCAACACGTGTGTGTGAATGGAGAATGTCTCATCTGTCTTATGTGTCTAAATGTCTTATCTCATGATTAATGGTTCAGTTCACACACACACACACACACACACACACACACACACACAGGTCAGTGTACAGTTAAATCCATCAGTGGAGTGAAGCCAATCATGTGAATATTTAATGGTGCCATTTCTCTGGATAACAGCCTCTGAGTCACTCATACTTCAATCAGTGTGTGTGTGTGTGTGTGTGTGTGAGAGAGAGAGTCACAGCTATGTCAGCGGAACTTGCAAATTGACCAAATGATTTAATGAAAGACACACACACACACACACACACACACACACATTGGCTCACTGTTGTCACACTTATTCCCCGTCCAGTATCTGACCAGCCATTTTTGACAATGTTCTTACTATGAGCGAAACCTGTTTGATTTGTCTTATTTCTGTTTCCGTAGTTGGTCAGACTGATATGTGGGGCCTGTATTGGCCATTTATTAAAAATCCGATATGGTCCAGTTAGTATCGTCCTCGGATGGATATGATGCAGTATGCTCGATTACACGCGTATTGTAGAATTGACTGATACAACACTGGTTGTATATGGGAAGCCCTTAAACTTCATTGATTTTATCACCCTGCCACACTGAATACTTTTTTTTTGTGCAATTTTCTGGCAGGAAAGTGGTCAGGTTTAAAAATATTGAATGGTATTATTGATGTTAAAACACACACACAGCATCTTTAATAATCTGAGTGATGAGACTACAGCGATGTTGCATCAAAAAGATTCCTCATTTCCCCTCAGGCCCCCCACCCCCCCACTCGACTGCTTCCATCGGGTTTCAACACAGACTGATGTCTTTATTAGAGACGCTCATCTGTCGCTGCTTTTTTATTCTATTCCCCTCTCTCTCTCTGTTCACGCCTTTGGAGGCTGTTGAGTGCTATCAAACTACCTTTGGAGCAGAGACTGATGGCTTCATCAGCAGACAGAAGATCAGCTAGAAAAGAAAAACACTGGTAGGATGGAGAGATAGATAGATAGATAGATAGATAGATAGATAGATACATAGATAGATACATAGATAGATAGATGGATGTGTGGGTAAGAGACAGGCAGAAAAGGTGAACAGGAGGATGGAAAGCCAACCTACGAGTTTTGAAAGAGAGAGACAGATATTAAGATAGAGAGACACTGAGACAGAGAGATATATTATTAATCCTTCCTTGATTATTCAAATACAATTTAAGTTATTTAATTGAGAGAGAGAGAAGGAGAGAGAGAGAGAGAGAGAGAGAGAGAACGAGAGCGAGAGCGAGAGAGCCAAAGCATATAGGGATGTACAGTAGGAGTATTGCAGTGAGTAGATGCAATTGTGCCATTCTGCCACAGGAGGCGCTGTTGGTCTGTAGAAAACTATTTGTCTCACCGCTCTCTCTCTCTCTCACTCTCTCTCTCTCTTTCTCTCTCTCGCTCTCTCTCTTTCAATTCAGTGGGTTAGCTTTCCTTCCTCAATGCCAGGAATGAATGATTTCACCCCCTCTCTCTCTCCCATACACACAAACAGTCTCTCTCTTTCTCTCTCTCCAACACACTCATTCTGAATGCCTGAGATGAGAACGAACCCTTTCACCGGATGTATTGATAAAACTGTGCTGTGACTAAAGAAAGAGGTCTGTGTGTGTGTGTGTGTGTGTGTGTGTGTGTGTGTGGGAGAGAGAGAGAGAGAGAGAGTCACTTATACACCGCTGGATCACCGTAGTCCTATAAGACAACAAACAGCCAAATTGAGTGTCTCTGATTCCCACGCAGGGCGGCACGGTGGCTCAGCAGGTTTGCACTGTCACTGTTTCCCTGTCTTCGGCCCAATGCATGCTGGGATGGGCCGGAATGGGAATAAGCGGTTATGGAAAATGAATCGATGAATGATGTGTGTGTGTGTGAGACAGGTTACTCAGAAAATAAGTTGTTAGTTTGGTTATCACCCCCTCACAATTATCCAGAAACTATATCTCAATCTCATCGCCCAAAATTAGCCGTTAGCCTAGCCGTTAGCCTAGCCAGCCTAGCCAGTAAGCTAGCTTAACAATGTAATAAAAGGCCAATATCAGCCTGATATATTGCTCTAACCCTACTATCAGTCTACACTGTATACTGTTTGCTGAGGCACAATAAGCACAAAAATAATCTCTCAGAGAAAGCAAAGAGTATAGTTTGCTGTGGTAGATTGCAGAGTAAGGTGAAAAGCATAAACACATTGAGAGACTGAATCGCTGAATCTCAAATTAATGTTTTCCTCCACATTTCTAACTAAATTTCATCATTTAAAACAGACTCAAACCGCACTGCTTAATATTCCACTGCTATATAACAATCCGGCGATATTCCAATCTCGTGCCAGTGTCCCTGAATGCATCAGCATAGGAAGACTGAGCTACAGCCAGAGCTGCAGCTAATGGTTGCTCTTCCAATGTCTTCACTGGTGGATCCAGCGGTTTCTGCGAGCGAGGGAAGATGAGACGGGAAGAGTTTGGATGTTTCCTCTATTTTGGGAAGCGCAGCTGCATCTGTGTTAGATAGAGGCAGACAGATAAAGCACTTAGCCAAAGCACTTTAGCAGTGTATAGTCCATTACAGCCCAGTGCTCGCTGTGAGAATCAAGTCTGAAACTGCAGATACCTCGTTGTCATAACACAGGCCTTTGCTGCTGAAGATTATGAGATTGTTTTCTTCTTCCTCCCTCCATGGTTGTTTGGTGTCATGTAGATGCGGCCAGTGAGATGAGGCGAATCGGCAAAGCATTTTTCTCCCTCGCATTACTGTATGCCCCGCCCCAACATCCTATTTCAACTGGAAATACATCTAAATTGAAAATTTAATTAACTGTTTAACGGGTGCCCTGCGTCATTTTTTTTTCTCTAGCCCTCTGTGAAGTTTTAGTCATAAAAACACGTCGTCAGTGAATCGGAACGGAATATACGTTGTAATATTACAACCGATATCCATCCAACGTTTGACCTTGATGCATTTCGGCCGCACAGTTTGTAGCAAGACAAATGCATTACGTATTGAGGGCGATTCCGGCGTAAAATGCAGAAAAATAAGGGTGACACAGCTGACACCGGCCTGTTATGGAGTGAAATACCCGCCACAAGTGTGTGTGTGTGTGTTTGTTCTCCTATGTTCGCGTCTCAGTCATATCCCAGATTTACAGAGACAGGGAAGTGAGGAGCTGGGAGACAGGAGAGTCACAGTCAGCAACCAGCAGCACTCAAATATACTGCATGTATTTTCTATCAACTATCAGCTTAGAGGGAACACTGAACATCCTGATGGGTTGGGTTTTTGAGATACCCTGTATGTCCTTACTCCAGCTTGATCATCTGCTCTCAATTTTAAGGATAAAAACGACAAGAACACATTTGGACATGTACTAATTCTAATAATACGTCTGGTTTGATGTCTGTTGTTGGTTGGTTATTGAAAGTACACATTTTCTGACCTGCCTTTGCAATAGTGTTTCTGATAAACAGGCATGCCAATAAAGTAACTGAAAGCGACTTGAAAGTGGGGAGGGAGACGGAGGAACGGAGGGAGAGACGGAATAGACTGGGGAGAGAGAGGGAAGAGCTGGAGATGACAGAAGTTGAAACGGAATGAAGAAGAGAGAAAGATGGAAACAAAGAAAGCAAAAGAATATCACTAATGAGAGGAAAGGAAGGAAGCAGAGGAAGGATAATGAGTCCTGAGAGAGAGAGAGAGAGAGAGAGAGAGAGAAGTGGGGGGGCCCTGATGTAAAATTCCATGACTTTCCATGGAGTCGCGCCATGACCTAAAAATGTCTTTTTTCCTGGTTTGTTAATGATTGTTAATGAAGAGGTGAACGGTCTGGTTTCCACTCCATTTGGGCTGAAAACCACCAGCTAATGCAGTGAATGTGTGAAACACGCTGTGACATACATTCTGCTACATCCCTGTAAAGTGACCCATTTGTAAAATTCCCTGACTTCCCCAGAGAATGCATCAAATTCTTCGACTTTCCTTGTCTGAAATACACCTCTCAATATTCCACGATATTCCAGGAATTCAATAACCAGCGGAAACCCTGTTTAGAGTTCACAGTGTCAACCTTGGCTGTCTTTCCCTGGAGCGCGTGCGCACGCACACACACACACACTCACACACATGCACACACACACACACAGTGGGGAGTCTCTTGTTAACAGTGATGAAGTGATTCACACCATGAAGCCACCAATCAAGCCGTTCCCTGCAGGTCAACTATGGGTTGATCTGGACGAGTGTGTATGTGTGTGTGTGTGTGAATATGACCTACACACACACACACACACACACACACACACACACATACACACGCACTCTTTCTCTCGCTCTCAAACAGACCCGCACAAAGTGTAGTCGGGGGAATATAACAAGCTGGTTTGACATGACAGCTTTTGTAGCCGTAAACCTGTGTGTGTGTGTGTGTGTGCTAGAATGTGTGTTTTGTCCTATGTGTATTATTTGTGTCCTGATGTAACTCTGTCATCTCTCCTCTCTCTTTGCTCCTCCACTCTCTGACACACACACACACACACACATACCAAAAACACACTCTTTTTCATCGTACATGACGCTACCTAGTTAGCCAACAGTGCTATAACGCTAAGCTAGCTAAGCTAACATTAACCACAGGCAACATATTCATGTTCCAAGCGTCTGCTAATGTAAATCCGTTGAATTTAAAAAGTCAATAATAACGGGAATGAACATAAAGAAGTCCATAACTAACTTCCATAAGCTAAAAATGTAGAAAAAATTACAACACATACATGCGTATTTCCTCCACTACACCACTGATTCTAGTAGCTAGTAGCTTTGTGGAAATCTGGAATTACATGAAAGTGTCTTTTAACGGTGTGCGGCTCCCAGTAGGGTCCAGCACTGCGTGGTGTGTCAGTGTGAACCGGCCGTCTGCCACAAAAGGGGGGATGACTTACTCAGCAGCACTGTACATACACAATATAAAACTAAACGGCTTAAACGTCTCCTCCCGTTGCCTGCCATGTTGTTATCCGCCCTCCATTGGATTCAGTGATTTATAATCGTCTGGAGCTTTTCATAGACTCTGCATGACTGATTTACACGAACCTCATGGAAGATTCAATTTCATGGGCGCATAGGAAAGTGTCTATAAAATACATAAAAACACATACACACACACACACACACACATGCACTACTATTTAAAATTGCATGCACACGTGTAAACATATAATACACCAATATGTGCGCACACATAGATGCAAGTCTATTGTACACGCATACACGCGCACACGCACACACACACACACACACACACACAGTCCTGTACAATATCACTGCCAGGTTCAGGCATTTGATTCCCACTGGGGCCATCCATGTTGAAAGCAGTACTCATGGTACTGTAAGGCATTTTGGATGAAAGCATAAACTAAATGGCATGTACTACACACACACACACACACACACACACACACACTCCTTCTGAGCACGCTGGGTGATGTGTCAAGATTTAACAAGGTGGGGCGGCAGGCAGATAAATCGTTACTTTCCTTTGGCTCCCTGAGTGACACTGAATTTTCTTCATTTGGGCCCAAAGCTGAAATTAATTATCCTCAAATGAAAACTTTACAACCCTCGCCAGCACCTCCCACAATGCAACGCAGGCCCGAGAGCTGGAGTGCTTTATGAACACGGCGGCGTATTGTTGCATTATTGACGGCGGCCGACACGTTTTGCGTGCAGCATCTATTTCATAGTTGCTAGGGGCAACGGAGGTAAGATTCCTCGATGTGATGATATTTAATGTTGTCCTCGGTATCAACAACATCAATATCAGCAGCGGGACAGCGGAGGGATGAACAGAAAAATAGCGAGAGAGCAAAACGACAATACGCCTGATGCAATATCGAGGGACTCGGCGCACCTGAACAACACTATTTTATTTTTATCGCCGCGGAGATTGTAATGCGAAAGCCGGGCAGGAGTCGCACACACACGTGCACACACACACACACACACACTGTACTACCAGTGTTGCGGAGGCTAGCCGTGACTCCATGTTGTGCGAGGGGCTCTGAGGTATGGCTGCTTCTCTACATTGTTAGAGAGGATTGCAAGGACAGAAACAGACCCTAAGTCTTTTAAACTGGGGGAATCATCCATCATCTTCTCTGTCTTCAAATGTGTTGGTGTCTCTCTATCGCCCTCTCTCTCTCTATCACACACACAAACGATCTTAAAAACCTCCCTTCCCCCCGACCAGCGGATACCAGACCGGCATCGTTCAGGGCGCCTATAGACAGTGACATATGGCCTTATCCGGCATGCGGGGGCCGCCTCCAGTCAGGATAGATTTAATCTGCTGAGTGTCGCGTGAGTTATCTTGCCTCTCCTGCGTCTCTGTGACCTGAGATCGTCTTGGACGGAGGGGGAGGGGGGGGGGGGGGTGTTTTGGGCCGCGGCAGATCAGCTCAGAATCAGCGGTGGAATTACGTTGTAACCAATGCGTAATCTCGAAGCGCGGAGCAGCGTGCAACGCGTCTAATCGTCTAAATCTGCCGACACGCTGAAGATTTGAACAGTATGGATTAACCTGCGTGTGTTATCGGACTTTTCCCGGTGCTCCTGGATAGATAAGCCATGGAAGTTGTGTGTGTATGATTATGTGGCGCTGTGCAATTCAGGTACGGCGAGGCAATAACACCGCCGGGGGAACCACAGCGCTGTCCATTTGATTCATGCTATAAGGCCCGTGAAAAACTAACTACTGAATCAGTCTTCGGTACGCTTTCAGGAGGATGTCCTTGCACAGTATCAACCTATTGAGTGAAAATGTAAGTGAAAATGTTAGTGTAACGTTTGATTATTACAATATCAGTCTGACGATGTTCTTAAATTATGTGGCACTTTATTTTGTTAACCTTTCCAACGCATTTCAAAGGGCGTTTCGTTTCCATTTTGATGCCATTACATTATCAGTGGCCGGAGGGCTTTTGGTTCCGATCGGCCTCGCAACCATCTGAGGCGTTTCACCGCTCTGCTCTTCTTCCTGCACGAGGGAAAGCTCCATCAGATTCTGCATATTGCGCCCGGGGCCTCGAGAGAGAGAGAGAGAGAGAGAGAGAGAGAGAGAGAGAGAGAGAGAGAGAGAGAGAGAGAGAGAGAGAGAGAGAGAGAGAGAGAGAGACAGAGAGAGAATTGGCCCTCACGTCCTTGGATGAACTGTCTAAGAAGTTCCCCCACCTTATCAGTCACGCTCCTGTAAACTTCCAGCTCCGAGGAAAATACAAGAAACTCAGTAAATTCACCACTGAGCCCAAAGCGGCGCGGCACAGCTTGTGTGTCCCTTCCTTTGTCTGCAGCTTTTTTTTTTTTTCTTTTTCCGTCGTTCTGTCTCTCCTCTCTTTCTATCTTACCTCCTTTCACCCTCCCTCCTCTCTGTCTGGATCACTCAATCCCTCTCTTTCTCTCCCTCCCCTCCCTCCCTCTCTCTCTCTCTCTCTCTCTCTCCAGTGAATGCCTCTGTAATTCCTATTCTTATCTACTCGTCGGCGCGGGGATAAGAGCTTCTTTACTTATGTGCTCCTGCTCTCCATGGGGGAAGAAAAGACAGAGAAAACATTTGAAAAAAACAAAATTACATGCAGAGGAGCATTACAGAGGAGGGTAGGGGAGAGGGAGGAAACATTTTAAACCACAACTGCACGCACAGGAGAGGAGAGGGGGGAAAAAGAAGGGGTTGGGGGGTGGGGGGGTAGAGGGAAGCCGATTAAAATTTTTAAAAAAACTTTATTTTTATTATTCTGGGGTCGTTCACGTCAAGTTGAGCTAATCCTCAATGGTGTTGTGTGCTCCCGGGGCCGCTCGGATTCCCTTTCCAGGCCTCAACTACAGGAGGCTTTGGACGCTCATATAACTAGGCACAAACACACACACACACACACACACACACACACACATGCATGCATTCGCATCTGTGCACATATTCACATAAGCTTATGCTCTCAGATACACATATGCTCTCACGTTCCCATTGACACACAACATCTTGTGCGACCACATGGGCAGAAGCAGACAGACAGACAGACACACACACACACACACACACACATTCACAACCGTGGTGTGTTGAGTTCAGCCTAGCCCTCCAGATGCTGTCAAGCAGAGACTGCTCCCGCCCATTAAAATATTTCATTAGACTTGCATCAGGCCATAAGCAGGCTGGCTACATTGTTGCAGAATGAACATTTGACATGAAACATGACTGCAGGAGACATGATACATCCGGCGAGTCTGCGTGCGCGTTTGCGCGTGTTTGCATGCATCGCATTAGTACAGAATGATTGATATGTGACTCGGGGATAGATTCAGGGTGACGTTGAAGTTGAATCACTGTTGGAGTTTGGCCCAAGTTACTTTTTTTTCTGCAGTGACGAGTGGCAGCTCTGAAGATAACTGTATTGATAGTCGGTTCTGATGGGCCGACACCAATGTGCTGTTGATGTTTTAGATAGTTGGAAAATTGTTCGCCATCAAACTCCATGCACTACCAAACCAAACAACCCAGAAATGCATTGCCAATGGCTGCAGCTATTTTTTTTCTAACAGTGTTTAATGGTGGATTTTTCCTTTAATGGAATTCCAAGTAACATTACAGCTCTAAAATATCTTTCCCTTTGGCTGCAGGGAGATAAGGAGACCAGCCGTGCAATATTGGATTATTGCAGGACGCTATGATAAGTGCCAAATCGTTATTGGAGGTACATGACAAAAAAGGATGCTTCTAATCAAAGAAATGGACTTGGATATGGAGAAGGTGATCAGTATTTGTCAGGCATTAGAAAATGCCAAAATGCCAAAGACATTTAAAGGTGAGGGAGATGGAGCCGTGAATGCTATTAGCAATAGAAAGGTGGCAAAGCGGTATGTTAAAGGAGAAGGATGTGACTATCGCGCTATGGCAACATCCACGGACAACAAAATTGCCCAGGATTTGCCGGAAATGAATCATGAATCATTTCGCTAATGCTGCAAGGAGGAGAGTTCAAGTGCTGGAACAAGTAGCTAGCGGGTTTTAGAGGAAGCAGTTGTGTGTGGGAGAGGTGACATATCCTGGCCACAAGGATGAGTGGTAACATCTGGATGTTAATGGCACAACTGTGTGGCATTGGAAATGGATACAGGAGCAGAGGCAACAGTCTTACCATGGAAAGAGTCGTGGAAAAAGTTGAACATTTCTCCAAAGAAGGCTGTGCAATTACAATAATGATCCTTTTCTATCCAGGTTACGGCTGGATTGACATTGAAATGCTGCGAACAGTTGGTTAATGCACTGTTTTCCATATTACAGGAGAATAGGCAGCCTATTTCGGGACTTACAAGCATGTGAGTGAAAAACTGGAGCTAATTAAGAGAGTGCATGTTCTAGACAGAGAGGGGAAGCAGCAAGTAGTCTGCAGATCAGGCCCAGCTACATGATGAGATAATATCAGAGTACAAAGATGTGTTTGAAGACAGGCAAAGCTACAAGGAAAGCACAAGATCCAGCTCAAAGGCAATGCAGTACCTGTAATTCATCATCTTCAGACAGACTGAAGGGTGAGCTAGACAGGTTGACGAGTTCGGGAGTCGTGAAGGGAATCGAGGAACCTACAGATTGGGCAACCTCGCTCGTTAGAACCAGAAGAGTGCAAACCTTTGTACCTCTAACACTCCCTTCGGCAGGGGCTGCTTCCTTGAGCTGCCCTTTGGGATTTGCTCAGTACGGGGCAGCACGATGAGCGAACACGACTCCAGATCGAGGGAGGCACTGAGACAGGCCCAGAAGTCAGGGCTCAAGTTGAACAAAAGGAAATGGGCATTTCGGCGAAAGAACTTTACCTACTTGAGTCACAAGCTGTCAAGGACAGGAGTCCAACCTAATCCAGAGAAAACAAGGAGAGAAAAGAAAGAAAGAAATGCCACTGCCAACAATGAAGAGGGTAACAGGCATGGTCAGCTACATGGGCAGGTTCATCCCAAACACTAGGGCACTCAGATGTCTACTGGAAACAACAACAGATCGCCAGTGGCCACATGAGCATATGAAAGAATGGGAAGAGCAGAAAAAAAGCTCTGTACGAGAGCCAGAAGTCAAATTCTATGACCCCGGCAAATCAGTTACAGTGTTTACAGACATAAAGTCGAAGTCTGAGCTGCCAGTTTCAGAGGAGAAATGGGCACAAATAGTCAGAGAGACTGAAAAAGAAAGTGTTGTGTGAGCAATAATGGAGAGGATACAGAGTCCTTCTTCCATAAGAGGAATAGAGACATTTGAAATGCAGTACAGAGATGTGCCATCATCATGGATACCAACAGGGAAAAGGACCACTCCGACCTCACGGCAAACCAGAAGGATGGTATTAAGGTGGGAACTGACATATTCCACTTGAATGGGAAGGACTATTTAGTCAGTTTGCCCTCTTACCAGACACAATAAGTTGAAATTCTCAAGACACGGGTTCCCTTAGACCAGAGGTGGGCCATCATGTGCCATGGTGGGCCGAGAGTCTGCAGGTTTTCACTCCAACCGAATACTACACCGGGTGACTGATTAACACATCTTCAACCAGAGAGGAGGAATGAATCAGTGAATTGCCCACCCCTGCCTTAGACAGATAAGCAGTTTGAAAAAGTATGGGTTACCAAACAGTGACAAGACTGCAAAAGAAGCAAAAGAGAGCGAGGAGGAATCCTTCCTTTAAATTCTGAAGTGCAGAGCAGCTCCACTGGGGTGCGGGCCGACTGCAGCAGGACTACCGATGGCCGGGAAACTGCGTCCCGGCCTTCCACGAGCGGAGCGCCTACAGGGAGGCTCCGTAAAACATTGCCAGGGAGGGGAGGACACACAGCCGCAGACGGACAAGGAAGTATGATACGACAGCCAGGCCACTGCCTCCCCTGTGAGGGAAGCCAGAGTCGTGACAGAAACAGCCCCTGTGTCCTCTGAAGCGGAAACAGAGCTGGGGAGTGTGCTGAGGGGAAACAGGCGACGACTCCTCTCAGCCTTGCCCTGTGCAGCACCAGGCACTGGGGGTGGGGTGGGGTGGGGAAGTGAGCACTGGAATAGAAACGTGTACATTAGAAACCACTCTTCGGGTGGCCACCTTTAATTGACTTGACTTAGGTTGAGGTACAGTTAGTTATGTCTCACACCTGAAGATGTATTGATAACATCAGTTTTCTCAGTAATGTCAGCAGAGGGCGCTCTATATACATGTACTGTACTATCTAACGTCTGGGTTTTTTGGACGAGCAGCCACTGTTAATACTCTTCGCTTCAAAACATGAACATCCGCACCAACCTCGGGAATTCACATATCAACGTGCACCACAGGGAGGACGTGGCTGAGAACCCATCAGAGGATGAAAAAAAATGTCCATAGTCCATGTGAGGTATATGGACTATCACCATTTCCTTCACATTTCACATTTCTTGTCGCAGCACCTTTTTCATTCTGTGTAGATGTGACAGCTGAATCTATGTATATGTATGTATGTATGTATCTAGTGGACCCTCTGTGGTGGAGATCTGGTGGTCCCTCCATGTTCAGCCAGAAACAAAGTATCACATCAGTTTCAGTCAGGGTTTAAAATATCCTCTGTTACTGTGTGAATGCAGCTCTCTAACCTCTGAAACAGGCAGCTTGTTGCACGGCAAATGTTGTATTACTACAATATCTAACCATAATGCTAGGAAGCTGATTATGCCAGGCTGCAGTGATAGTCTTGGGAACAGGGTTGATTTACTACCTCAAAAGATGTTTTTTCAAGGTTGATACCGATATCCAATGTCTATAAAACCATTTTCAATGGATTGCAAATGTATTCACCCAGAATTGTATTCTTGTCAGGGTGGCAAGGCCTCTGAAACAGCATAATAGGGACATGAAAACTCTCCATTGAAAGCCAGACTACTGAAATTCTTTTAGGTGGGTTAGAAGAGAAGAGGTTTAACCTTTTATAATCCCCACATAGTGTCAACCATCACCTTTGTAAGTCGCTTTGGATAAAAGCATCTGCTAAATGAATGTGATGTAACTTCACTTTTTGTTGTATCCACTTTCCCTAAACATGCCTCTACTACTACTTCGGTTAGTGATTTCCTTCATTTCCCAGAATGCCTTTCAGCAGCCCCCAAGGAATTTTGGGGTTTTACATGCTGGCGAGAGAGCAATAGGATAGCGATATTAGCGACAAGAGAGTTTTTCCAGTGGAGAAAAAGCTGCATTGCATTCTGGTCTATCTTGGCTACTGTCAATGGAGAAATTGGCGTCTCTTCCTCTTCTACGATGTATGATTGTTGAATGTTGGTCTAGGAAGAAACTCTTGCTCTTTGATTCTGTGTGACTGACTGACACCAAAACCTGACAGTTGCTTTTGATGTTTTAGCTAGTTGAACATTTTTCTCCTATTAGACTCCATTGTAGCTGCGCTGGAAATATCTCAATGTGACATCACGTTAAAAAAACTACATATCCTATGGAGCAAAGTGGCGCTCAGTCACAAAAGCAGCATCAAACAAGCTAGCTGTTTCCAACGTAGCTGCACAATAGTTCAATACTTTGAATCCTCCTCATCTCGTTCTTAAAAAAGCGCTCTATCTCTAGCGCTGCGAAGTGCAGTATGGGATGCCATGCGACAAAATTTGTAGTTCGTTAGACATTGCCAATAGATAAAATATGATTGGCAATTTTGAATAACGAATTTCGTCAAAAGTTAACAACATTGTGATTCAGCCTAAAATCTGGAAATTGATGGTAAAATTACTGTGATGAGTGCGGAAAGAAATGTCTATTGTTGGTTTGTTATCCGGCACCAGTCTGATGTCAGATGTCCTGAAATCTATTGGTGTTTTCATACAGTGTCAAAGTGTTTTAGTGTGTATTTTTCCTTTAAGGCAGGTTTTCCAGACTGACACCCCTGAAGCTTTTGAGGAAAATCCTCCCACACCGCCCTGGAACGACTCCTTTGCTCAGACATCCGATAGCCATAATAAAAAGATATTCATTAGCCGCGGTCAGGGAGGGACCTCTGCCATATCGGACCCTTTTTTAATAAAAGACCAATATATCTGTGTTACCCTATGGCAACGAACCAAACAAATGCTTTCTACACACTAGTAAAACACAATATAAGTCGACAGTACATAAACATGATGCCGGGAAGCGAAGCAGCAGCGACGGCCGACAAGACAGGCTACATTTACTATCCCCACTCTTATTTGATTATACAAGGGCCAGAAGGCAATATGCCAGGTGAACATCATCCCAAATAAAGAAAAAAGACGACAATATTCCGCCAATATCTGAATACAACACTTAAACTGCCTGGGGGGGTGTCTGAAGATTAGCGTTGAGTGGCTATCTGTTCAAACCCGGCAACCCTAAAAAATAAATAAATACAGATAGAAAATAATATTAAAAAAAACAATATTCCACCAAATGCCTCGGGGGCCTGAATATGAATGCGGAGCCCTTCACTGCTATTTGGGCTTGTGGAGGCACTATGAAGAAGAAGGAGCACAAACACACAGAGGAGGTTGTACATAAACAGCCTGGAGGGAGGAAGGAGAAACTAGGAGGTAACGCAAGGTGACAGTATGTGGAATGGGAAAACACAAGTAAACTGGGTTATCCCTGATATACTGAGGAGAGGAGAGGAGAGAGGGGGGGAGGAGAGGAGAGGAGAGAGGAAATAAGGAGGAAGAAGAGAGAGAAGTAGAGAAGGAGATGAGGGGAGAAGCAAGGGGATAAGAGAGAGGAAAGGGAAGGGGAGAAGAAGACAGGAAATAAGGAGAAGGAGAGGAGAAAAGAGGAGAAATTCTTTAAGAGAAAAAGTAAAAAGTAAGTAAAGTAAGAGAGGAATGAAGGAGGATGCGAGAGAGGAAAAAGGAAGAAGGGGAGATGAGGAGAGGGGAGGAGAAAAGGAGGAAGAAGGGAGGAGAGCAGGAGACAGGGGAGAGGAGGTGAAGGAAGAGGGGGATGAGGAGAGGAAATAAGGAGGAAAGGGTAGGAGAGGAGCAAGAAGCAAGGGGATAAGAGAGGAGGAGAGAGAAAGGAGGTGAAGATGACAAAAGAGGAGAGGGGAGTGTGGGGGTGAGGAGAGGAGAGGAGGAAACCAAAGCAAAGGAGAGGAGATAGGGAAGAGAGGGAATGACAGACCCGAGGAGAGAAGAGGAGGAGGAGAAGTCAAGAGGAGAATAGAAGAAGAGGTGAAAGAGAGGCAGGGGGAGAAGGAAGAGGAGTCAATAAATTGAACTCAATGGATAAGAGGAAATAAGAAGACACGACATGTCACCCTGATGCAGATGATAGTGTGTGTGTGTGTGTGTGTGTGTGTGTGTATAAAGAGTTTAATCAGGTGTCTAAGCCGGTACTTATCAATGGGATCAATTTAGTGACGAACCTGTGTGTGTGTGTGTGTGTGTGTGTGTGTGTGTGTTGTTGGGGGGGTGGGGGCGTAATGTGGATTAGTACTGTAATCAGTGAGGCTTTATTGATGGATCAGTCAAGTAAAGAACCAACACAGAGAGATTAGCGCCAGACAATTCACAAAGCTTCAATACATCTCTCTCCGTGTGAACACACACACACACACACACACACACACAAAATACATTTTAACATCAGTGTTTGGTGGCATTTCACTGGCATTTAAGATGATTGTAAATGCCCACAGGCTTTTCCACCCAAGGCGACTGGTGCGTTTTGGTGCAGCGCCTTTCAACCCCTCTGTCACCAACCTGACATAAAACATTGAATCAAACGTCAAAGGCCCTGGTAATACTTGTCAGTCCGATGTCGTCTGATGCATTCAGAGCTCTCTGGTGTGACGGGGAAACCTCGCTGCGGGGCCCGGCGGTTCCTCGGTGGTCTAAAGGAGCATTCGCACTAGCCCGCTGTGTTTGCTGCACGGGCGGGATCTGTATTGATCTGCGTCCATACGGCTCGTCCCCCTGCGCTTTCATTTCAGAGTTTCTGGCAAAAATCAGATGAACGAGCAACGAGTGAAAGGCTGATGGAAAACTTCCAGCATGTTAAGCTCGTCGTCATTTTTCTTTTTAATTTGAGTGACATGGATGCCATAACCGCCATTATTTTGGCGTCAGTTGTCAATTAAAAATAGTCTAATGGTATCGTTTCTCTATATTTACTGTAGAAATACACATTCTACTGGATGCATCCAGATAGTGTGGTAGTTGGAGTTCAGGCAGACTCAAAATCAAACAATCTTCTCGATCAAGGAACAACAGAGTTCACTCACTAAGGAGCCACGGAGGCAGACAGCGGGTATTATTGGAGTTTATTCAACAAAACGTACACAACCTGGGTCTTTATATAAGAGACACTCAGCAGTGATTCACGAGAAGGCCTTGAATGAAGAGACATGATGTAAGTCGACAGCGATAGTTAACAAGGGTGATTCATCTGGATGACACAGGAAGGGGGTCCAACGATGATTCAGCACATAGCAGATCCTACATTCTTTCTGTCCTCGACTCTATCAATATCAGCTTGTTTCTATGGCAAACGACAAATAGCAGTTCAATAACTGGCCAAGGCCTGTATCTGTGGAGAAGAAGATAACACTCACCCTAAGTGCTTCAGTTCAGTTTAGTTCAGTTGTCCTGGTTGCATCACAGTTTGAAACCTCAGTAGGGTCAAGTCAAGATCATCTTGAGTTCTTGTTGATAATGAGTCCTCTATGATGCAACTGAGAGAAGTATTCATGGATATAAAGCCTTTTATAGTCTCCATCTTTGGTGGTGTTTCTGCACTGCTCTACCCAGAGATCACCTGTCAATCAAACAGTGTGTCTAGTACTGTTACCGTCTTTCTCCTTGGATTTTCTGTTGATGAAGTTTGAGTTTCCGTAGTTGGCGCTATTTTCTTCTATTTTATCTATTTTCTGTCTGTTCAGCCATGGTGGCTATCGATGCTCACGCTAACTACCCAGTTCTTCTTTGATTCATTCCAAACAAACCAGAAACATAAAACGCATCACTTCCTGTGCACCGGAGGAAAAACCTACCAGTGTTTAGAACAGCATATGGAAAAGCTTTCCTGAACTGGCTAGAGGTTGAATCATGTTATATCAATCAGCGATAGAGAGCAGCAAAAAGGACATTTATATATGAAAATGTTGCAGATTATTACTTTAATCAAATTCATCTCAAACCATGGGTGGCTATGCCTTCTTCAAGACTTCTCTTGTCAATTTGATCCTACAAACAAACAAGAATGTCCGAAAGCCTGATGGCTGAATTAAAAATACATGTTCCTAATACATGTCTCCGAGGCGTCTGCCAGTCAGAAACACTGCCGCTACTGTCAAATGATGATAGCTGACAGCCAACCAGCATGATTTGATGCTAACAGGATGCAGGGAAAATGCATACATGCCTTTTAAATGTTGGACCTTTGGATTTTGTCCAGGGGGCATTGCAGCATGACACCCGTGGGTGACAGTGGGCGTGAAAACTGGCAATCCTGAAACACTGAATCAAAATTTAAAAGAAATTCAGCTTCAGTTCACAAGACGCATGAAACAATTGCAAACTTTTTAAAACGCTGAAATCCTAAATGTCACAACATTGGCTCTAAATGCCATACAGAATGTACGTCTAAATGTGCATCTCTGAAGAATGTCACTGTTTGAGTTATGGGATCGTCAAATAATTTCAGAGCAGTTTTTCCTGAAAGCAACAATTGACATTTTGTATTTCAGTCTGCTAGTTTTCCTCACCAGGCACATTGTTGGTGGACAAAGTTTCTTTATTTGTCCTCCGATCACCAGCATTTCTGTTTTATCGCCCCTGGTACTTGTCAGTGTTGTTCTTTAACAAACAAAAGTAGGTATACATTATTATATATTTATTCTAGATATATCATTTTTAGCATAAATACATGCTTAACTGTTTAATATTATTAATTGAATGTTGAGTTATTTTGTTCAGACGATGAAAAAATGATTAAATAAGTAAAATGATAAATTACAACTTTTTTCAATATTATTATTATTATTATTATTATAATTATATAATTATTATAATTATTATTATTATTATTAGTGTAGATGTGTGGTATTACCATTCTTGAGAGGCATGGCAGCATGAAAAGAAAGAAATATTGATTTGAATTGTTATTATAGCTCCTTATTAGCAAATTAACTAAATTAAGTTATTATTATTGTTATTATTGCATTTTACCTTGCATTATTCTACTGTAGATACTTCAATAGTTCGTCCCTCTGATTTAAACCAGTTAAGAGCACAAAATCTCGAAGTATATAGCAGAAGATAAAAGAGCATGGTTTCTGTACCATGTCACGTTTAGTATGGCATGGAAATCAGAATCAATCACTTCTACTCATTCACTTTCTACTAACACTTTAGACAGAGACGGCAGCTTAGAAATTGGTCTGTTATCACTGCAAATATAATTAAGAGCATCTGTTGTTGATGTAGAGTGCCACATGCAAGAGGACAGGGATTAAAGAGTT
>JAXDDX010000114.1:0-312500 GCA_034670405.1 Hoplostethus atlanticus | reverse complement strand
CTAACCAGACTACCAAGGACTTAACTGACTGTCCACACCACAATGTGTAATAATATTATCACTTTTGCTATTTTTTTCTCAAATAGTGAGTATCTCATTTTGGAACTCAGTTCACAAGAAGTGTTAAATCTGTTAAATCTTTTCAACATGTGCAATTGGCCCCCGGTGAGCCCTACTTGGTCCCCCGGCTGTGGAAATGCTACTCTACTCGGCTGGGGCTCAGTTCACTTTAAATCCAATCAATTCAGGAAGCACATTTTCTGCCAAAAAAAAAAATTGGAGTATTGAAAAACCTTTCGGCGTGAGAAAGTCGTCATATCCAACCTGCTGAGAAACGAGGATGAGGATGAATGCTCTCGGGGGGATTGATTCAGACATGGGAGACATTCATTTCCCTGACCTCCGGTGACTTCTTTTCTATAGAATGAAGTCAAATACTGGATTAATCCTCGCGAGATAATAGTCTAATTGAAAACCAGATGGCTCTTTTGACCTTTCCAGTTAATTATACATTGACGCTGCAGATTAGTTTCTCAGAGACGGGGTCGGGGCTTAACGTTTGGGTGGTGGGAAAATTAAACAAGGGGCCCCAGAATTATTCTGGAGATGTTATTTTTTTTTTTTGACAGGGAAACTTTTATTTTTTTTATGAAATGTCTGGCTTTTCTTCCCATCCCAGGCTAGTACTAAATGTTCATAGCCCAAGTAACAGGATAAAACTTTATATTTAAGTCATTCAGAATTGATTGGACCGTGAAACTTTTGGATACATCGGCATATGTTCCTGTTTTGCCTTGGAGATGGAAAGTCGGTGGTTTTACAACTTTGTTTACCCATCAAAACTCAAACTGCATTCCGGTGTGTCCTCGTATTACAAATGCAAAATAAACCAGTCTCAAAATACATCAATATAATAGAATATGTTACAACCTGCTATATACGGTGAATCCTCCTATCAAAAGCATAGACACTACATTTTGGACTGATAGAAATAGCCTTTTCTGATAAATCACTATAGGGGCCTTATACGCAACATCTGCTTCGATGGGTTTATAGCCGATATGGGACCTGCTAAAAAAAACCAACCTTTTACAAACATGGAGAGGAAACCACTGAGGTATGACTTAATGCGAGGCATAGAGGGGAATACTTCAGACTGAGTAAAGATGAATTTCCATAAAACTCCTTATTGACCTCTGCAGTTAAATCCATGTTTAAATGTCTCCTGGTGCTGCGTAGTCATGTTGAGTGTAACATGAACCCCCGGGTGCACATCTGCATTACATTTTTTTTTTAACCCTTAGTGCCTTGTTATTAATGGGGGGTAGTTGCGTTGGCGAGGTTAAACCTGTACATTTTACACCCGGTAGTCGGAACAGCTGCCCCGGAGGAGGTTGCTGCCCCAGAGCCCCTTTCGTGGCAGCTGCTGAAGGAAGGGAAGAACATTACTCATCCCCTTTCCCAGATGGCCTGGAGAGTCCGATGCCATTGCCACCTTTTCCACGTTCCGCTGCCATTTCACATACAGCGGATTCAAGACCAATTATGAGAGGTAGGCGTCGTTGACGAAACGGTGCTGCAGGTAAGACTGAACGTTGAGTCTGTGTTAATATTAAAAGGGTACATTTGCATACACCCTGTTACCTCACCGCGCTACCATCTAACCCTGCACATTGAAGCGGCGCACGTACTGAATTCACGCCACAGCCCCTGGGGGAAAATACTCCGATCAGGATCTCCGACTGGAGGGGTTAACTCGGAGAAGAGAGTCTCAGTCGCCTACGAATGACGCCGTCGGTGACACCGTCCCTTTCAAGTTCGTTGAAAATCGGACCAGCGGGGTCTCAGCTTTAGCCTGTTCAAGTCTGACATTTTTTGAATCAGAGTATTTTTTTTTAAACACAGTGTGAAGATGAATCCAAATCAGACCCAGTGGTCTGAGAGATTGTCTGAGATATCATGTTTGACAGATTGGATGGACGGACACAGACCGATCCCACAGGTTTTATCGCGGGGGGGGGGGGCGATGAGGCATAAATGATCGATCGACCAATCGCGCCATGAGCATCCATCGGCCTTCGGTGTGTCCTGCTGAAACCCTGTTGGTATTATTATGTGTACTTCCAGAGGACGATTTTACACTGGGTAAAGTATCTCCGTTATTTCCCTCAAATTGCTGCTGGTAGCCTGGATGCGGAAAAATAAAAAAAGAAAAGAAAAGGTCAGTCAAGGTCAGTATTTTTTATTAGAACCAACAAGCATTTTCCTCTGCAGGACCAAGCGTTCCATTATCTGCGACACTAGACTTCAGATGGAGCCGGTTACCCTGCTCACCAAACGCTGGCACACAAGAGATGAATCGCTTTGAAGATGTGAGATTTGAAACTCTGAAGGGATTTTTTATTTCTTTTTAATCTCTCTACCAGGTGTTTGCTGCAAGGTCAGAAATCCCCTGAGCTCCAACCTCCATTAGACTATTTGAGCTAATAGCCTGCGTGTGCTGTGACTATACTCCTGCATTACAGAGACGTCAGTAGGAAATGGACTGCTATTATCAGATGACAGATGAGTTTGCTGGAAAAGTGGAGGGAATTTGATCCGGATTTATGGACTTTCCTGACTTTCCTGATCGATCCAGGTACTGGATTGAAATTGTGATACACCTAGAACTAAGTCAGTGTGAGTTGTCATTTGTAGTTCTGAGACATTCCTAAGAGTGAGAGTATATCTCAGTTCATATATACTGTACGTACAGACGCATGGGCACAAGGTGAACACACACACACACACACACACACACACACACACACACACACACACACGCACCATCTCCTTACTGTGAGTTGTGCCTTGATTAATGAGTACATGGGTTGGGGTCAAGCAAAACATTAGGGGGAATAACTGGTAAAATCAAAGACCTACTCGAAACCATCAACTCACCCAACCACCCACCTACACACACACACACACACACACACACACTGCTAGATGTATGCATAATTCTACTCTCTCCTGACTGCTGAACTGAATTAATTACTTCTCTAATAGTCTAAAAATATGTGTGCAGCAGAGTGTGTGTGTGTGTGTGTGTGTGTAGATCCACTGCTATGTCCATCTGTCATGTCTCCAATCCAAGGAGGTAATACTACCCTGAGACTCTCTAATGGCTATGAATCCCATCTACACCCCCCCTCCCCTCAAGAAAATACTTAAACAGGAAGGTATGGACACTTAAACGACAGACGGAGAATCTTAAATGCCTTTTCTCCTCCTTCCTCCTCCCTTTTCTCCTCTTTTCCTCCTTCTCATCTTCTGGTGATTGACACTGGAAGCTCTCTCTTGTGTCTTCGTCTCCTCATCTTTTACCCCCCCCCCTTTATTTTCCAATGATTGACACAGAACGCTTCTCTATTTTCTCCCTCTTTTTTCCTCCTCCTCCTCCTCGTCCTCCTCTTTTCTGGTGATTGACACTTGAAAAGCCATGGCTGCTTAAAGAGTTTCTCTCTCTCCCCACGCGCTGAAGGGCCCTCTAAGTAATGAAAATGGATGTAATGCGAGAGAGAGAGAGAGAGAGAGAGAGAGAGAGACAGACATGAGATTGTAAGAGGAGTGGAGGAGATAGGAGATGTAAAATATTCAGGAGGAGAGTCGTTCTGAATGACTCCTATTTAAGTTTGCTGGAGTGGTTTTGTTCTCATAATAAGCAGGCCATTCAGCATCACAGGTACACGATGAGGTTTTGGAAATGTGAATTAAAGATGGGGGGTCACACCGAATGATTTAATTTAAAACTCCACGGGAGTTTTGTAAAGGGGGATAGAAAGCAGGCAGAAAGTCACACTAATAAAAGCCCCAAATGAAAGTCTGTCTAGCGCTTTCTTGCTCTTTCTCCTCGTTAAAAGGGAAAAGCAAATGTCTTTCTGTCTCTGTTCTCTTTATCTATCCCTGCTTTTCTAGCCCTCTCCTCCTAGTACATCCTGCAAATAGAGGAAAACACTTCTCTGTCTCTCCTACAGAGAATGAAAAACAAAAAACACTCATTTTTCTGGCCGTCCGTTTTCATCCCCCGCCTTTCTATCCTGACAGAGGACGACAGAGGCGCTTCCAATGCATTTCGGCTCTTTTGAACTTCGTCAACAAGTTTCAGTTCAGAGCAGCCTTGTGGAAATGGCAGGTTGCTGTCGATTTTTTTGGTCTTTTTTAGCAGACTGCTTGTGTGTTATTTGCTTTGTGAAATTGCTGTCGCGGAGCTCTGTGCGCCGCTTACACTTGCGCAACACCTTGAGATGTCAATCAAAATGTTGAGTCATTAAAGAGATGAGTCATTAAAACTCATCACTGGATGGGGTACGGGCAAAATCTGTTGCAAGTGTGACTTTTATTTATTTATTTATTTATTTTTTCATCTTCCATCTTTTCACATAGGCAGGTTCATCACTACCTTAAAGGGGCAATCCCTTACAAAAAAGTCACATGTGAAATATTCCATTTCACATGTTAAACTTACACTTTCACATGTGATATGCTTTACTCACATTTCCACATGTGAAAATATAATATGTGTATCAAAGTCACATGTGAATTCAACATTTCCATATGTGATTGTCCCTATTCACATGTGAACAAAATGTTTACACATGTGAAAATGAAGTCTGTGTCACAAAATGTGAATTCAACATTTTCAAGTGATTGGCTTTATTCACATGTGAAAAACTAAAACACATGTGTCCAAAAACCAGATGTGGGGACACTCACATGTTGTTTTCCACATGTGACTTTTTTGTAAGGGATATGTTTGATATGTAGCACAAAATATATCTGCAGGGTTTGATAGGGTTGTTCACACCCAAGACTTATTTGGCAAGGCGCTTGAGATTTCTCACCTTCATAGCTCACATTCCAGCATGTAGTCTGTTTTGGAGCACCGTCACAACGCATTTCAGCTACAAAGGCTAATAAGCATCGTTCTCAAGCCAGAAAAGCAAACGACAAACCAATTCTGCAAAAGAACATTCTGTTTTTTTAACAGTATACACCGTTCTGTACATGTGGCACAATCTTCAAAACAATCTTCACACTGACTACTCACTCTATTCAGATGATGGTGTGTGTGTATCATTTGTGAAACTCAATTTTGAGAGATAAGATGGTTTTGAATGTAGTGTTTTACAAGAGATTTGTGGAGTTTTGCATTTTGTGTCTGTTTTTTGTTTGTTTTTTTTGCTTTGAGAAAATTAGTTTAAGTTTCAGAAAATGTGTGTAAAAGATTGAGAAAAAATGTAATCGCTTTATGCGGTCGACTGACTGAAGCTATCAAACCACCGAATAGCCAGTGGTTACAAACACAAGCTGTCTGCCCTCAGCTGAATGTGATGGAGGTGTTAATTGTAACAGCGTAATGATCGGTAATAGTTAAAATACCATGCAGTCTACTGGCTGTGATAGCTGTAAGACAGGTTAATAGCTACCGGTTGCTCTCTCTCTCTCTCTCTCTCTCTCTCTCCACCTCTCTCTGCCTTGTCAAGTTTGGTCAGGGCTTCAACCGTCTAATTATCAGTAACAGTAATGCAGTCTACTAGCTATGGGAGCCGTCAGACAGTGTAATATCCACTGGTAGCTCACACAGGCTGTGAATGTCCAATCAGGTTACTTACACGACACTGTAACGGGACAGTAGCTCCTCCTAATGCAGCCTACTGCAATGGAGTTGTTCATTAATGGAGTGCAGGTAGTGTTATGCTCAAATTTAACGAGGGGGGTGGTGAGGATGCCTTTCCTTATTCCCTCTCATCCCCGCTTGAAACGTTGGAGTATAATTACTTTTTTAAATTTTGAATTAAGGTCTAACGAGGAGAGATGTATATTATTCTTGTATCTCCTCCCACTATTGTTACTCCAGGTAGTCTCTCACCCATTGATCTTTGTATATGGCAAGTATCCAATCAGCTTAACACAAGCAAGGACACACCTTCTTTCCCCAACCAATCACATGCTGCTACCTGTTCCGTCTCCGTGTTCAGTGCTGTCTGGTTTGATGCGCTCCACTGCCTCCCCGCCGCCATCTTCATCCTCTTCCAAATGAAGGAGCAGTTTACACTCGGAGGGAAGTTTTCCGCTGCTCAGCGATTCACGGGGCTCTCTTTATGCCCTGTGAATACTTTTATTCAATTGGAGCCACCGCCGATGCTCATTTTGTTTTTTTTTCATTGACTAATAAAAGCTTTATTTCAATTTGCAAACATAGTCTGTTCTCATTGAGCTGCTCTTAATTTGAAACTTTATCATTTGCACTGAGCCTGTTTGTGGTTTGGAGGAAAATTAGGCCAAAATTATAATGCTCTTTATATTTAGATGTATTTCACATTTCTCTTGCAGTAGGAATAACAGACTTCCACTCCTGAAGATAGGGTAAACACTTTTTTCCCTTTTGCTTCTCTCTCATTGGACTATATACACTATACAGCAGGCTGATGAGAAAGATGGGCGACTAAGACAAAGTTAGTGAAGAGATGTGATGACAAACACTCCACTTTGGTGATCCGTTAACCACCCTGTCATGTAAATATACATAGATACACAAACTGAGGCACAGGACAAGGAACTTAAACTTTTGCTGGTCTCAATGTGTTAACAAGGTCCAGATCAAATGCTGCTGTTTTACCCCTTATTCATATTTTTATGTGATATGAAATTCATATTGGACTTTAATAAAATGGTATATAAAAAAACAACTTTCCTCGCTGTCCCAGCTCTATGCACATCACAGGCCATGTATGTGAACCACATTGATATGTAAGCTATCCATCCAGTTTCCATTAAAATGACAGCATCATTTGGACTCATTTAAAGGGTCAAATTCACCATAATCACATCTCACCCTCAGTGGCTCCAGGCAAAAGCAACAGAGCAACAACGAAATCAAGGTCGATAGAAAATACACTATTAAATTAAGGTCAGAGAGAGGGCATTTTATATTCAATCTACTCTCCAATATTCATAGTTAGCAAACACTTCTCTCATTTCCATATAGTGAAAGTGCTGGGATTGCATTCTGAAGGTGAAGCGCTCAGGGAACAATAGGGCTGATTTACATCCCATCTACATCTGATTATCATCACCTACATCTACCTAGTCGTAGTCACACTAGATGTGTCCCATGCTGCATGTACCCTGCATTACTAGTTCAGTGGTAGCCATGGTAAACCAAGTACCAAAATGTCCTGCTGTTCAATTGCTGACATTTTACTTGAGTAGAAGTAAAATTACTGGTCTAAAAACCTACTTAAGTAAATGTAAAAAGTATCTACATTAAAATAAGTAGAAGTCGGTAAACAAGCAAGTTCCTTTCTAAAAAAACAGACATTGTTCCCATCTATCCCTTCCCAAGAGTTCAATAAATTATACTGTATGTTTTATACACTGTTGAGGTTTGTAAAAATACAATTCTGAAATTCAAAGTAATTTGGTCTGTGGTTAATAAAAGCTGAACACGCCCATCCTCGTTATTCAATAATCAATCAATAATAATTGTTTCTTTTGCTAGCTACCCAACTAGCTAGCAAGGATAGCAAACTAGCTAGGCAACAAGCAGGCTAACACAAACCAATAATACTGTAGCCATTTGGATAGCGTTTTGGCTTATGTTAACTAAAGTGCAATCACGGATAAATTTGAACATTTGTTATTCAGTTTTGTTGTTTATTGTAGAGTTATTTAACGTTACCTCTACATGCTCGTGCAGGTTTGATTGAGATGTAATTCACAATTTGGCTAGTTTCTGATGTGATGCTGATGGGGAGCCTATGGGATTTGTACTGTAATGCATATATATGATTTAAAATGTAGTGACGTACAATACTTCAGTCAAAATAAACTGAAGTAAAAACAAAATTACTGACTGATTACTGACTACTCACAAATGTACAAGCACACAAAGAAATCTACTCAATCACAGTATTGAGAGTAACTGTAATTTGTTACTTCTGCCCTTGGATAGAAATCCCCAACATGTCCCACATCTATCTTGCCTTAGTTTTACATTGACCACTGCAGCCCATATCGCAATGGTTAATGTAAATCTGTTGTACATTGTATATTATGTCACAAAACATATCTCTCAAATAAGTCTGATCACATTGTCTTGAGAGAAAACACAATTTCGCATTGCAGAGAAAGAAAAATGAACTTCTTCTGTCTCCTGGGAATAGTTACTTCCTTGTCAGCATGGTGGTGGTGAGAGGCTGGATTTTAGTGCCTCGCTCCTCATTAAATACTGATAACAGCCCTTGAGCACGGCGATGAACCACTGAACTGAAATGAATTAAAGTGACCTGACATTTTTTGAATGATGAAGGTATGTAGGATGGGACAGAAGCAGTGATGTAAAACGGACTTGCCAAAGATGTATCTCTGCTTTTCCAACTTTAATCGTTGACTCAAGGTCATTTTCGAATCTTGTCAATATTGGTTTTCCTAATGGGCTTTATATGGATTTAACATACAGTATACTATTGAACATCATTTAGCTTTGCCACTGCCAATGGTAATGAAATATATATCTGCTTTACACCACCTCTACTGCCAATGGACATGACATCTGAGCTCCATTAAGCTTTTCTTCTGCCCACAGCAGTTTTCCACCCAGGCCTGATGGATGATGTAAAGGCTTGGTGTGGCAGATCTTTCCCAGGAATTGATTGGGGATGAGAAGCCAGTGGCTTAAAATGGGTTAGTTGAAGCTATCCCGCCGGTTTCCGTGTTCTCCAACCTCGGCAGTGGCCATCTGGTGGCTTGGACTCAAGGTTATTCTACAATCTTTGCTCTCCGGACGTCCGAAATCGCCCCTACCGCTTCAGCCTCTAAATCGATACTAATGGAGTTTATATCCGCTGGATTGCACAGCGTTCATCTTTTCCTACTGCCAATACTGCTGTTGCCCAACTGTTGTTTTGATCATACTGAGATTTTTTACCTGCTGCCAATGACGGTATCACCCAGCTGACGTCCTGCCAGCACTAATGGTGTTTTACATCCTGGCCTGCAGGTCGATTTAGAGGTTTTGGAGGAGGGTTCGTGTCACAGATCACTAGACTAAGATGGCTGTCAGAATCTCTTTTATTGCCAAGTACAATAAGTGCGGTGACATTTGAATACCTTAGCGTGTCCCACCACATACACGTGGTACAAGGACAACAGGACCTCTTATACAGTTGCAAAGGGACGGTGCACGTATACATCTGCTGATCAATAACTATGTGCATTTCCGCAGCATGGCATATGTGGAGGACATACATTTCCGAGACTGACGAGTGATGCTGTGCACGATCATGCAAATGCCCCTTGGATATAAATCAATAGCATAGTAATCGAGATTAACAGTGGTAAGGTGTGGAGACAGTCGTATTGGATGGTTAGGAGGAGTCTGTCTCTCTCCCGCCCTCTCCTCCTCTCCTCTGTTATCCTCTCCCCCTGAATCCTTTTCAACATCATTTCCCTTCCCCTCGGTATCAAAGCCAACAATGGCAGTTCATTTGTCTCCGTGCTAGACTAGGTAGCTCTCAGCGTCACCATCAGTCCCTCTCTAGGCTCCCTCTCTGAGTAGATATGTGGCAGCAGAATAAGAGACCGAATGATGGAATCAGCATAAAAGTGGGTCTGACTGCCGAGTTCGCTGGCTTACCATTGTAAGGATAAGCGAGACAGACAGAGATATAAAAAGAAAGAGACATAGATAAACAGAGAGAGAGCGAGACCGAGAGAGACGAAGAGTGGGAAGGATAAAGAGAGTGAGAGTTGCCCAGCCCCAGGACTAATTAACTGCGATTGTTGGCTTTGATACAGCGGGAAGGGAAACGATATTGAAAAGGATTCAGGGTGAATGGAGTCTGAACTCATCCCGTAGAGGTACTCAAGTAGAAGCCACAGTAGAGGTCCTCCACCCACCGACCCTCTATCCCGCATTAGTACTACAGTGGTAGCCGTGAAGTCCCCCATCATGCATTTGTCCCACATTTATTTAGTTCTGCTTTGTTTTAAAGGGCCAATAAGTAAGATTTTCTTTCTTATAAATAATAATATATATGCAGGGGTTGATAGTAGGGATGAGTTCGAATTTTTGAATTTTCGAATAGTCGTGCCAGTCTCCACATTCGATTTTCATGTCAGAGTCGAAAAAAAAATTATTATTAGTATTATTTATTTATTTTTAATGAATGGTTTAGTTACAACCTAAATATAGGCTAATACTACTGTACTAATACTACTTCGGCGGCAGGACTTATCCTTACGCCCGGGTCACACTGGACGCGGAAGGAAAAGGAAGCGCCGCGATCAGCGCCGATCAAGCGAGCAGGAGTTTGGTTGTTCACACGCGCCGTTCGGCGCCGATCTGCGCTGGTTTTCTCAATGTAGGGGTTTGGTGTTTCTCTCTCTCTGTCTCTCTCTCCCTCCATCTCTCTCTGTCTGATTGTGTGTGTGTGCCTGCTCGTCGCTCTCTCTCTCTCTCTCTCTCTCTCTCAATTCAAAGGGGCATGGGAAACATACATTTATATTGCCAAAGCAAGTGTGAAATAAAAACAAAAAATGTACATACAATCTCTCTGTGTCTGCTTGTCTGTGTCTCTCTCGCTCTCTGTTTGGACACATAGACGGTAAACGTTTAGACACAACTGAGAAATATGTATATATATTGACTGGATATCCAACGCTATCATCAATCACGGTGTTTTATTTTGAAATTTGTTATATTTTGAAAATTGATCGGATGCTCTATGCCGTTCCTGTGTCTGACTTCCTGCCCAGCTTGGCACGATCACTCACGAATCGAGAAAAATTAGACCAGACGCCGAAACGATCGCTTGAAGTGCCTATTTATGTGCAATACCCTTTGATTTTAATGATCCATTCTATTGAAAAGAATAACTGAATTTCTTTTTTTTTTTTTTTTTTTTGGGGGGTCGAATATTCGAAATTCGGTCTTAAGAATGATTTTGGTCAGTCATGCACATCCCTAGTTGATAGGGTTGTTGAATATACCAATGACAAGTTACACCCCTAAGGCTAACGATTGCCTCCTCTCTTACCTTCAAGCATTAGGATCAGTCAGTTCCCTCTCCTGTGACTGATCAGCAAACCACTGCTCATCTTTTTGCAAAGTCAACTTTGATGCCATTTTTTTTCATCTTAAGCTAGCATTTTGGATAGTTATGGTAGCTTTTGGATAGTTCAAATTCAATCTGAAATCTGAAATGAGTGGGTGATAACACAAATATCAACTAATTTTTTGGATTGGTAACTGTAATATTATTAGCGGATCTTATTGTGTGTGTGTGTGTGTGTGTGTGTGTGTCTGTGGCTTTAGTCAATCAAGCTCAAGGTTTGAACACCGTGGCTGTGGATAATTATGACATTGTGTCAACATTTTAGTACATTATAATTTACAGTGTATATCAACGATTACGACCCATCCAGATTTGACTAATTAAGGTATTGTGTTGGCTGTACTAAGGATTCATTTATCTCATTAGACACACACACACACACACACACACACAGACAGAGAAATATATGTACCTTATCATAGACTGGAACCCTCCCGAGATCCCCATGCGAGACTTAAATAATTAAGATATAATGGCTTATCTCATTATTTGACACAATCTCACAATTAGAGAGCCAGGATAAGGAAGCCGGACCAAATTAAAACCAGTAATCCCAGTGGAATGCTGGGATTAGACTAACGAGTAATTATTATTTCTATTAACGAGGTTGGAACAAGGTCTCCATCTGACTAACCAATCACAGAGAGAATGTGTGTGTGGGAGAAAGAGAGAGAGCAATAAAACAGTAATGAGCATAGCAGTGTTGACTGGGGTATTGCAGGTCTCTCTCTCTCCCTCTCTCTCATCCAGTGTTAACATGTGGGTTTAATCTCCCCAGGGTAATTTCATTGCATCAGTACCTAGATTACGTGAACACAATGTGGCCCAGGCCAGATCCTTGGATATAACTTCTTAGATGCTACAAAATCTCTTATTGTAACTGACCATGATCCTCAGCTCACCTCTCTTCTCTCCTGGGTAAAGAGGCACATCATCTGCAAATTGAAGTAACGACTCCTTCATTTGCTTCATTTTTTTTTTTATCGTATCCTAGGTTGGCTGACGGAGAGAACTCTTTTTCAGCAAGGCCCTGTTTCAGGCTCACACGCCAGCTGGGTTTACATCCATTTTCATGCGCGTTGTTATGTATTGAATTACAAAAGCTGAATGGAAATAAAATGACCTCACTAACGGCAAAACCTTCACTTGGGGCAGAGATAAATAAATGATGCAATAAATAACAATGGAAATTATTTGTTGAATAATTAATAACGTAGGCTTGGGTTCAATCTCCCTGCACAACAGATAAAACATGGGTTGTCTGTAAATTGTCTGAATTATCTCTCCTCCCAGAAATGTTGTGGTGCTGTTGCTGTCTCTTTCTACCTAACTAGTTATAACTTATAAGACTATGTATTTGCTTCAGGCCAGCCGAGAGAAACCTAAATAACATTTTATTTTTTGTGCCATTTCAAAAGTTCTCTCAAAATTCAATTGACCTTCCATCCCAAGCCCACTTTTCTAAGCTTCCCTTTGTGTTTTATTCTGCACATTTCATCCTCTGTCTCTCTGTCACATACTCTATGAACACACACACACACACACACCACCGTGGATGCATGGCTGCTGCTAAGAGGCTCCTCCAGCCTACAGTACCGCGGCCAGTGTGAGCTCTTGGTGAACAACCCAAGGTCGCCATGTGTCATTAAAATGTCTCTCACAAACACACACACGCACGCACGCACGCACACACATACACACATGCATGTGTAACCCAGGTTAAAATAACCTATATAAATATATAAAGGGTTGAACTATAATAAATAAATAAATAATAATTCATAATTATTATCAAAGCGAATAAATAGTAAACAGTAAAAAGTAATTTGTATCAAGTAATGATAGCAGTCTATACTGTGATTTTGTTTTATATCAGATTTGCTATTTCTTGGGATGTAGCAGGAGCAGCGCTGATTAGCCAATCAGCAGCCGCCTTGCTGCAGAAAAAGTTCAGAGAGCGAGCTAGATTTAAGAACGTGAGACACTTGCAAGATAGAAGCCACGAAAACGAGAGCTAAAGAGAATAATAATATTGAAGCTTATAATAGCAGTTGACGACGACAAGATTTTCTTTCTTTATCTATTTTGAGTATTTTGTTTGTTCTACCATTAGCTGGGCCTTGGTTTCCGTGCCTTGTGCCGAGGCAGGGAGCGAACGTGTAGCGTCCATTAGCAAAGCGACGCACCGGATTTGGCAAGGTTTTGGATTGGTGAAGATCGCTGCTTGGTGTTACACACTCCAAGCTGGGAAAACAAGATGGCGAGCCACCCATAGGAGATCTCCGCTGGATACACGTACGTCTGTCTGCTACAGCAAGACAGCCCATTCTAAGGACAAGTACAGATTCAATCACCTGGATCGTGGTAGGACTGAAACTTCCAGTATTTTGCTGCTGCAACGAACCGTGGGACTCAATTGGGCAGGGAAGTACTTAACAAAAAGGACTGATTATAGCCTGCATTGAGTATTGAACATTGATTATTGATCTCTGGTATTGTATGATGTTGATGTTGCATGCCAGAGGGTTTTTTATTTTCATTTATACTGTGTTGAATTGGTAATGCAAATGTGTGTTACTGTTGATATTTTTGATTTACTGGTTAAGTAACTCAGGTTAAGGGAAAGTAGAACTAAATTAAAAAGGCCTAATAGAACATAATAGAATATTGAACTAA
This sequence comes from Hoplostethus atlanticus, assembly GCA_034670405.1. NCBI lineage: Eukaryota > Metazoa > Chordata > Actinopteri > Trachichthyiformes > Trachichthyidae > Hoplostethus > Hoplostethus atlanticus. Next base: position 298,665 of record JAXDDX010000114.1, on the reverse strand, counting down.
TTAGTATAATTAGTCACTTAAAACGAGAAGAGAACTAAAATTAGAATAAAAAGGATCCTAAATTAGAACTAAAATATCTGAACTTAAAATAGTTAAATAGGTGAAATCAAAGCAAAGGGTTTCATGAGCCTAAGATGTATACTATTGTAATATGTGTTTTAATTGTATCAGAATTTGTCTGATTGTGTTTATGTCTACTTCCAACTTTATATAAATAAGCCGGCAGTTCAACTTATTTCCTGGTCTGTGGTCTGCTGTTATTCCTTGATGCTAGTTATAAACTGCTCCTACGAACCTAGTCCCTGGTCCTATCTAACTGTCAACATCTCAAGTGCTACACAATTGGCGAGCCAGCCAGGAGCAGTTGCTAGTTAAATTGAGATAATTAGAGAAGTAATTAGAATATTAGCCTACTTGTTCAGACCACCCAGACCTAAAATAGTCCGGTAAAAATAAAAAATAAAAATGGAAGTAGTAGATAGAGAGAATATTAAAGTGCCTAACTCAGTTATTGTTAGTGGACTCACTGACAGAGACATAGATGAGGATTTAACTGATTTCTTGAACAGATATGGGCGCATTGAAAGAACAGTTAGGGTAGATGACCCCCAATCTCCATACCACAAAAATGTCATTGTAGAGTATGAGAGTGGAACTGCAGTGAGCGCTCTTGAGCCTTTACTTCCATATCAATATAAGAGCCCTAATGGAGTCACATACCACATTAGAGCCCTGTTGAGTGAGTACGTACCGATTTTGACCAGTGACGCCACCCAGTGCTATTTCAGTGAACTGCAAAAGATAGCTAAACTGAGTGGCAGATCCTTTGAAGAAATCCTGCAGGAGCAGCTGTCTAGATGCAGTCAAACAGCAGCTGCTGATACAGAGTCAATGAGTGAGCCTGCAAATGAGCCTTCCACCTCAGAGATACCAATCGAACCAGCACAGCCACCAGTTACTGAGCCACAGCAGGTAACTCACCAGGCTGGTCCAGCAAGGACAATGGAGCTGGGTGAATCCTCTGTGAGTGCCACAATGTCCAAACCATTCAGCCAGACTAAACGGGATGAAACCCCTAGGATTTCAATGAGTGATGTTAATCCTCCAGAGGTGCAGCGAATGATTGTGGAACACATAGTGAGAAGTGAAGCATCTACTTCACAGACGAATGTGTCATTCAGACTCAGAGGGTTCTCAGGCAGACATCCGTGCCCTTCTCATGAGGTAGATTATGAGACATGGCGGAACAGTGTTGAGCTCCTTCTTCAGGACACAACTCTGTCAGACTTGCAGCGCTCAAGGAAAATCCTTGATAGTCTAGTATCACCCGCAACTGATGTTGTGAAACCTTTAGGGCCACAAGCCTTACCTACAGCTTACCTTGAACTATTAGACTCAGCTTTCGGCATTGTAGAAGATGGCGATGAGCTTTTCGCCAAGTTCCTCAATATACTCCAGGATGCCGGAGAGAAGCCATCCCACTACCTACACCGTCTGCAGACAGCCCTTGCCAAAGCACAGAAAAGAGGCGGTGTATCTGCTAGGGAAGCTGACAAACATCTTTTGCGTCAGTTCTGTCGAGGATGTTGGGAAGATGTGCTTATAGCTGACCTGCAGCTTGAACGTAGGAGAGACAACCCACCTCCGTTTGCTGAGTTACTGTTACAGATACGCATAGAGGAAGATAGGCACACGGCAAAAGAAAGCCGCATGAAAAAGCACCTTGGTGCATCAAGGACAAAGGTCGGTGCACATCTCTTAACTGCAAGCTCCCTTGAAAGTGATGCGTCATCAGAGAGTGACATAACTGAAATGAGGGAACAAGTCACTGAGCTGCAAAGTCAACTCGCCCGACTAAACCCAGGGAAAGCAGAGTCAAAAGTGCCTTCTGAAGACAGTGCTGTCGCTGAATTAAAGAAACAGATTACTGAGCTTCATAGCCAGCTCACAAGCATGAAACCACAGAAAAAGAGAAAGGCCAAAGTGGCTAAAATGAGCGCAAAGCAGCCAACTACACACAAAGAATCTCCTCCCACTGCTGACCAGAAGCCCCGCAACAGGCCAAAGCCATGGTACTGTTTCCAGTGTGGCGAGGATGGCCACATTGCATCTGAGTGTCCCAATGATCCAAATCCATCGTTGGTAGCTGCTAAAAGGAAGAAACTAAAAGAGAAACAGTCTCTGTGGGACAGTCAAAATGGCTCAGTCCCTCCCCAGTCTTTAAACTAGGTTCAGCTCTCGTTGTGGGACAAATGAGAGCTAAAGATAGTGACAACAGTCCCACCTTTGATACTGAGCGAAAAGCCAATAAAAGGTTTTCACACAAGAGGTCCACCCCTGTAAAAATACCTGATGGTCTGATCGGAGCCAAGTGCACTGCTCAGGTATCCATTGATGGACAGGCTTGCAACTGCCTTCTTGATACAGGATCGCAGGTAACCACTGTATCGCAGTCATTTTATGAGAACCACTTCTCCAACTTAGTCATACACCCGTTGAATGAGTTGTTAGAGATAGAGGCTGCGACCGGTCAAACTGTACCCTATTCAGGCTTTATTGAGGTAGATATCACCTTTCCTAAAGACTGTTTCGGTTCTGAAATCACTGTGTCCACTTTTGCATTAGTTGTCCCAGACACACGGTCTAATGCCCAGTCCACACTCTTGATAGGCACCAACACCTTAGATTTAGTGTATGAAGACTGTTCCATGATAAACACAGATCTCCAAGCCCTCCCATGTGGCTACAGGGTTGTCCTGAAAATAATGCAGAAGAGAAATAAGCAAAAAGAGAACAGCAGCATAGGGCTAGTGAGACTATCAGGAAAAGACCCTGAAGTTGTCCCTGCAGGTCAAAGCTGTGTGTTAGAAGGGTCAGTTCATGTCAACAGCCAAACTTCAGATAGGTGGATTGTAGTTGAACCCCCTTCATCATCTTACTTACCAGGTGGCCTGTTAGTTACAAACTGTCTACTCAGTCTCCCTGATAAGTCATCAAAACGGTTACCAGTGGTGCTGCGCAATGAAAGTAAGCATGACATCATCATTCCAGCAAAGAGTGTCATAGCTGAAATCCATGCTTTGCAGGAAGTAGTATCAAGTAAGCTAACCCCTACTGATACAGCACCCTCAGATAGCTTCCCAAAGTCCCCTGAGAATTCAGAATTAGACTTTAACTTTGATGACTCTCCACTTTCAGCTGAATGGAGAGAGAGAGAAAAGCAAAAGCTTAGAGCTATGCCAGAGGTGTTCGCCCACCATGATTCTGACTTTGGTCGAACAGACAAAGTTAAGCACCAGATCAAGTTAAGTGATGAGACACCCTTTAAACACAGACCTCGACCCCTGCGTCCACAAGATCTTGACGCTGTGCGGAGACACCTGCAGGAGCTGAGCGAAGCGGGGGTAATCCGGGAGTCTGAGTCGTCCTTCTCTTCACCCATAGTGGTGGTTAGGAAGAAAAACGGCGATATAAGACTCTGTATCGATTACCGAAAATTGAACCTGCAGACCATCAAGGACGCCTATGCTCTCCCTAATCTGGAGGAGACGTTCTCAGCACTTACAGGTTCAAAGTGGTTCTCCGTCCTAGACCTCAAGTCGGGGTACTATCAGATCGAGGTAGATGAGGCTGACAAACACAAGACCGCCTTCGTATGTCCATTGGGATTCTGGGAGTTCAATAGAATGCCCCAGGGCATCACAAACGCTCCCAGCACATTTCAAAGGCTGATGGAGAAGTGCATGGGTGATATCAACCTAAAAGAAGTCCTAGTGTTTTTAGATGACCTGATAGTGTTCTCGGAAACACTAGAAGAACATGAAACCCGCCTTCTTCATGTACTCAACCGTCTCAAGGAATACGGATTGAAACTGTCCGTGGAGAAATGTAAATTTTTCCAAACGTCGGTGAGGTACCTGGGACACATCGTGTCGCAGAATGGTGTTGAGACAGACCCCCAGAAAGTTGAGGCCCTAAAGACCTGGCCAAGTCCAAGAAACCTCAAAGAGCTGCGCTCGTTCTTGGGGTTTGCCGGTTATTACCGGCGCTTCATTGAAGGGTACTCCAAGATAGTGAAGCCACTGACCGACCTCACTGCTGGGTACCCACCACTTAGGAAGAGCGCTAGTGGACTAAAAGAGAAAAGTGGTCAGTACTTTCAGCCCAAAGAGCCTTTTGGAGGAAGGTGGACAGACAGCTGTCAACAGGCTTTTGAAGAGATAATTGACAAGCTCACCACAGCTCCGGTGTTAGGGTTTGCCAACCCAAAGTTGCCGTATGTATTACATACAGATGCCAGTACCACTGGGTTAGGAGCAGCCCTTTATCAAGAACAGGAAGGGGAGATGCGTGTTATCGCATTCGCCAGCCGTGGATTGTCAAAGAGCGAATCTCGCTATCCAGCTCACAAACTTGAGTTTCTGGCACTCAAGTGGGTTGTGACAGAGAAGTTTTGTGACTATTTGTATGGAGGCTCTTTTACAGTAGTTACAGACAGCAACCCCCTAACTTACCTTCTGACCAGGGCTAAGTTAGATGCAACAAGCTACCGCTGGTTGTCTGACCTTTCCACCTTCCAGTTTCAGCTTCAGTATCGAGCAGGAAGACGCAACCTCGACGCTGACGGACTTTCCCGACGTCCCCATGCTGAACCTGTCAACGATCTGGTTTCTCAGAAAGAGGAGGAGCGAATTCGTCAATTCATACATCACCACCTTCCTGAGTCTGACGATTTCACTCATATCTCCCGTACTGCTGTTAGTGCAGTCTGTGAGAAACACCTAGTCAACTCACCTGTGAACACCTATAAAAAGGGTCTCGATATTCCTCTTGTAACATCTCTTGCTATGTCAGCTAACGCTATTCCAGATAGCTTTGCGCAATATGACGGGTTCCCTGTGATTCCTAGCATATCAGAGGAGGAGTTGAAACAAAAACAGAGAGCCGATCCTGCTATCTGTGAAGTCATCTGTCAGTTAGAAACTGGGGAAACCCCTCCTCCATCTGTAAGGAGAGAACTGCCAGAACTTCCCATCCTTTTGCGAGACCTAAACAAACTGGAGCTGCAGAACGGCATTCTCTACAGGAAGAGGCAAGTTGGTGAGGAAACTCACTATCAACTAGTCTTACCAGAAGAGTTGAGAGACATGGTAATGCGAAGCCTTCATGACGACATGGGTCATTTAGGTATTGACCGGACACTTGACCTCACACGAGCCAGATTCTTCTGGCCTAGAATGGCTACTGATATAGAGAAAAAGATTAAGAGTTGTAGCCGTTGTGTCCGTCGAAAGGCACTGCCAGAGAAGGCAGCCCCTCTAGTAAACATACAGGTTACTAGACCTCTTGAGTTAGTCTGTATAGACTTTTTATCAATAGAGCCAGACCGAAGCAACACAAAAGATGTCCTTGTGATCACTGACTTCTTCACTAAGTATTCAGTTGCAATCCCTACTCCTAATCAAAAAGCCAGAACAGTAGCGAAATGCCTCTGGGAAAACTTTATAGTACACTATGGCATTCCTGAAAAATTGCATAGTGACCAAGGGGCAGATTTTGAGTCTAAAACGATCAAAGAGCTCTGTGATCTTGCAGGAATCCACAAAGTGCGAACCACTCCGTACCATCCAAGGGGAAACCCTGTGGAAAGGTTTAACAGGACGCTCCTTAGTATGCTTGGTACTCTCGAAAACGAAGACAAAAATCACTGGCGAGATTATGTGAAGCCGTTGGTACACGCATATAACTGTACAAAACACGAGACAACAGGTTTCATGCCGTATGAGCTGATGTTTGGGCGGCAGCCCCGGTTGCCTATCGATCTTGCTTTCAATGTTCCACGGAACACAGTCATCAAAAGATCTCATTCCCAGTATGTTCAAGCTCTGAAAACCCATCTTCAAGAGAGCTACCACCTGGCTACTGCAAATGCTGCCAAAGCTGCTGAAAGGAACAAAAAGAGGTTCGACAGACATGTCACTGAATCCACCTTAGATGTTGGTGACCGCGTACTAGTGAGAAACGTGCGCCTAAGAGGAAAACATAAACTGGCTGACAAATGGGAAACAGTTGTGCATGTTGTTGTTGATCGGAAAGGAGACCTTCCAGTTTACACAGTCAGGCCAGAAAACAAAGATGGTCCCCTTAGAACCCTGCACAGAGACCTCTTGTTGCCGTGTGGTTTCTTACCAGATCTAGAAGAGGAACCTCCTGCTGTGTCAAACAAACCTCGAAGGCCGAGTACGCGTCAACATCCAGACCCTGATCCTGAGGAGCGAGAGCCAGAGTGTGACTCTGAAGAAGAGGATGACTATCCGTCATATCCCTGTCAGATTCCAGTCTTGAGAACCACAAGGTCCACTCAGGAATATGAGATGACGATGCCTCCAAGGGAGCAGTCCAATTCTTCTGTTGAGCCGACCCGCACTCCAGAGAAATCTGAGGAAACCTTACCCAAAAATGCAACAACTGTGGAAAGTGAGTACTCACCTGGAAACAGAACCTGAAACATGTACAGCCAATGCTAGAGATGTACCTGAAATTCAGAATGAAAACATTAAGGAGGGATGTAGTGTATCTGACTCTGTGGAAAATGGGAGATCTCCGCTGGATACACGTACGTCTGTCTGCTACAGCAAGACAGCCCATTCTAAGGACAAGTACAGATTCAAGCACCTGGATCGTGGTAGGACTGAAACTTCCAGTATTTTGCTGCTGCAACGAACCGTGGGACTCAATTGGGCAGGGAAGTACTTAACAAAAAGGACTGATTATAGCCTGCATTGAGTATTGAACATTGATTATTGATCTCTGGTATTGTATGATGTTGATGTTGCATGCCAGAGGGTTTTTAATTTTCATTTATACTGTGTTGAATTGGTAATGCAAATGTGTGTTACTGTTGATATTTTTGATTTACTGGTTAAGTAACTCAGGTTAAGGGAAAGTAGAACTAAATTAAAAAGGCCTAATAGAACATAATAGAATATTGAACTAATTAGTATAATTAGTCACTTAAAACGAGAAGAGAACTAAAATTAGAATAAAAAGGATCCTAAATTAGAACTAAAATATCTGAACTTAAAATAGTTAAATAGGTGAAATCAAAGCAAAGGGTTTCATGAGCCTAAGATGTATACTATTGTAATATGTGTTTTAATTGTATCAGAATTTGTCTGATTGTGTTTATGTCTACTTCCAACTTTATATAAATAAGCCGGCAGTTCAACTTATTTCCTGGTCTGTGGTCTGCTGTTATTCCTTGATGCTAGTTATAAACTGCTCCTACGAACCTAGTCCCTGGTCCTATCTAACTGTCAACATCTCAAGTGCTACACATGCATACACAGAAACACACGCCCACACATCCATAATGAGGCTAGCAGGGTGGGAGCAGCAACGATTTGTTTTAGTGTTGATTTCACATTATCCTTTTGGCAATTAAAGTGACCTGCCAACCTTCAGGTGTGTGAGAGAAAGAGAGTGTGTGTGTGTGTGCATATACTATTATGGTGGTGTGAAGGAGTGAAGGAATGTAGTGTGTGGGAGTGGTCAGCTGGGGGAGTCATCATTTTCGTGTGAGTGTGTGTGTGTCACCTTGACTCTACTCATGTGCTCTCTCTCTCTCTCTGGCGAGCTATAAAGCCTCAGCCTCAATAAAGCCGACTGATGGTCAGACCCCCGAGGCACACACAGACTCCTGAGACTCTATGGGCGGCTGTGGCTCAGGCGGTAGAGCGGGTCGTCCGCTAATCAGAAGATCGGCAGTTCGATCCCAGGTTCCTCCAGTCCACATGTCAAAGTGTCCTTGGGCAAGACACTGAACCCCAAATTGCTCCCGAAGCTGCGCCTTTGGTGTGTGAATGTGTATGAATGGTTAGATTCCCCTGATGTGCAGGTTGGCACCTTACATGGTAGCGCCCTGCCATCAGTGTATGAATGTGGGTGAATGTGAATCTAGTGTAAAGCGCTTTGAGTGGTCGGAAAAGACTAGAAAAGCGCTATATAAGTACAGTCCATTTACTCTTCCATTTAATTTGTGTGTGTGTGGCTTCAAATTCATACACTGATTACTACTGTCTTTTATGAACTACTTTGTGAATGCAGGATTGTTCCTGTGTCAAGTCCAAACAGATTGTCGACGTCACCCATAGCATTTGCACCCATGATAAGGGAACTACAATGTAGACATTCAGCTGATGCTCTTACTTAAAATACTCTAAGTGCAACAGTAGTGTAAGTCAACAGACAAGTCATATTTGAATGCAATGCTAAGAAGTACAGATGGACTGAGTAGGTTTTTCTGGGAAATGCTGGAAAATGTTGCCTGTGGCTCTTTTCTATTGTAAAATCAACTTGGCTGGTAAATTACAGGAAGTATGTAACTTTCGGAATCCCTCAATCAACTAGTGTGCACATTTTGCAACTGCAATGGTTTGAGCCATCAGTGAAAGAGGTGGAGGTCAGAAAGCTATGATAATGTTAGTTAGGGATATTAGGGACATTGAAGCACTGCTGCTGTTTCTAAAGCAGTGATGTGAATCATCTCAAAGCAACCAAAGGTACACTGTTAATTATTACTAGGATTTCACAACATTTAACAGTATTATTTCACAATAAAATATTGTATTCAGAATTTTATTGTGAAATCAATGTATGCTAGGTCATCCTCTTTCATATGACAACAAATTACTGTAAAATTTGAACTGCACTTGAACCGCGCAGCATTGTGGGATGTGACGCGACTCTGGTTTGAAACCATAGTGACTGCAAGTGATACGGTAACGGCGCCAACCAAAACAAGAAGAAGTAGTGATACTCCATAATTAATACGGTAAGTAATTCACCCTCCATTTCCCCCCCCATAACAGTTACCTTAGATAGTTGTGCTTTCATTCATACGGCTTGCTGGAGTGTGCTGCTAGCTAACGTTAGTTTATGAAGACACCTCCACGGCTAAATGTGATTGCAGACAGTCTGAAAATGAATACATGCTTAGGTGTTAGGGATGGAACGGTTCAAGTAAAAAATCCGAACCGTTCGGTTCGCTAGTCACGGTTCGGGGCATGTGTGTATTGTTTGGTTCATTTGAAATAGGCTATGAAGCCTACTGTGTGCTTTTTTCATGTAGAGTTAGGCTACAGTTTCTATTAATTGTCACACTAGAAATGGGGAATAGCCTCACAGATTTCAGTCAAAAAGGCATGCGCAGAAAAAACCTTCAAATAAAGTTATTGGGTTCGCTTTTCGGCGAATGTTGCTTTTTTCACGTCAATTTAGGGACGGACGCATCTCCTTAACGATTCCTACAGTGTATTTCTGTCAGCTCATATGAGTGAACTGCATTGAGAAAAACATTCTACTCAACTGTCAGGACCTGCTCTTAAGCAACAGCAGAGCAGACAATATGCTTCCTGTTTACACCGGCACCATCCACCCATTGTAGGTGAATGGTTACGTGATATGCATTTTCGGGCATATTAGAGATCATTTCTGAAGCGGTGCTAAAACGCTTGTGTGGACGGAGATCCTTTTAGTTTCAAAACTCAGTTTTAAAACGAAAACGTCTTAGTGTGGATGTAGCCTGACACAGCAGCAAACGCTTGTCTGTGAACACACCACTCTCTCCCTGCACTGTATGGCTCATTTTGAGTGAGTGGCGAGATCACCTGAGGTAAGGACATTCGCTTTTTTCACTTGGCTGACTATTTTATATGGGTTTGACTAATATCATTAGCTCTGTAGGTTATATATGTTATGTCTTTTCGGAGAAACATACTTTTGTGAAGTTGAGAGACATGGGCGTCTACTGTGAATTAGGAGTAGCCCAAGAGGATTATGTTTGCATCAAGCATGAGGATTTGCTTGACTACTATCCTCTTCCAGCTTACAAAGTATATGACCTGTCACTAATTGCTCTCCACCATTCTTTTTCAGAGGCGGTTTAAACGGGCAGGTGACAAAAGCAGACAGGACAGACGTGACTAGTGGAGCAGGCTGTTAAGGTAAAAAGAATGCATACCCAAAGGGGCAAAAATCTGTGTGTCATTAACCTGAGAAAATCAAGTGGTTCTCTATTTGGTATTGTACTTTGATCCACCACCGAATGTCTCATCAAACTAGCAAACTACATTTGAATTATCGAATTTAGCTTATAGTCACAAATCACTACACAGTTGCTATATAGTTGATATAACTTCTACCTCAACATTTTGGATGTGCAGCCATCCTTAAAGGATAAGGCTGGTGTTTTTTAATGCATTGCTTACCGTCAACAAATCCTAATGCATTATTACAGATTTTGTAACGTATTCTGTCAGGTGTTTAGGGGCAAGTGCTGGCTGGCACTTTCTTTATCACCAGTCTTTCAGTTGTGGTTAATGAATGGAAGTAAGGCAATTGGAAACAAACTGAGATGGGAATAGTTGGTCTTGGTGATGGCACTCTTTGGGGTCCTCGCTGTTGCGGTAATAAAGCTCAACAGCATATAGACTTAAAAACATAGCAAACAAACAAGTAGGGAATACTGTGCACTGCAGTAATTTATTTCATGTTTGACACTCTCTTCTTTTAGATAATGAATCGTCAAGACATAAAGGAAGCAGTCTTATCATTTTTACCGGGCCTCTCTGATGAATCCCTGACTTCCCTGCTGGAAGGGTTTGAAGAGCTTGGTGTGGAGAGCAGGGAAGACCTTGCTTTGGTACAAGAGAAGGATCTGGAGAAATACCTTAGACCAATCCAGTGTCGAAAATTGCTGAATGGCTTTAAGAATGAAGGTAAATTTGAACACTGCCATGGGAAAGTTGAACAAACACATGACACTAAGTTCAAATATGAATAATTTTGCTTGTACAAACTGTGAAGTTTGTTTTTTCAGCGAGTATACTTTATCTGTCTACCTCTTGCCCTCCCTTTATCTATTCATATTTTTTTGTCCTCTCACTACTAGGACTTGCAACAGTTGAATTAGAATTGGTTACTGTCGCCTCTCCATCCCACTCAAGTACTCCATGTCCCCTATCGTCAAGCTCCCCAAACACTCCAAACTCTTCTTTGTCTTCACCCACACTGCCTGGCAGGCCATGGCATGCAGACTTCCGGGTCAGGTGGGACCAGATGCCAGCAGCAATTCGAAAAGCAGTGACAAATCAAACAAGACCATCACCAGGGGACAGAAAAGATATGGTGATGGCAGTGGTGGACCAAATGTTAGAGCATGATCTCAACCCAACCAGAGCAATATGTCACAGCATCATCCGGGGCATTGTAAGGGACTATCCGAAAAGTTTTGCCGATGTCGGAAAAAAAGGAGACATCCTTGGAGATGGCTGTCACTCTTTTCTTCAGCAAATTAAAACAAGAGTTGAATATAAAAATAGAAAAAATACTCTTGCACGACGACGCAGAGAGAGAAGGCCCCGCACTGGGGTGGCAGAGGAGGCCAGAGGAATGGCAAGAGGCCCCTGTGGATCAGTACGGATGTGTGAGGTGGTGTCCTACAGAACTTCCTGCTGGAGAGACCGAGGCCACCTTAGATGATATCAAAAGGCAACTGCGTAACATCTACTCAGAGGAAGGGATGGGCGGGGCAGAGAGAGCTGAACCTCTGATGGAGAAGACGTACATCATCCAGCGCCGGTACCTTAACAATGTGCCTGCACCAGCCATCGCAGAGATTAAGGAGGAATGGCCTTTTATTTTCTTGCAAAGAGGCCTTTACTCCCACTTTGGTCTGCTGACAGATGTCTCCATCCTCATTAAGTTACAAGAGGCCCTGACCAACAGAGGCAGTACAGTTATTCGGTTCTGCCAGGAACTCAACCGTCATCCAAGGATCGAGGACGTCCTGGCTAATTTCGAGCCAGAGGCTTCAGACAAGGCTGCATGTATCCTTCTGCTCCTGATGGCATACTTTAAAGAGCCCAAAGATGCCATCATGCTTGAGACTGATGTAAGTAAAGATAAAAAAGCAGGTTGTGATTACACTAGACAGTATGTTCACTTTCACACTTGCATACATACATTTAATCACATTCATTCACATGTTGACATATAACATTCTCTGATTAACCTCTAAGTCAGTGGGACTAATGGACTGTCTCTTATGCACCATGTTGAATCTATGCTACCATAGACGTACGTTACAGTTAAGTCTTATTTTACAGCCATGTGCCACAGCCGCTGATGTGCAGAGTTAGTTGAGTGGCACTAGATGGTCTCTTCACACAAACACACACACATTTTCATACACAAGTTTCCCTTTCCCTTAGTAAGAATTTTACTGAATAATTTCTGATTCCCAACTGACAGTTTTATGTTTGCTTACTCAGTAAAGATTGGTATAACAGTGCTCGGAGCTAGGACTCATTTCAGCATTTAAAGTAAAGTTAGAATATTCCTGTTACTTTCATGTGATACTTGTAAGATTATAAGTAGTCTAAGATCCAGGTATAAGTGCATGGTTTCACTGATAATCATACAAAATGTTAAAATTAGCAACCACAAATCCTAAATGAATGTGAGTATATGAGGCCGACTTTCGGGTGAAATCATCCTAAATTATGTTGTACATTGATGTTAATTTGGATGATATTGTGTGGGCTATGATAATTGCAGTCAGTGTTTACACCCTGTCTTCTTTCCTCTGATGGGATTTGTGCCTCCGCTGCAAAACCTAATGCATTTCTATTCAATAACTTGCTAATCGGTGTCTTGACGTGTTTTTTTTCCAATGTTGTAGCTTGTCTCCATCTTTTAACAGTAGTGCCGGTAGTTGGTGTATACAGTCAATGGTTTTAGAGATTTCAGATTGCTTTTTTCCTGCATTCCAGGGTAGGCCATTGACTTAAATTTGTTTTGGAACTGTGTGAAAACCAAATCTGAGAGACTTAAAAATTGCGAGAGCAAGGCAGGGCTTAAAGTTCTCTGGCGTGAGGTGTACAAGAGACTATCAATTAGATCAGTAACAATGGTCAGTGAGTGGGTCACAGTTTGTGAAAGCATTCAATGTTGCTGAACATTGAAATGAAACATTCTTCTCTTGTTCATTCAGCATTCCACTTCTTTACAATAGCGCATGATGGGTATCTCTGTTCATTTCAGGTGACATGATGAAGCCTAGGGCTTGGATGCTGTGCATTGAAGGACAAGTGGTGATGGGACCATACGACAACTTCATCAACGGGATAGCTGCAGTCTTCGCGAGCTACTACAATTTCAATCTGCAGTATCCTGAGGATGGCTCGTGCACTCTGGAGTTTATCCAAAGGTATTGTAACACTCAAATTAACATTGTACTGGATTGCTTGCTTAGCCTTCTTGCTTGATAAACCAACTAGCTTTCTCATCTTGCTTGCATAATATACACTCACCGGCCACTTTATTAGGTACACCTGTTCAACTGCTCATTAACGCAAATATGCCTCTACTAAAACCTCTCTAACTTTGCTCTGCTTCATTTTATTAGCATCAGTCTTGGCACATGTAATGTTTAGATGTTGTGCTATGGTTTCCTAGAGGTTTTGGGCTGCAACTGCATGTGCCTTGGATAAACGATGCAATATATAAATCTATGTAAAACAGAAAGCTGTTGTCTTGGCTTATTGTTTACAGGTGCTTCTTGGGCATTAACCCTGAGACGGGCTCCAAATCGAAGAAGAAGTGTGGAGGGATCAACCCACATGTGAGCACACTTTTGAGAAAACTGGTGGACTTTGAATGCATGTCGATGTAGACATAATGGTGTTAAGATTTTCTAAAAGGACTCTAATATGAGACACTCACAGAGTCCGTTGAAAGTGTTCTTAACCTCTGAGGTTTTATATGTTTTGCTGTTGCGCAAAAAGATTGTTTTAAAGATTGTTTACACTGGGAACACTGAAGTTGAACTTTTATATGCATGGCTCAAGTTCTCAGCCACCATGCCTGATTTCAGGCATAGAGCAGTTTTAAATTCATATAATACTTAATTCAATACATTGTACACATTTCCTCCTGGACAACTTTTCAGGCTCACAAATCTTTTTTGCTTTAATCCCTGTATATGTTCAAAAGATATTATGGGACAAGAATAAATGTTTATGTGAGCAGTGTTAAAAGCATAGCTTTGCCAATTGTGTATACGGGGGTATACATCAGTAGTGGCATATTGATAAAAGGCTGATGGAATTCTCCAGGTAGCCTAACTACTTGAGGAGTTTAACCAGAGATACCAGCCCCTCAAAGACCCTCAAATCATGGTTCAAATGTTTTAAATACTGACCTGGGTAATTGCAGAAAGTTTTACAGTCCAATTGGACATTATGTTCCAGTTAATTGCTAACAAAAAGGTATGTGTACCATCTGTTACTATACATTTTAATGTGCCACATTAAAATCCATTTTGGATTTAGTTTTTATCCAACATATATTCAAATTCCTCTATTCCATCACAGTAGATTAAAAAATCCACATTGCTAGTTTTAATTGATAGTGTAATAATTAGATAACCATAAAATGTGCTGTGCAAAAAAAAATCCCTTACTATACCTCAGTAGGTTTTTGGCCAAATTGTGGGTACTACCTCATACTACCTTCTGATATTTCTGGATACAGACATTGTATTTTTATTGTATTTTCTCCTGCCAAATTTCTGTATTGTAACCAATGGGGAAAGGGAAACCCAATGAAAGTTGCAGTATCTGTACCTTCAGCGATAGTGGTGGAAATGTTTTTTCTGTTTAGTTTTTTCCCCATTAAAGACTTGATTAGTGAAATTCATAACTGAACCATATATACAGCACCAGTAGAAATTCATAACTGAACCTTTAACACCATGCTTGAGTATGGTGAGGCATTTTTTGATACCTTGAGTATAGGGCTTTAAGAGATACTGCTGTGGTTCTTTGTTCATTTGAAATGTAGTTGTACTTGCACTTCAACTGCTGAATTAAAAAGATAAAATGGGTATTGTCTTTGTTTTCTTTGTTTTTTGTTATTGACCAGATCCAAAACATGTGTAGGTGTGGTAAAATCACAGTTAACAAGTCAAATTTACAATATTTTACAGTATTATTTAAAGTGTAAATTTACAGTAAATTACTGGCTACTGAGTTGCATTACTATTACAGCAAAAATGTAAAAATACAGGCAATTATTGTAATTTATGCACAGCAAGATACTGTAATTCCACAGCTACATACTGCTATATCACAGTAATTCCATGGGCATGGCAGCTGTGAAGTTACAGTATACAGTTGTAGTTTTATTGTAATTTACTGTGAAATATTTAAGGTAAATTACTGTGAAAGTAATGCAACTAGTAGCCAGTAATATACTGTCAATTTACAGTCAAACATTTTTCAGTGTACTTATGCTGAAAAACTACATTGCAATAGTAGTTTTATTTTTATTAGGCAACAAGCTAGTTATATGTAAGTATAGTTTATTTCTATTGATGGATTTATTGATCCATCAAGACTTCAAATTGTATTATTTTTTAAAACAAGTGAAAGAATCTTCCAATGGGGGGTTTCCAATGCAGGTTATTGATTGTTATTTATTATTTTATGTGTGGTAATTATTTAACTGCAATATAACAGCACGTATTTATACTTTGTCTATTCCTGAAAATGGAAACTTTTATTTTGTAGATCTAAGGTTTTCTGTTGGAAACTGGTAATATGCAAATCTCAGCCAGAAAACAAGCGAGGCTACCAAAGGCCTTGTGTAGGAGCGTGTACTGTCAACACTCATTTGTACTGAAAAAGAGATGCGGCAACACAAAGTCTGTTACACGCACACCCAACATGCACACATACACACATGCACAAAGACATAGACAGCGTCACACACACATATGCATACACATACACCACCACCCCCGCTCTGATGAATATAAAATGACATTTCAATTTACCTTTTGGTTGTTGTGATGCTCTGCCTTTTGCATACTGATCATCTCTCTCTCTCTTTTCTCAACCTGACAAAATAAATGCAGAAAAAAAGAGAGAAGAGGTGGAGGGCGAAAGAAGAAATAGCTCTCCTTCTCCACAAAAGAGAAATGCATGAAATCAAAGAGAGAGAGAGAGAGAGAGAGAGAGAGAGAGAGAGAGAGAGAAAAGACAAGGTGTGGGAGGAAGGAGAGAAGATGTGGCTCTCCTTTCAAGCAAATAAAGAGATTAAAAAAAGAGTTATAAAGGGAATGGGAGAGGACAGAGTTAAGAGGTGAAAGTGCAGAGAAAAAGGTGAGTTGAAATTGCTCAGATGCACAGTAAGACAAATGATGTATATGTGTTGATGGATTTTTGTTCTAGAGAGGTGGAGGAGTTATCACCTCTTCTCTAAAGGTATCTCACCTGTATCTAACAGAATGTCCATCTCACCGAGCCATGTAGTCTCACACGGAGCCTCAAAATCTAATTTCCCTTTAAACAAGTGAAAAATTCAGCCGTGGGGGTGGGGTTAATTCCACTTATTTCCGATGCAGTTTCACTTGTTTCCGGGACTTCCTAAAAAAACAAGTGCCGATATCTAAAAAGAGGACAGGATAAGGCAGATATCAGAAAAATGATACTTTCAAAATAAAACACGTCGAACACACAAACTATCTGTTTTGTCACTATTTTTAAGAAAAATCTGATTTCCCGCCTCAATGCTAGATTTTTTGTTTTGCAGTGTGTGTGTGTGTGTGTGTGTGTGTGTGTGTGTGTGAGAACGAGTTCTAAATGTATAGAGAGAGGGAGAGATGTTTGACCGAGTGTGAAAATGGAAATTATCATAAAGTTAGTGTAGCGCTAAGAACTAGATTGTATCCCTACTCTGTGTGTGTATGTGTGTGTGTGTGTGTGTGTGTGAGTGTGTGTTTCGCGTCGTCCTCCTCATCATGGTATCATTTCCCTGTGTCCAAATACAGCCCTCTATTTAGAATAATATGGGCAGCCAATCAGAGCCAACACTGTTAGAATAATATGAGGATGACGACCAATCAAAGCTTGTTGTCTAGCAGGAAATTGCAGCCCTCTGGCTTGGCTGGAAAATAGCCCTCTGGCTTGCAAAATTCCCAGAGCTGGACACACACACACACACACACACACACACACACACACACACACACACACACACAGCAGACAAATGCTGCAATTTATTGATGGGATATTGCTCATGAGAAAAATAAAGAAAATGAGAAAAATAGTTTGCAGTTAGTTATTTAGTCGGGTCAGTCACTGAATCTGAGTGACTGTGATTGTTTGAGCCCCTGCTTAATTCAGCACGCGTGATAAACTAGATCACTGTATCGCACAGACACACACACACACACACACACACACACGTATCGGCAGGCAGTGAGTCAGTCACCGACACATATTAATGCGTGTGCACAAGTAAGCCTGACATTTATCCAGTGTGTATGTGTGTGTGTGTGACCTCACATCAACCTCATCATCACCTTGCCTAGCATGACCCAACTGAACGAACGAAACAAACTATTCATTCTTCTACAGAACAGGTTCGGAGAAGTCGACTCTCACAAGACTGTGAATATATTTCAATTATTGCTTTTTGACTTCAGCCAATGGAATCTGCATCATCTCTTCCCACTTCAGTCCCATCCATGCCTGTAGTCCCAAATAGGGATTTTAGTTGTGATTTTTCCAATAAATAAAAAACATTTCAGAATGCACGTGTGTTGTATTGTTAATGTTCCAGATTGACAGGGAAAAGGGGAAAAAAAAAGCTTTTTTCATTGTAAATTGCTTAATTGAGGATAGGCTTACCCAGTGTGTTATAATATTAGCTATAATATTAGATTATAGTTAATATGAAAAAAAATTAAACGTTTATCCTTAAATAGTCTGAATTAACTAAATTTAAGGCCTTAAAATGTCTTAAATATGGTTATTAAATAAATATTGTTTTTATTTTTTCATGCTTTCCCATTTATAGTTTCAGAACTATTGCAGAGCTATTGCATGTTCAAGGTAGCATTAAAAAGCCTTAAATTAGTTTTTCTAACACCTGCAGATACCCTGATATAGAAGATGAAAGTTGTGCCTCATGTTATACAGTTTTAGCCATTTGGGTATAGGCTATGTTCTAGCCTTAGGTATGAGTCATTGGACTGAGGATCGGATGGTTACCTGGCTGACAAGAACCAATGAAAAGCCCCGAGATTCAGTGGGGGAATGACGCACCACGTATAGACAGAGCCGCTTGAAACAGCTGGGAAAATGAACAGCTCAACATCAAGCACACAGTCCATGTCAAACTGTAAGGATGCTTCTCTGTTCTCGTTTTCTTGAGACGTTCGATTCCTCCAAGACAACTTAGGAAGAACTTTTATGAACTATTGACTTGGCATTCTGGGATTTGATATTTACTCCCAATCATTGTTAGCTTTACACTTTTGTTACCCTTTGTGGTGACAAATGTGGTTTCAGTGAACAGAAGCATTAGAAGTAGTTCTCTTGCCTACCTATGTTGAATGCACTTATTGTAAGTCGCTTTGGATAAAAGCATCTGCTAAATGACTGTAATGTAATGTAATGTAAGAAAAAAACATCTAATCCCTTTCTGATTCATGTACTTATGAGCAAGTGTCTGTTTTCCACCACTGGAGCGGACTCAAGTGCTACTGTGTCTCAGATAGGTGAGTACATTTATGCACTTAAGGATTCCCTTAGACAGCACAATTCATGAAAGTACGAAACGACAGAAGCACTTTATCATAGATGTCGGAAGATATCTCGTTTCTCTTACAGAGACACAGAAAACTTGCATTCCGACATTCGACTCCTTGATGCTATGACGCATTTTGCAAGACATTTCTCATGTTTATCCTGTGTGAAAGCAGAACACAGGGTTGCTCTTCACACATCCATAGACCCAGACTCTCTCCCAGTCCCTGGAGTGGATAACACCGCACGCAACCTTCCCGATGAGATCCACTACCCGCAGGCATGTCGGAAAAAGAGATTATTTGTGAAGAGGACATCGGCCGAAACCCCTCATCTCCGTCGTGGCGCTGCCTGTTGACGGGTGTCCTTTTAAAGGGAGAGCCTTCCCTTTGAGGTCACGCTGTATCCAAGAGGCATGCCTCGTCAAATGGCTTGTGATCAGATTTTGTGTTATCTGCTAAAATATTGATATATTTTTATATTTAATTAATATATTTTTTGCAGCCTACACTTCTCATGTCAAAAAGGGTTTTGATCATTGACACTTCTCAATCCAGTCAGATCTGCTCAGAAGGCTGCACCGTCTGGAAGTAGAACTAAAATACAGTACGCAGGATGGAGATTTCATGTTGGCCATGAACATCCTGCTCTTTGGCAATAATTACATCAGAATTGCTCTTTTATTTCAATTCATGAACATAGGTCTGGTTGCTAATGGTACCTTCTGTAGAATCCAGGATGCATCCTGTGTAGAACGCATCAAGGACTTCTGGGAGAAAAGCTATGGACAGTGACAGCAGGGTCATCGTCGTTGTTAGCTGTTTATTACTAGTTGGAAATAGTAATAAACATAGTGTTGCTGAATAAATACTAGTAAAAAAAAGCCAGTCGTGCTCATGTATAATGCACACTCACAAGGTAAGATTGACTCACTGCAAAAAGGATCATTTATTTAGAGCTCTTAAGAGAGATCAGACCTTTTTGTTAGTTTGCAGTATTAATGAACCACACTGGCTTTTTTTTAAACTGGGTGATGTATATTTATTCAGCCAAGTACTATCTAACTATGCACAGCCAACTAGTGATCAACTACAGTACACACAGGCAGGCATCCAGCAAGTCCATACCGCCCAGTCCAAGGGAAGACTTGACTTATTTATCAGGGATAAAGCCAGTATCCTGTCCGTGGGGGTCAGGGGGTACCGGCACCTGATCCACCAACACACAGCAGCTGGGGATGACTAGGCAGTTCCCAGGCCCCCGACGGCACCATGCTGCCAGAAACTAAAGTGCCTGTAAGCTGCATAACCGTACTCCCGGCTGTCATCCCCAGGCTCCCTGACAAGCAGCGTGTCCTCCCTGTGCACATTCGCAAATTGTCTTCATCAAGGCGAAACAGGGAGAAGTTTGGCAGTTCCTCTCCAGGTCTGTTGGCATGTCCTTAAAAGGGGGGTGGACAATGCCGGCACCGGTGCATGATTAGGAGACAATTTTGATTTGTGTGTTTTATTGGATCAGGCAAAACAATAAGGAAAATGCTGCATAGCGTGCCTTTAAGGTGGCACAGTTTAGGTCATCGCTGAAAAAAGACGATCGGTTGACGCTTGCATCGTTGCAAGATGAATAAGTTCTAAATATCTAATTTTGGCCTCCATAACTTCACCGCGGTGAGATGCTCAACTATCTTAGTAACTAACCACACTGATAGAAGAACAGGATCATAATATGGATCCCACTAAAGTCTTTTCACCAGTATAGCGTTGGACTTTGGCCATGCTTTAAAACAGTGTGTGTGTGAAGAAAAGAGGGGAAGAGGATTAACAACAATGCATTCTGGGGCAAACGTTTGAACCGTAATTTGTAATTAAGATTTTCTGTCGTCATCCTGCACATCAGACAGTGAGTTTTAATGTATTTGATACGTAAAACTATTTTGGCTTATTGTTAGCTACTTTTTTTCGATTAGCGGTAGCAACATTCAGCAGCTAAGTTCAGTTAAGTCGAGTCAACTTTATTTTTAAAGCTCTTAATCACAGTGATACAATGATACAATAATGATGGAGGTTTGAGGCATGTAAAAGGAAGGTTTTAGACAACACGTCTTGTATGCAGTCATTTCTGCTTGTGATGAGTTTGGCTTTTTTTTTAGGCGGGAGAACTGATGCAGGTGGTGCAGTCGGAGAGGCAGCTGAGCCAGTAGCTACAGACTGCAAGGCTTTTTATACTTGGCAGACTTTAGTTTGCATATTTTAATACAAGCTCTTTGCTTAAATTGCATTAACAGGTTGTCAGAAGGTTTTTTTATTCTTACTTTCTATTGCCTTTTTTCTTGCATTGGAAACCAAAATGTTCCTCTGCCAGGTCTGTACTCATGAATCTGGCACATGAGAATTCACAACTCTCCTGAATATTTTCAGCTTTGAAGTCTCAATCTTTTAAGTAAAATCTTGCTTTAGACAGAGATAATGATAATGAATTAGGATATAGTGGGTTACGTTCAAAATATATAGATTCCATTTACATTTTATACACAATGACTGTATATACGTCACGCAATATGACAATTTTAGGCTTTAATGCAGAAATCCATTAAGAATTTGAGTTGAAAATGTGAAATTGTACAATATCATATTCATTTTTGAGAACCCATTAAGAAAAGAAATACAGAATATATCATTAAACGTCAACCACCCACATGCATTCTTAGCAACCAAATGTCCTGAATGTTCAGCAGCACTAGCAATGGTAAAAGCTTGGATTGTACAGGGAAGTATGAACTGTATCCTTTTGTTTGTTTGTTTGTTTGTTTGTTTGTTTGTTTGTTTCTGTCTCTCCCTCAGTTAGCTCTGCCAGTCTGCCAGCTATCCCACTAGGGATATTCCCAGTCACACCTTTCAGTCAAACCAAACCTGAGTCACTGGTCTGAACAAGACAGCGGCCTGCACAATTTATGTGTGTGTGTGTGTGTGTGTGTGTTTTAAGCTGTGTCCATCTCACTGAACTGAAACGTCAGCGACACTGCCCCGTCTGTTAGCTTGTCAGAGAGAGAAAGAGAAAGCAGAGCGGAAAGAAGGGGGAGAAAGAAAAAATTGAAATAGGTGAGAACGATTCAGACAGAGTGAGACAGAAAACAGGAGATTGAGAGACAGATAGATTTGACTTCTAGTAGAGAAAAACAACAACTTTTCCAGTTGCTTTCAGGGTAAATCAACGAGGACAGCCGGTCAGAAAGGGTGAGCCTTCCTGACGTGGCGTGGGATAATCTCTACTGGGTTTCAGGGAGAGTACTCGTCATTTAAACCTGCAAGATTTTGATGTAAAAACACATATGAATAGTCTAAATCATGAAGTTGGACTGCAACAGAGAGGAGTATCCCACCGCCGAATGAGATGCTGTAAATTCATTACAGTACATTACATTACAGTCATTTAGCAGACGCTTTGATCCAAAGCGACTTACATTAAGTGCATTCAACGTAGGTAGGCAAGAGAACCACTAGTCAGGACAGAGAAGAGCCGTATAGATCGGCTGCAGGGGCCTCTGAGCGGCGGGGCAACCAGTCGCCTCGAGGCAGCAGAGCGAAGTGGTCGGGCGGGGGTGTAAGGCTTGACCATAACCTGCCCTATAGGCTAGCACCAGGGTCTTGAACTGGATGCGAGCTGCTACAGGGAGCCAGTGTAGAGAATGGAGAAGGGTAGTTGTGTGGGAGAACTTGGGGCGGTTGAACACCAGACGAGCTGCAGCTTTCTGAACAAGGTCCAGAGGTCTGATGGCAGACCCCAGGGCACCCTATTTGCTACAAACAAGTTATGAATCGAAGCTCATGAGTGAAATACAAAAGTCCAGAGAACGCTGGACTCACCAACGATGGCTGAACCTCTTCACCACCTCCACCACACACAAGAAGACATTGTTTACTGACGACACCTTACAGGATTTCTGGGTATTGAAGTCCTCACAATTCATGCAGTTACCCCTTGCTGCCATTTGGGGCCACCAATGTGCACAATTGCCTAGTGCAGCTTTAACAATCTCCAAGTCAGGCTCTTCAAAATGTATCTGTTGAATGTCCTGCCTGAGGAACTTAAGGCTTAGGCTAATTTAGGCTAACAAATTCAGTATTTTAAAGCACTTTTTAAAATATTTATTTTTATTTTTCATTCAAACTGTCAAGAATTTGTTGTCGCATTTTTGCTTTTATTGGGTAGTTGACAGTAGAGAGAGACTGGGAATATTGGGAGAGTGACAGGACGATGACATGCAATAAAGGTCCCAGGTCACATTGGAACCCAAGACGTCATGGTTACACGGCAACCATGACAGCCGACTGAGCCACCAGGAAGCACAACTGTCAAGCAAATTTAAATTTTTTAAATGTTGCAAAAAACAAAACGCACATTAGGGGTTACGAAGTACACAGTTTGTCTGTTGAACAAAATAGGAAAAACTCCAAATTAGGTTGTTCCCGGACCGGGGTATCTTCCACAGTGGGCTCAGTCTCTGAGGAAACACACAGGCAAGGAGGTGAGGCAGGTTAGTTAGGCAGTATATGCACAGTCCTCAAATCCGGTCCTCGGGGTCCAGAGTGCTGCTGGTATTCTATCCTACCAGGTAGTTAATTGCATTCACCTGCAGTTACATTTATTTTTATTTAACCACATTTATTTTGAATATAGTTTATTTTATTTTATTTTTAATATTTTTACTATTACTGGTAGTTCATAGTTTGTCATCCTGCTTTTAAGTAATATATAACTAAACATATTATTATTATTATCATTTGTTCCAATCCACACTGGGGCTTCTGCCCAGTTCCCTCTCGTGTGTCATCACAACTGGATGTGTTTTCCCCAATTAATTGGATCTGACAAATAGTTCTTGCCAGCCTTTACTCCTGGCACTGGTACATTGCTTAATGATGGAGAGGGAGAGAGCGAGGGAGAGAGAGAGAGAGATTACAGCTAAGTCAAAGCAGCAGAGAAGTAGTATAAGCCTTGATAAAAGATACACAAAAGTATGAACACGGGCATGCCTGCATGAATAAATACTACTACTACTGCTTTCTCTAATAATAATAATAATAATAATAATAATAATAATATAGCCCAGTGACCTTTACTCTTTAGCCTAGACTTTGGAATGAGGATCTGGGGCTTCTCACTGGTCTGTAGGGGCTTAATTATGTGCTGCAGCTTGGGGTCAGACCTGACCATGCTTTAAAACTGTCCAGTAAAAACAGGTAGCCAGGGAAGAGAGGTCAGCACCTGGAGTAATACAATTTCAGCTTCTGTACAAGTTAAAATCCTGGCTGCTGGCGTGCCAACTGAAAAAATGAAATTCCTGGATTCGTTGCTCTTCTTTTGTAGTCCTCAGCGTAGTATCCCTGCCCCTTTTCCTTCTATCACCAGTTGAATGTTTTCCTTACAGTATGTCTTCAATTGCAACTGTGCGGAAAACCTGTACCAAAATGTTTCCCATGTTCAGGAGGTACGACCATCCAAACACTGATATTTCCGGTTTATATCTGTGTTTATGAGATATTCCCTAATTGTTCAAGCAACACTAATGAAATGTGTTTAATAAGGCATTTGTGGCTGCAGGCCAGCTGTGTCTCCATCTGGTAATGAAAAATAATAAAATCACATCATGAAAATGTGTTTTGCCAGCAGTTAACCAGTTTTTCAGAGGCTTGGAGCAGAACGCTGGCAGAGAAACAGCCATTACAGAATCCCTGTCGGTCCAAGTCTCTACACCAAAACACTCTTGTAGCTCGAGAGGAGTCAGATCACTTAACCTGAACAAACTGTTGGTTTTTGGCTTTGTTAGCTTGCTAACTAGCCAGCAGGATAATTTAGCAAAGCAGCCATTAATGTTAACATGCAACTAACTGCTGCTAATGCTATCTTCTGCTAGCTAGACAGTGAAAACTCTGATAGACAGTCATAGTTCAATTGAGGTGTTTACATGTCTAAAATGCCCTTCAATAATGCGGCTAAAATGTTTTAATTCCATTATGCTTACTCCTTATTCGGGTTAAGTCCTTGTCAGTTATTGTTAGCTCATTAGCTAACAATAATTGTAGCTAGTTTACCTAAAATCCCTGAATAGGACGGAACGTTTAGGCGAAATGGAAGCAGTTTTTAAGGGAAGGAGGAGCATTTCACATTCTCTTTCCCTGACTGGATTTACCCAGCTGGGATTTGAACCGACGGCCTTCTGTTCAGTCGCTGTCTTTTTGTAGCTCAGCTGCAACTGAGCGAGTGAAAAGAAAGCGCCGTCTGCTACATTTCAGCCATTTGGCAGATACTCTTATCCAGAGTGACCTACAACTAGCGCTACACGAGAATAAGCTTAAATTCCTGGATCGCCAACATTACAAGCAACCAATAGTGAGGAGGGCAAGGGCCAAAGCCACAGCACTCGGATAATGGAGGTGACAGCGACCACTCAGTGTGACTTTAAAGCTGTTTGTACCCTTTCCCTCTCTCCATCTGTTATTCTTGGGTCATTGCCGCAGCCAAATAGTAATAAATACAGCAAAAGAACAACCCAAGACTAGAATATAAATAAGAGTATAGCAAACCGACAACACTACAACATATCACGTAGAACTATATGAATTAAATATATTAAACCCCTCCACTGACCTCGCAGACAATATGAACATTTTCATTGCTTTACAATACGAAGTAGGAGTGACAGCTGATTTCTACCGATCAATCAAAGACACACACACACACACGATTCTCACACAGATTCTCTGTCTCTCACTCTCTCTCACTCACACACACATTTTAAGCCATTGAACCTGGCACGTTATTTCAGGGCTAAGAGTCCTTGGTAAAGTTGTGTTTGGATCCCTGTCCTTTTTGCACTACACACACACACACACACACACACACACACACACACACACACACACACACACACAGCGGGTTTGTGTAAGGCTGACTTTGGCTGCATGACCTTTTCAAATCCACAGCTCTCTAAAAAGTAGCACAATTACTGCGCCCCCTCTCACTGTTCAACAATCTTTTCACCATAAAGTTGTGTGCGTGTGTGTGTTTGTGTGCACCTGTCTCTGTGTGCGTCTGCTGTGACCTTTCTGCTTCAACCTGGCTCAGAGTTTAAATGGAACCTGGGTGTTTTCATAGCTGTCCGGCTTCAAGCCTGGCTCCACACAGCAGAGTATTCAGCTGTTTGACTTTGCTTCAGTGTTAAAGGTTAACTGTTAATAAGGTGCACACCGCGTACTAACAATGCTGTGGGTGCAAATCCAAAAACTTAACCTTTGTTTCGTGTCGTTCCCTCCACACCCCCTCTCTCTTCCATCCTTCCTGCCTCTCCCCAGTGGGTCCCGGCTAACAAAACAAATACACCATATAGTGAGATGATCATAATAAAACCTTTAAACGTCATGCAGCTAGCACGTGGGGCAGAGTGGTTGGTGATTGATGGAGTCAACAATGGACTACACGTTGCCCAGTCAAACTTTATTTCTATTTCATACACAAGGAAATTCAAATCCAGATTCACTAAGGGCAATTTCGCACATTTGTTTTGCACCTCAGTTGCTTGAGCTAAGAGCACAGAATTATTTCACTAAGAAAATGTATCAGGTTGTGGAGCAAACAAGCCCTTGAAAACAGCACTTTGCAAGCACATAGCCCCATTCATCATCAACTGCAAGCACAAATAGAGTCCTTCAGGTTTAATACTAATCCACCAAAGGCTGGCACCCTTGTGCCCTAAAGCCCTTTATAATTGGAGTGCTCTCTGATCTGATGTGAGATGCCAGGATGGGAGACCCTCTCCAGTGTCTGCCTGACTTGTTGGCGACGATGCGTCTTGCAGCAATGATAGCAGCCGTTCTGAGTGGCCATCTCTTTGTGTGCAAAGTCTTTAAAGCCTCCTCCTTTCCTTGTCATTTAAGAGCTATAGCGCATGCTAAAAAAAATACATATCACAGAGAGAACCCTCCCTTCCAGAATGCACACACACACACACACACACACACACACACACACACACACACACACACACACACACACACACACACACACATGCACGGATAAAACCTACTCAAAGGCTTTAGAGAAGTTTTAAGCCAGCTTGTAAAACAGAATAGTGTCGGGGCAAACTTCAGGTCCTCTGGCAGGCTATTTCAACAACTGGAAATACAGATAATGGAGCTAAAAGCGGCTTTGCCAGCTTTTGATTTCATCCTTGGAACAACTAAGAGGCCAGTGTCAGAGGAACTGGGAAAATTAGACTGCTCATATCTTATAAGCATATAGATATCGTGGAGCCAGGCCATTTAAAGCTGCGTAGACAGCCCTCACATCAGATATCAGTACTACTGAGTGCCAAAAAACTGATAGGATGCTTGATGCCAAGTTTTGAAGTTTCAAGTTTTATACATCATAAGAGACATTTATCTTATTGTCAAAACAACAATGAACAGTACGTTTATGTACATGGCTGTAGTTTTAATTTTGCTTCAATTTAATGTTGTTATCTAAGAAATAACCAAGGAAACATGGTTATATTTCAAGCCAAAAGCCAGCTGTTCCTTGGCCCAAGGTCTATCCGCCAAATTTCACGGAAATTCATTTAGAGGTTTTTGAGCTAGCCTGGCTGACAGACAGACAGACTAACGGACAGGGGCGAAAACATAACCTCCTTGGCCTCAGGCTGGCAGAGGCAGTATCGTTTTTTAAATCACTTCTGAAAACTTACTTTTATTGCAAGGCCTTTCTGTGATATTTGACTTTTACTTATTTATCCTTGTTGCCTTGTCTGATTTATTTATTCCTTTTTATCCATTTGGCTTTTACTCTTTTATACTTCACTACTACTATTACTTTCTGTCTTATTTATCCTATTGATCTTTATCATTGTTGACTTTTAGTTTTCTTGGTTGTAAAACACTTTGTAACCCTGTTTTGAAAAGTGCTATATAAAAATTATTATTATTATTATTATTATTACTACTATTATTGTTATTATTATTATTGTTATAATTATTACTATTATTGTTATTATTATTATTATTATTATATTGGTGGATGTTAATGTTAATACGTACTGTTTTGGCTGTTATAAATGCTGAAATTGTACTTAAAGTATTCTAAATTCTGCTTGGTGCCGTTCTATCCTGATCAAAGAAAGAAAGAAATCAGGGTAAGATGGAGAAGTTTGATATAGTCAAAATCAAAAGTAGAGATTAGAGAGACAGCAAAATATTCTTTGGGATTACTTCTCAGAAATATGTAGTGGCTGGGTTGACTTCCTAGATAGGACCCTGACGTGAACGCAAGCCAATGCTGTCCATTACGGGATGCCACCAAAAGAATTAGGAGCTTTCTCTGTCAAAGGGTAAAATAGGATTCAAGTTGTAATCCTGACAACTGCTGCAAACAAGGCTTTGCTTTTCAGGGAATGCATTTTGAATGGGCTTTGTTTTTTTGGGTTTCTGTTCTGTTACTTATTGCAGATTGGCGAGGCAGCGCCGTAGGCCAGACGACTTCAAAAAGGCAGCTGCGGGGGCCTCTGGTGCATTCGCTGGTAAGCTCATCAGAGTGTAGCTACTGTTTTCTACATCCACGGGGGCGTCACGTTGGTGAAAACCTCGCCGTACCTTTGCAGTAAACCGAGTCCAAATTTGATTGCAGTCGTTTTTTATCACGATAATGCAGAGCTACAGGATCAGGAATTTGCACAGAATTCACATCACGGTTCAGGACCGAGCTGATAGTTTGGTGACCTGCATCTAATAAACCCAGAAATTTGAGCAGATGCAGAGACTTTGCCACAGCTTAGGGCTTAGTAAATTGATGCCCCTGCCTCCATCAGCTCAGCTCTGATGAAACACTCCATTCCCCCAAATAAGTGTTTATCTTCCTATGGATTTCTGCCCCTAATTTGCGATGGGTAATCTACCCATACTTTACTATTAAGCATGTTAGTGTTTCATATGGGAACCAAGAGAGATAAGAGGAAGATATCTGTATCGATTAAAGCTGCACTCTGCAATTTTGCGTGTTGGCGGCGAGATGTAACTGTTTGAAAAATGTGAACTTCAACAGAAATCAATTGCACACGGCATGCTTTGTTTACCAACCCGGCTTGGTCTGTGATCGCTTTACTTTAAAGGGGCGAAAGATCTAACGTTGGTGAGTCCAGATTTGTAAGAGGGGTGTATTTTTTTTTTTTACAAACACTAGTGCAGCTTTAACATCAAGACTAGCAGCAATGGATAGAGGTTAAGAGGTTGGAGATTTTGAGGCGATCAACCATGTCAGATGCTCCTCCCACCATGCAGTTTGAAGAGGAAAAAATGTGTGAGGGATTTCTTGCTATAGACAGTGAGGTGTTTTTTTTTTTTTTTTTACAGAGCTTTAACAGGGTGCAGTCTACCTTTAAGTAGCATCCTTTACTTAATACTCTCTCACTCATTCTCTATTTCATTAGCTCTCGTCATATAGGGAGGGAAAGCGACAACTAGTGTTCCTACAGGTTACATTCCTTCCTGAGAAAATCCCCATTCGTTTCCCATCAGCAAATCTAAAACACTAAATCAACTAATGAGATTTCAATGCTGTCAATTTGTGTAGTATTTGTGTATAACCAATCACCTATAATCTACTATACATTTCAATGCAATTAAACCCTGTAAAAACCCAATTCACATATAGTATAGTCAGAATCATTTACAGTTTTTCTCAGTCGCTTTAGTACATTTCTCGAATCATCCTTACGATTTACAAAACAGTAAACGCATTTCTCGAAACAATTGGTACAAACAGCACCACACAATGGATTAGCTGCAAAAGCCCATAAATTGCTCAAAATCCTTAGTTCATCTCTCAAAAGTAAATCTTTACGTCAATGAACATGTCAGTACCATCAGAATGACACGTCCTTGTGTCATTGAGTACAAACAAGAGAGTCAGAATGCTTAGCCATGTTGTCAATATAACAGTTACTCTGATAAAAAGTCTAATAGAAATGGTTGACATGCTTGATATGCTTGACAGATTATGACAACTGGTTCAACCATTTTGCATGTAATGACTTATGCAATGAACTAGTGCCTAGATGTTCTGGGGGGTGAGACTATTTAACAGAGAACCAATATAATACATTTTGATCAACATGACATAAACTATTGATAATGTAGGAAACAGCAGACAGTTGGACATAACCACTTGCATGAATGTGCTAAAACATTTGCAATTTGTTCAAAAGAATGAGAAAATACTTTGATGATGTGCACAAGTGACTAGATGATGTGGAGGTTGAAAAAGTAGTTTTGAGAATTTCAATTCTGATCTGAGAAAGCGACCAAAGCGACTGAGAAAAACTGTAAATCACCATTACGTTTCATGCCCTGCACTACAGCTTTATGTTGTATTCTAGCCTTTTTCTCACTGAGCCTCTAGCACAACCTCCAGGTGGTGATATGATGACGTCCCATATAGAGCTGGAAACTCACATGTACAATACCCATAAGCCTAGCTAGCTCCGGACCAATCACACAATCAGAAGAGACCTGCGTCCTCCTGGTGTCCTACTGCAAGGGTAATGGAAAGTGTTAGCAGAGGGTAAACATGACTCCACATCTGGACATGTAGAGCGGTGCAGCTCGTCGAGGCTAGATAATGAACACACTAGCTGAGCCAAAAATAACTTCAAAATTGCAGCCTCACACAAAACATTGCACCATTGTTGTCACTGTCAATCACGGCAGACTAGGTGCTTAACCAGACTGTGGTAAAATTATGAACTTCCATTTCCGAGTTAAGACCCACAGTCATTTTACACTTTTTCCCACATTTTTCTTCTAGTTTTGCAATTGACCGTTTTATTGAACGCACTTTCCCTCCACCTGCCTACTTCCAGCTCTGTATGTGCTGGCCCCATGTTGCGTTTGTGTGCCTATGTATGCCAGGTAATGTAACGTTTCAGCACTGTCTTTTTATTATTTCCAGAGTTTCTATTGGATTCTATTGTTTCTGAGGAGCAATCTGAAGCTATACTCTACCGTATAAAGCTGCTTCACTTTTCCAGCATCCTCCTTTTTAGTAAGTAATAAGATAGTGAGAAGAGAGAGAAAAGAGAGAGAAAAAAAAAATGGGGATAGGTGAGGGATAGATTAGAGGGGACGTGGGGGGGGGTCTGAATGTGTGTATGTTTGTTGGGTGTATGTGTGGTTGATGCTTGTGTATGTGCAAGTGTATGTCAGATAAAAAAAAAAAAATTGTATTAAAAATTTAAAAAATGTAAAAAATCAACACACCACTCCTTCTCTAAAATGCCCCCTGTAGCTGATGCTCCGGCTGACTCCATCCATGAAACCATCCTCAGTAAAGTAGATACAGTAATGATGTACATGCTGTCAATAATGCAGAGTAGAAAAAATGATTGTCAAATTGCCCTTCTGGTGTCGCCGGTGTTTTAGCTGACTCAGTGTCTGATAACTGCAGACCGTAAAACACATACAATAATAATCCAAATGACATAATACTAAATATACTATTTCTTTAAATGTGGCAGTGCCTGATGAAAGCATCCTCCCCCCGTCACACCTGGCGTTTCAGCCGACTCAGCGCCCGACACACGTAATAAAATGAAATGTAATACAAACGTTGAGTCAAATGGACCACTCCTATTTCTAAAGTGCTTCATGAGAGCGTCCCTCCTGGTGCAGCTCGCCGTCTAACGACATAATGTAAATGCATAAACGCTTTCTTTCAATCCCCGGCGATTGAAACCGATTGAACCCCAGAGAGCGTTTTTTTTTTGTGTGTAGAATCCCCTCTCAGATCCTTTTCATTAATGTGTCTTTCATTTGTTCCACTTGTAAAATGAAAGAATCATTGCCGTCTCGTGCCCCGTGGCCAGGGGTTTTAGACAGCATTACGTATTGTTCCGGGTTCCAAGCTTGTAGGGCTGAAACCCTGATGTTTTTGAATGATTTTAAGTCTCCACTTTTGGCCTAATGGGGTAGTATTGAAAAAGGTCAAACTTAAATCAGCGGCTTGGTCATAATGGCCAAAACCCGGTCATATATACAACATATTCCTCTATCCAGTGTCGATAGAACGGACGTCTCGGCCATAGGTGTCATTTACGTTGGGGATGCTGGGGACATGTCCCCACCACTTTTTGAAATGGCCAATTTTGTCCCCACCACTTATTAAAAGTATAATTTGTTAAAAATGTTCTGAAAAATAGCGTGCACAAAGAAATGTAATAAATGAGAACGCTTTGAGAAAGGTTTATTTGCACAATAAGAGAACATACTGTACAATGCAATGTAAATATAGAAGAAACAAATCTGTGTGTCCTTCACATATCTCGAGAACAGTTCGTCCGTTCACACTTGGCGGGTGTATTTCTGGGGACCCAAGGACATGCATTGTCGGATTTGGTGCAATTTGGACACGTGACACGTTTAATATTAAGAACCACATGTGGACTTTGCAACAGACTTGAAAAAGGTCTTAAATTTGCCTGACTTCCCAAACAAGCACCCCAACTCATGGGTCCACTGCAGTGCATCCCTCACAATTGGTGTGGTTGAGCAGGCTGCTTGCGTGACCAGGTTGATGCAGTGAGGACCACAGTGAACATAAACAGCAAGTGGCTGTTCTTTTCTGATGTGAGCCTGTGCCCCTGACAAATGCCCTGACAAATGCCCTGACATATTGACTGCTCCATCGTAGGTTTGGCCCCGCAGTCCTGAAATGGGTAGGTTCAGGCGGAGGAGCACATCAGAGGCAATCTTTGAAATTTCCTCACCTGTGGTGGAGGAGACTTCGTAGAGGCCAATGAATTCCTCTCGTGGTTCCAAGTCGGAATCAACATAGCGGAGACAGATGGACTCCTGCTCTGTGCCACTCACATCCTGTGTTCCATCAATTATTATTGAATATTGGACCACTGGTAAAGCCATGATTTCCCCTGCGATGTTGTGAATGATGGTGTTGCTCATTAAACTTAGCATTTCATTTTGAATGACAGGGCTGGTGTAGCTGTGGTTCTGTCGCAACCACTGTCCCAGTGCAGGATCGTCCTCTGCCTTGAGAAGGAGAAGGTAGTGCAAGTTCCCCTCTTCATTTCCATGCCCCCTTAAAGCTAGGCCTTGTTGGGCCAAGTACTTAACACAGCTTGCTATTTTTAGTAAGCTTGACCTGGCCTCCTCTTGTGCAGATCGCTGAAAACCCTCCACAGCCCGTTTCCAATTCCTAAAGCCTGTCGAAATAAATGTTGGCTCTGTATTTTTGGCTAGTGAAGATGTTTGCTTCGAAAAGGCTTTGGCGCAATAAAAGCACAAAACTCCTTTCAGTCTAGGACAGTAGTGGCAACCAAGGGAAATCCTTGAACCAGCCCTCCTGAAATCTGAGGGTCCTGTTGGCCAACGTCTGCACCTCAATGAACTTGGGATTCGGTTGATGTGGCTCAGTCAAAGGGTCAGTTTCCTCCTCTACAGTGCCTGCCTGCTCTGATTCCACATCCTCACTGTTTTCATTTGGCCCTTCCTCCCTGACATCAGTCCTAGCAGCACCAACCACTGCCTGCTGCAGATCGTATTGAAATAAATGTAATTGTACAATAAACATGGGTGCCTTATAATTTTAAAGTGTAAGATGCACTTTGTAAATTGTTACAATAGAAGTGTTTATTACTTTTTCTAAAATATGTAAATCTCACCTTTAAACTCTCTGACTCTTTCTCCTGCTCTCCACCTGCAGTTGACACCGGCTGCTGCTGGATCTGGTGCAAAATTATGACAAAATTTTAACCCAGGACCCAATTGTACACTATAAACTGAGCAACAGCCTACAATGTGTGCAGCATCTTAACATTTTATAAAATTGTCAAATACTTTTAAAGTGTAAGATGCACTTTGTAAATTGTTACAATAGAAGTGTTTATTACTTTTTCTAAAGTATGTAAATCTCACCTCTAAACTCTCTGGCTCCTTCTCCTGCTGTCCATCAGCACCTGCACTTGAAACTGGCAGCTGCTGATTCTGGTGCAAAATTATGACAAAATTTCAATCCAGGACCTAATACAGACAGTAGCCTACACTATACGGGGGCAACATCTCCGCCAAGAGTGTTGCGCAAGCGCTGTTCCAGGTAATCTCCCGAGTTGGAATCCCTAAAGAGATTCTAACTGACCAGGGGCCTCATTTATAAAGGTTGCTACGCACAAAAAAGTGGCGTTAACGGGGGTGAAATGTGCGTACGCATATTTTACCGCAAACGTCGGGATTTATAGAAAAATCCTATGCGGTAAAAGGTGCGCACTTCTATGCATCCTTTCACCCATGCGTAGAGCTCACCGCAAAGTTTTTCAGACACGGGAATCAGCGACGCCCGATGGGGAGATCACAAAATAAAGCTCAGTCCTCTTAAAAACATAGTTTTATAAGTGTGCTTTCACAGGGATTGTGGTCTGTTGTATCTGTTAAGCTACTACTTAAAACCTATTTTTATACAAAAGCATTCTCTTAACTCTTATTTTATTGATTATTTTACCGGGCCGGCGCCAGGATGAACTGACTGAGGGGGCAATTTGTCATGAAATAAAACTCATTGATTTAACCATGCAACAGCCTCAGAAAGGCTAAATAACAACAACATGAGGCTACTGTTCAAAATCAAAGAATATACATTTATTAATCAGAGACTCACATAAGAACGGAGCACTGCAGAGAATTTATGAACGATAACGATTCTCTGTCAAAATCAGCAGGGGGAGGTGCGTAGAAACAGCAGTTTGCAGCTTGCATCTCTCTCTCTCTCTCTCTCTCTCTCTCTCTCTCTCTCTCTCTCTCTCTCTCTCTCTCTCTCTCTCCCTCTACAATGGGGGAAATGGAATTAGGGCCGAAAGTTGTATTTACCACCACGAAAAGCAAGCAGGCTGAGAAACCGAACTAAGTGACGTGTCTGTCTGTCTATCGATCTCCTCAGCTCCGTTTCAGTGGGCTACTATGGACGCCCTAGCATACACCTATGGAAATATTTTTCTATAGATACATAAAGCTTAAACAGAGGGGGCAAAAATACAACTGAGCATATTTTACTCTCTCATATGTAGCTCCTTATGCTCAATGTTGTATAACTTTTAAACTGTTTTTAAATTATTTTTATCATTTTGTTCATCAGTTTGTCTATCATTTTTATTTTGTATTCTAAAGCACTTTGTAACTCTGTTTTGAAAAGTGCTATATACCTAAAGTTTATTTTTATTATTATTAAGGTGTGCCGGATTATTAGGGCTTGTGCGGTTCTCCACAATGTGGCCCAGATGCCTCTACTGAGCCCCAGACAGTACACCTTTACGGCGCTCAACCTCAGTGATGAGCACCTCGATCTCGCACTCCGCAAATTTCGCCTTTCTTGCAGTTGGCGTCTCTCCGTCTTTCCCTCATTGATAGTCCAACAAAGGCTCCTTAACAACGTCGGCATATTCATGACCTATTTAGCATTGACCATTTATGGATGATTGTGGGACGACACTGGGAGGAGTAGTGGGAGGACACTGGGAGGAGTACACGAGCGCACAATTCACCGCAGGTGGGTATTTATAAAGAGAAGACTGCGTACAGGTGTGCGCCGCACGGTTTTATAGATCTGAATATTTTCTTGAGTTAGTAGATTCTGAGGTTTGTGCGTACGCAATGTTTTAGGATGGAATCTACGCAAAGTTTTATAAATGAGGCCCCAGGGCACCTCGTTTATGTCACGAACACTACGGGAACTATACGAGCTGTTAGGCGTCCGCTCGATCCGGACCAGCGTGTACCACCCCCAGACCGACGGTCTGGTGGAACGGTTTAATAAAACGCTGAAGAACATGGTTCGTAAGTTTGTGCACGACGATAGCCGAAATTGGGATAAATGGCTGGACCCTCTGTTGTTTGCAGTGCGGGAGGTCCCCCAGGCCTCCATGGGATTTTCTCCCTTTGAGCTCCTGTTTGGCAGGAGACCCCGGGGGGTGCTGGACCTGGTTAAAGAAAGCTGGGAGGAAGGTACCAGCACCAGTAAGAACGAAATTCAATACGTTATGGACCTGCGAGCAAAACTCCACACGCTGTGACAGCTGTCACGTGAGAATTTGCTCCAGGCCCAGGAACGTCAATGACGGCTGTATGACAGACAATTCGCACCGGGAGATAAAGTGCTTCTATTGCTCCCTTCATCCAGCTCCAAATTGCTCCCCAGGTGGCAAGGGCCCTTTGTGGTCACACGGCGGGTGGGTGATGTCGATTATGAGGTTGAGCGTACCGACAGGGGTGGAACGACACAAACGTATCACGTCAACCTCCTGAAAGCGTGGAGGGAGGCGGAGTCCGCCTCGCTGGCCACCTCGGTGATTGAGAGAGATGAGTTGGGTCCGGAGGTTCCAAAAGCAGCCAATCAAACTCCGACCCTTTGTAATAACCATCTCTCACCGAGCCAGGGCTGTGGACGTGGCCGCCTTACAGCAGCGATTTGCTGACGTGTTTTCTCCCCTGCCGGGACGTACGACGCTCATACAGCACCACATAGACACCCCCCCCGGAGTAAAAACACGTACCCGGCCGTATCGGCTGCCCGAGCATAAACGTAAAATCGTGCAGGCGGAATTGAAGGCCATGCTGGAGATGGGGGTAATAGAAGAGTCCCACAGCGACTGGTGCAGCCCCATCGTGCTTGTCCGCAAGTCCGATCCGGTTCTGTGTGGACTACCGCAGGGTGAACGACGTCTCGAAATTCGACGCCTACCCAATGCCCCGGGTTGACGAGTTACTAGATCGGTTAGGCAACGCTCGCTTTTTCACGACGCTGGATCTAACCAAGGGCTACTGGCAGATTCCCTTGTTGCCAGATTCCAGGGAGAAAACGGCTTTCTCCACTCCGTACGGTTTGTACCAATTTGTGACACTTCCGTTCGGCTTGTTCGGCACCCCAGCCACGTACCAGCGCCTCATGGACCGGGTGCTGCACCCACACGCTGCATATGCCACTGCCTACCTGGATGACGTTATCATCTTTGTTGTGTGTGTGTGTCTCCAAATCCACAGTGAGCAGGGGACACGGACACGCCTCGCGTCTCACAGTGAGCGAGCGAGAGAGAGAGGACTGTGCCCGCAGTGAGCGGAGGAGGGCGAGAGAGCCCGGTCCACATTATTATTATTTGTCCCTTGTTTGTGGTGCTGCCCGTAATAAAACGGCGTTGCCTCCACGCCTGACCATTCCCAAAGTCTCCGCCGTCTGTCTACCCGTGGTAGCATCTTGGCTACAATTATTATTTGCTATAGATCTATATGCAGAATGAATTGATCACTGTGTGTGTGTGTGTGTGTGTGTGTGTGTGTGTGTGATTTATGGAAGAATCTGAATCATAGAACTGTTGGTGGAGGTGGGACAGTATGTGTGTGCTTATGCCATTCGAGTACTGTCGGCTGCGTTGATATTGTTGCAATCATGTGGTGTAAATCCTGTATGATAGAAGATACAGGTGTTGACTGATATTGTCCTGAAGGTTGTGATAATAGTATGTAGCCTGTCAGTGTAAATCCTGTATCTACAGGTGTTGCTAACAGAATGTTGTTTTTTTAAATCTGAAAAAAGTGTCCCCACCACTTTTCAAAACTTGCTGCTAGGAGGCAGAAGTGGAGGGCGTGACACAGTGTCTGTTTTACAAGTCTGTCGAACGTGTCCGGCTCGGTAAACTTTAGCCACCATTAGTACAATTGCCTCTTATCGCCTCTGCTGGGTTCTCCTGAGTGCAACCGCTCAGCTGCCTCTTCCCATTCTGGGTCAGACTTCGGCTCCAACATGTACGGTCTCAGTGTTGGTTCTGGAGCGGCCACCGTGGTTACAGTAAATTACGGCGTCAAGCTTGTTTGTTTACCTTGAGCAGCATGGGAGCTCTGCTCTCCACCTCTTTGTTGTCCACGTCTCAAATTGCCGTGAGCTGGAATGAGCTAAAACCATGAAACTTGGCCCAGTAACTGGAAATGATGTGCAAATGCTTCGCAAGAAACATGAGCCCACACAACTAATACTGACAACAGTGAATTTGTTTTTGAGCGACTGGGTTTATTTGTGCTCATTCAGTAATTTAGTGAAAGACAGAGAAAGACCCTGGACAGGTCGCCAATCCATCACAAGGCCAACACAGATCGACTGTCAATCACTTTCAAGGCAATTTAGAGTGTCCAATCCACCTGACCTGCATGTCTTTGGACTGTGGGAGGAAACCGGAGGACCCGGAGGAAACCCACGCCAACACGGGGAGAACATGCAGACTCCACACAGAGAGGAACCGTGTCCTTCTTGCTGTGAGGCCACAGTGCTAACCACTGGGCCACCGTGTCGCCCACAGGGAGACCTATGAAGGTTTCTGCTAGCCAAACACCTGAGAACTTGATGATGGCTTTTACACAAATATTCACCCACCCGTTAATCTGAAGTCAGAGAAGCAGCTGCACACTTGAAATATATTTGCTCAGATTTAATCACTTGGGCATCAAATTCTCTGCAACAATTTTACGTGCAGATTAAACATTTGTGATGCCCAAGACGCCATCTGAGAAGTTGCAGTGGCAGATTCAATTTGTTCTGCCAAGTGCAAGTTTCAAGTGCGGCTGCTACCACATTCATTCAGATGTTCACTTTTACATCTGTAAATGTTTTCTGTCTTCAATCACGCGTGGGTGGATATTTTCTGAGAGTCGTTCTCAGGTGTTTGGCTAGAAAACCTCCATAGGGAACTTCACTCCACATCTTCGGCTTTGGTCGCACAGCAGCAGAATGTGCTGATCCACCTTCTTCTGCTTCTTCTAGGGCTTGCTGACCTCTAAAAATCGAAAGAGGACAATAAAGCGACCTTGTTGGAATTAACTACAGTGTAGAAAGACTTGACAATTCAGACACAAGTGGAGGTGAATGTCCTACCAGATGTGAAGTGGACCAGGTCATTGTTCAAGGGAGGGCCTGCAGGGCTGCTCAGGGGAACCGAAGGGGTGGCCACAGTGGCAGAGTCCACATAATTGACACTGAGCAAACAATGATTCCTACCTCTGAGGTGTCAGCAATGGAGTCCCTTCAGGTGTCACAGCCAGGTGTGCCAGCTCACCGAAGGACTGGGAGCTGGAGTCCAGAACTGCCTGGGGTTTAAACACACACACACACACACACACACACACACACACACACACACACACACACACACACACACACACACACACACACACACACACAGTCACAAGTTCAAATTTCTAAGAGCAGTATTTGTATCTCCATAGTTTTTTATGTCATTTGGCAGAGACCAATATGTGTTCAAAGTGAACATGTCTGCCCTGATATTGGTGATCAAAAACTGCACTTTTAGCGTACTAATGCCTTTTGTCATGAAATCTTGCAAATTTCCCATATGGATGCACATGGTCCCTGATCTGCTCACATTATGGCGTAACTGGACCATTTCCCTCCTCTTCCACCCTCATCTGAGGGGGGAGTGGAGCTGCCGGAGGAAATAATCTTACCTAATTTGGGGGCAGTTCCTGTCCTGTTCAGTTTCCCCATCACTCAGATTGGGGGCCATGTCTGAGTTAGGGTGAACCAAGATGGCACCTGGCTGTGCTTCAGTGGAAGTTCCCCTAGCGCTGGTGAATGAGGACACATGCAGTTAACATATGCCGACGCCTCAAATTTGTTGTAGGTGAGTGAATGAATAGGTGAATATTTTCTGAGCGTAGTTCTCAGGTGTTTTGCTAGAAAAAAACCTACATAGAGACCACAGGTCTCACTCCCCAGGTGAGGCCACAGGTCTCACTCCACAGGTGCAACTGCGGCCGCACCGCAGCAGCAAAATGTCCTCCTCAACCAGGAGAAGAAGCGCCTGACTCCCTTCTTCTTCTTCTTGGGCTTGCTGACCTCTAAAAATTGAAAGAGGACAGTCAATGCCTCAAGCAACTTTGATGGAATCAACTACAGTGTGGGAGGACTTGACAATTCAGACACAAGTGGAGGTGAATGTCTTACCAGATGTGACGTGAGCAGCGTTTGTGTCAACCAGGTTGTTGTTATTCATGACAGCCTGGTTCACAGAAATGGCGGGGTCAGCAACAGGGCTGCTCAGGGGAACCGAAGGGGTGGCCACAATAGCAGAGTCCACAGAGGGGCTGCTCAGGGGAACCGAAGGGGTGGTCACAATAGCAGAGTCCACAGAGGGGCTGCTCAGGGGAACCGAAGGGGTGGCCACAATAGCAGAGTCCACAGAGGGGCTTGCTGCTGGAGCGCCATCCTGTGAGGAGACGATTAGTATTATTAACAATAATCACATTCATTCCTGGTTGAGTGAATTTTCAACTGAACATTATTACTAATATATAATTCACACTGAGCAAGTAGTGATTCCTACCTCTGAGGTGTCCAGCAATGGAGTGCTAAACACGCTCTCGTTGGAGGCCATGTCTGGGATTGGCTGAACCAAGATGACACCTGGCTGTGCTTCAGTGGAAGTTCCCCTAGCGCTGGTGAATGAGGACACATGCAGTTAACATATACTGCTACCTCAAATTTGTTGTACAGATACATTCAGGTACCTTCCTGCAGAAGGTACCTTTCCTCCAGTCAGAAAGAGGCAAACAGAAGGATGGACCAACACCTACCAATCATCAACCTCGGTCCTCTTCTTGCTGCCTTTGGACCTGGACTGGGCCTGGCTGCTGCTGGGCTCAGATGCTGCAGGTCTTTCAGCCATTGTCTCACTGTCAGTGTGGGCAGGGGGCGGAGCTTCAGTGCTACCAAAGGACAAACTTACAGTTATGCTCATAGCCAGGAAGCAAGACTTCCCACTGGACAAGCATGCCAATCAATCAATCAGTTGATCAATTGATGAATCATTCATCTACAGCGCCTACCCTTGTCTGATAACCGATGTGCAAAGCAGCAATATAAGGACTCACACCACACATCCAAACACACACACTTACTGAGAGCTGTGGTGGGAGCTGCAGGCGAGATCGCTCATTGCAATGAATGGATGAGCGAGAATTTCACTGGGCGTGATCCTCTCACTGGCATCCATCTGGAGCATTCGTTTCAGGAGGTCAACAAACTGCCTCCTATCAGCGACCTCAGCCCTGTCCTCTTCCTCCAGGTCACACTAAATTACCAAATGATGAGAAAAGTCCAACAGGAAATCAGTGCAATCATCTTCCTGACTAACAAAAAGGTTGATGGAAGTCATGAATTCAACCAATTCCATGTCTTCAGCAGCTACTACCTACTGGACTACCTACCTCTGTCAACTCATCCAGAGATCTGAATGTGTAGTCCCTGATGTCTGTGCACCATTCGTATGTTCTACGTTCATACTCGTCCGGTGTCTAAAAGAAGGTAACATGTATTTGAAACGTCTTATCACTTCAGCTGAATTACTGATTGATACTGACAATAAATATTCTCAAATAGAGGAGAAAATGTTCAAGAGAAAAATATATTTGGTCAATAAAGCGGTGTTGTGGTACCATGAGCCTCCAGCCTCCAGCCCTCGTGTAGAAGAAAAACCTCTTTGTTTTAAGCCCAGCATTCAGGAGGTGGTCCGCTGGCTGACCTAGGAGGTCGATGATGAAGCACATCTGGAGGACAAAACACAGGATCACATCAGTCTAGACTACCAGGACTCCATATGGTTTTATTACTTGTCTGCTGTGATCATCATCTGCTGGTCTTAGAGTAGCTACTGCTATCAATAATTAAGGGTTAGTGTAGAAAGGGAGCAGAGTCCAGTTATAGTAAGGTACTGACCACGTCATATTCACTCTCCCCAGGGAAGAGTGGTGTACAGGTGAACAAGTCCGACATCACGCAGCCCAGCGACCACATGTCCACGGCCTCAGAAAACGGGAGCCCCAAAAGGATTTCTGGAGACCTGAGTGTGGAAGAACAGCAGCACACCAAATCAGAAACATTGTCGTGCTTTGAGGAATAACAATACAACATGGGGAAACATGGTAGAAATGAAAAAAGGAGGCATCAGTAGGAGAATGTCACAACAGCTGAGACTTCAACATTCAACATTTGTCCTCACCGGTATGGACAGGAAACACACACCCTGCTATGTATTTACAGTAGAAGTGAGAAACTGCAAACCCTCTCCAGTAGATCTCACCTGTAGGCATGGGGCTGAAATGTAGAGCCTTGCTTGGCTTCAGACCTCAGAAGGGCCATGCCAAAGTCTATCAGCTTCACCCTGAAGGGCTCTCTCAGATGATCCACCAGCATAACGTTGTCCGTCTTCACATCTGAGTGGATCACTCCGAGGCTCTTCAGGGCCTTGAATGCTGTGGCCATCTGCAAGGGACAAAGTCGGTCATAGAATATAGAGCATGAACCACAGTGGAACATTTCTGAAGCTTTGAATTTACTTCCTGTCTGATGGCGTCTGTACCTGTCGGATGATGGACCTTATGTCATTTAGTGGCAGAGGGGTGAACTCCCTCTGCTTCATGTACTCATATAAGGAGATGTCCAACATCTCGAACACCAGACAAGTTTGACCGTTCATCGTGACGTTCTGATAGAACTTCACAATGTTGGTCTCATCCGCATCCAGACATCTGAGATGGTTCAACATGGACAACTAGGGATACATGACAAGTTTGACATGGTGATGTTATCAACAGGTAGTTTACGTGATACACAGACTAAATCTGACCAACAGAGCAGATGTAACACAATCTTTTGCATGACAGTAAAGTCACCCACCTCCTTTATGGCCATATGGTTATATAATATACACTTTGGTATCTTTATGGCCAGAGTCTCCCTGGTGTCCAGTTTCATACATTGGGCTACATAAGCAAAGCCCCCCTCTCCAAGGTATTTCACTATCTTATAGTTATTGGACTCCCTGTGTGGACACAGGCAGGGGAGACAGCATGCCATGTTTGCTATGGAGGACAACTGAAAGGAAAATGGAGACACAGAGAGAATAGAGAGAAAATAGTTACTTCAATCCCTTTAAATATCCATTTAACACAACCGTTAACCTCTCAATGTTAACTTGTCATTCAACATAAATGGAAATGGCAACAGAAATGGCTGAAACACTGGAGATGATGTAACACTCTACATGAAGGTCATGTTAGTGTGAACACAGTACATTACAGAAGATGGCTACTTTTAATTGAGTCAAATCATTCTTTGACCTTTCCTCAAATCGGAGTTTGAAGAGAGAATATACTTGTCTAGAAACCTGCTCAAGTCAAATTAAGGTGGTACCTGACTAAAAAGATCTGAACATAGTCGATCTTCCACTCCTCTTTCCACCTCTGGTTGGAAGTTCCAGCATCACTGGACCTCAAACGCTTTGCTACATTAAATAGGAAAACCACTGACTTACCTAAATCGCGTTGTTCTTCGTCCAGTCGCAGTAGTACAATGACCAAAATCCACATCCAGGACACTTGTTGTGCTCCACATGAGTTCCAGGACCTTATGATGTCATAATCCACGAAGCAATGTTGTTTTGATTGGACAATCCAGCAAGACAGCATCCTCACACCAAGATCATATTAAGTCCAATAATAATGTAGTGACCTATGTACTCTCTCATAAATTAAGAAAAAATAAAGTTTCACTTTAATAGAATTGAGGAAAAAATGCACAAAGTGGTGGGGTGTGGTGGTGGGTGACTTTCTCTTGCCACTATACCAAATGGATGGGATGATAGATGTGCTGCAAAACATCAAACTCTCTAATGATAAGTGTTCAAAATACTGAATAATATCCATAAAGAGATTTTCATACAACTAATAGAGTAATTACAATTATTTCAATGAAAAAAAAACATAACATGTTAATGACTCCTCCTGTATAAGTGAGTGCATGGATGAGTATGTGGTCTTCAGTAATGTAGGGCCTGGTTTCTATGTTGGAAACCTCAAATCCATTTTGATCAATGGTGGGAACAATAACTGATCCAACCAATCTGTGGAGTTTACATGTCAAACACACTTTAGATGTCTCAGTTAGTGAGTCTTCTAAACTAAACCTTCTGCTGGGTCCCCACATGACAAGCATGTTTTAACCCATCATGTGATGAGATCTGACTCCTGTGCTGTAATAAGGAACTAATATGTCTATGGTTTGCTGTCAATAATAATGTGTAGTGGAGGTGTAGGACAGTGTAGGACAGAGTAGGGCCTCCTCCTATTCTGGTCCAGTGCATCCTCTCTCTGTCTCTCTCTGGTTTCATTGGTGAGGAGGAGGCTCTCTGTCCTGCATATATTGACATGACTGACTCTTCAACTTCAGGTTTTTCTCTCTTCAGTTAGATTCTGTAATATCAGTAACCCATGTCTGTAGCTGTCTTTCTGAGAAGGACACAAAACCTCATGCAACAATTCATTTTCATCCACAACATTGAATAGATGATGCTGGAAATGTATCATTTTCCTCTGTTGACTCTTCACCCTGTAAATGTAAAAAGGATGGCATA
Organism: Hoplostethus atlanticus; assembly: GCA_034670405.1. NCBI lineage: Eukaryota > Metazoa > Chordata > Actinopteri > Trachichthyiformes > Trachichthyidae > Hoplostethus > Hoplostethus atlanticus. The sequence continues at coordinate 254,493 of JAXDDX010000114.1, read as the reverse complement.
AGATAAAAAGCAGCAGGAAGAAAGAAATAGCAAAAGGTGCAATAAGTGATTTTTCTTGCCACTAGAGGGGGCTACTGAGGATACTGAGGATATTCCTGGGGCACCAGGAGTTGAACCTGGGACCTCTTGATGTGCAGTCAAATGCTCGACCACTGAGCTATACCCCCCCTTTTTGGATGCATTCTGGGTAAATGCATGAAAGGAAAATGCAGAGCAAAAACACAAACAGATCAAACCTCGGTGTTCAGTTCCAAGGCAGTTTTGAAACATTGAGCATCTTCTTTTTCAAAGTAAAGGTCACTGGCAGGTCCAAAATGAGATGGCTAACTAGGTGTGATGATTCCCAGGGGGCACCAGGAGTTGAACCTGGGACCTCTTGATCTGCAGTCAAATGCTCTACCACTGAGCTATACACCCCCCCCCATACGTTTCATCAGAGGGGTCAGGGGGCGAGGCCAGGAATGGCACTGCTGGAGCAAAGAGAGGTTTAGTGCTCAAGGTTATTTTTGACACTGAGAGTCTCAATAAGCAATGTGCCTCCTTCTCATGCCACCCATCTAACATTGAGCAGGGTGAAGCTTTTCTTTCTCTCCTTAGTACTTAGTCTGTTTCTTTTCCCCGCACTTTGCTCTCTTTGATCATTCTGTGGTCACAGGAATATTGGGAGACCTTGACCTTTGCAACATGTGGGTGTTTTGTCATTTTTGATGATCGGGAAATTCAAGATGATTCCACCGTTGCACTCACTGTAAGTTGCTCTGGATAGGAGCCTCTGCTAAATGCCTAAAACGTATAATGTAACAGTATATTGTACTATGTGTGTCTCGGCATGCGTATGTGTTAGGGTGTATTTGTGTTTGAAATAGAGGTGTGTGTGTGAATGTGTGTGTGTCCACGCAAGGTGGCCGTTAAAGAGCGAAACACAGCTTTCTGTTACAGCCTCCCGTTTTAAGCGCGCAAAACTATTGTGTATGCTGTTATGTCTGCTTCGCACGCGGAAACACACCGCGCCACGAAACGCCGCGTGATTTCCGATGGCACACAAAGTAAAAACCACTTAACTCCACGGGACAACTGCCTGGATCAGCAGGTCCGCGCGGGGGCCGAGATGTGTAGGATGTTAAATATGGCGGGTGTGTGGGACCTCCCAGTGTGGCAACGATCGATTTTAACTGTTGTATTGCATTTAACCAGTGTGCCGTTACTCAACATGATCTACACAAACACACAAGTTAAAAATGCCTCTCTCTCTCTCTCGCTCTGACATTAATCAGCTAATTTTCCCAGCACTTAGTAACCTTTGCCATTTCACATTCTTAATCAACAATATTTTCTTTCACAAAAGATTAATTTAACTCTCAGTGAGGGATGCATGTTGTGTACTGCCTCACGGCTCAATGATAATAATTAATCTGGATGCTGATTACGATTAGGAAAAATAACAATTTGTTTACTTTTACCTTCTGTTTATATTCATTTCTTTGCACACAAACACCAAGCTGAGTTTCAGAAAGCTTGCATCTGCAGCCATTTTACATGCAACATTCCTGCTTGAGTTTTCCATGTTTAGTTTCACACGTTAGCAAACCTGACCAGAGATAACCCCAGATAATCTCCTATATCGAATCAGAGTATTATAGGATGAATATGGCAATATTAACCAGTATACTGAGGCGCATAGCCATAGGTTTGGGCTGAGGTGGAGGAGAGACACATCAATAATGGAGGGTTAGTGAATTTCCGAACCTTGCAGCCTACCGGTTACAAACCCGCTTCTCTAACCACTAGTAATGTTGGGAACATCATGTCTACTGCTGTTTTAGTTGAGTGGTTGATAGAGCTCATGATAGAACTCTTTGGTCTCCCTCTCGAAGGTTCAGCAATATACTGCAAATACTGCATGTGGGTATTTGTGTGTGTGTGTGTGTGTTCCAACCACAGATTTGGTTATCTCAGAACCCAGACTCGCCCCATTCCCATGGCAACAGGCTGCCAGGAGTGCAAATCTTGTTTTTTCTTTTGACTAAGTTCTAAAATCAATAGTCCAAACACCGTGGACATGCACACACACACACACACACACACACACACACACAAAGCCGATGCACAACTGCAGCTTTCTGCAGGCGATAAAACACTTCCTTTTTACCTTGACTCCAATTATGGCAAAATTGGAAAGAACACAGAATGTTTTGAGTGGAATAAAATTAACATAACTAAGACCATAAGCCCGTAAGAACATTTCCCCAGAATATAAATGCCTTGTGGGCATCTCACCGCCCCCCCCCACCAAGCCAATCCAGTAAAAGCTGTACCTGCACTCTTGTTGTTGCTGTCAGGGTGAGACACGTCACTCCTCTATACCTATATTAAACTAAGGTGACCAGATTTCTGAAATGAAAACCGGGGACATTTCCAGTTCGGCGGTCAATATATCATTAAAATATGCAATGTTATTATCTATGAAATAAAAAAGGGGGACAATTCTGGTTTCATGTATTTTGACCACTGTTGTACTGTCAGACATCCCAAGTTGACAGAACTGATTTCAGGGAGATTTGGGCAAGGTTTCAGGGAGACGCGCCGGACTCGCGCTGCAATCACAATTATGAGAGAACTACTCTCTCATCATTACCTCAATTACTCCTGATTAGGGGATCATAAGACACAAATCACTTACTCATTCTCTGTGTGACTGATGAAATCTCTCTGTTCCTGATGTTTGATCCTGATGACACTACAAAAATAAGAATTACTTATAACGAATATATTATATGCCTACCATCCATGTTAGCAGCCATTTTGTTGTCAGTGCACTTTAATTTTATAATCCATAACGGCTATTGTTTCCCCTTTATGCCTATTAACTTAAAAGAACCTTGACTGAACTTTAAACCAACCAGGCCTAATACTCACAGCTTTCTGGTCTCTCACTTAGCCTACTGTGTCTTTAGTGCATCACCCTCTTCTTTTCACCTTCTTCCACCGTCAATACTGCAATCACAAGAAAAGTACACCACTATTCTAATCGTTAATTTTATAACGAGTAGATTATTATTTCCCCTTATGTCTATTAACTTAACTGAAGCTTGACTGAACTCTAAACCAACCTCTGCCTTAGTAACGTGGTCCTGTGTACTATCCCGTCCAGTATCAAAGAATTGACCGATGTTCCTAAGTGCTCTCCCTACGTTTAGCCTCCCTAACGTGCTGTTGTCCCTGCATAAAGAACAACACAGCAGCCTATAGTCTGGTAATCTAGTCATATCACACATACCCAGGGGTTAAAGTGGGATTTGGCAGGTGGGGGAACCCTAAGATCTGGTGTAGCGGTGCAGCGGCGAAAAATGACTCACCTCATAATAATTATTGTTTATTTATTATTTATTTAAGACATTTGATGAATCAGATAACTTCAACAACACATAGTGTACACAGTGTTTCCCACAGAATTAGATTCTATTTGTGGTGGTAGCTGACCGGTTGGGGGGGCACCCACACACTTTCTTAAATTAATTATTAAATAATACTAGGGTGCTCCACTGTAAATATTGACTTGCCAAGTACTTTGTGACAAATAACAATATTTACCGCCTTATACTCGTTTGTTACTTTCAGTAACAGTTCCACCTCGTCGTCCGTCCAAACAAAGACATCTCTGCTCTTACTTTTCGCCATTGCTGTTCTGCATAACGATATTTTCTGCAACTAAATAGAGCAGACAATCTGCTTCCTGTTTACACCGGCACGTGCATGCCCAGTGTAGGTGAATAGTAACGTGATATGCGTTTTTATGGACGGCGATAATTTCTGAAACTGTGCTATAACGCTTGTTTGGACCGAGATCGTTTAGTTTAAAAAAAAACAAAAAACGTATTATTGTGGATGTAGCCTCAGAGAGGAGGCTACACGGAGAGGAGGGGCAGCTGGAAGGAACTCCAGGCTGCAGCACACGAAAATGAACTCGCTTGACATTATTATGTATGAAACCTGCCAGATCAGATTTATTTACTTATTAATCGAAGCTGCCGGAACGCCGTTCCGGATCGTTCCGGCCCACTTTAACCCCTGCACATACCCACTGACCCACTGTAGATTTACAGACAAAAACGTTTTAGATAAATTAAATTGACATTGGCTAATTTAAGCCTCCCTCTGTACTAACGGGCTGCTTTGCAATGTGTATCGCTACCTAGGCTAGCTTAAACTGAGTTTACGCAACATATCTTTTGCAGTCATTTAAACCTCCACCCGCGACTGAAAAGCTAGAAAGCTAGAATTGCACACAGTGCAGTGTGCCATAGTCGGCTTATTTTTTACTGCCTCTCACCTCACGAACATATCCATGGTGGTCTGATGATAACAGTGTAGAGTATTTTCTTTTTTTGGCTCCTGTGTTCCATTTGGCTCGCTAAATCCCGAAATCACATCACCGAACATCACATTCCGCGTCAGGGAAATTGGGCTCATTTCCGGGGGACTCTGGAGTAGGGACGTTCCGGGAGGCCGACTTTGTAAAAATCAGGTACCAACCGGTAGGCTCTGCTGCCCCGTCTTTCTTGCCACGTAAAATATTATTTCACTTTCGCGGTCTGTTTTTAACGCACAGTTAAAAACGGGGACATTTCCGGGGACAGCTCCAGCCGGGGACAGGCCACCAAAAACGGGGACTGTCCCCGGAAAACGGGGACGTCTGGTCACCCTATATTAAACTTCATCAGGTTGTCACACTTCTATGCTATTAGCTATGCATGGACTGCTGCCATATAGTGAAATATTATGATGGTAAGACAACACATACCCTGGTATTTTATAATAAAGCACATTGTTGTATAAACAGTGCTTCTATGTGTGTATTTAATAAACAATAAGCTATGTTGGCTAACATTTAATTGCTAACGGTTCAGTTGCTAGCATTCAGTTGCTAACATTCAGTTGCTAACATTCAGTTTGTAACCGTTCAGTTGCTAATAGTTCAGTTGCTAACAGTTAAGTTGCTAACGGTTCAGTTGCTAACATTCAGTTTGTAACCGTTCAGTTGCTAACATTTAGCTGCTAACAGTTCAGTTGCTAACATTCAGTTGCTAATGTTAGCTAGCAAGCTAAGTAGCCTAACGTTATTGTATTCTCCATAGAGATGAAGGCAGCTGATCAACTAGGGAACCAGAGATCAAATTCAAATACACTGCTAATTAATTAGGTCTCCATAGCACCGTGGGACTGTTCTGAATCAGGGCTTGTTTTTTTATTGTTATGTGATACTTGCCTATTATTACTGCTACTCTAACGGCCCTGAAAGAGGAAGATAAAGATGCAATAAAACATGCTGGACACAGTGCTGTTCTCAACGAATGAGGTGCATCATTGCTCCAGCGTTTCCTTCTCCTATCGCTCAGACTCCCTTTCTCTCAGCCACAGTATTATTTACCCGACATACAGAGTATTTACCCTACGGCCCACCTTCCACCTCTTAAATCCACCCTTCCTCCATCTCTGTAACTGTCGCCCTCTTTATCTTCTCTCCTACCGTGTGGTCTAAGATACAGAAATATATAATATAAAACTATAGAGCAAAGAAAATATCCATCTTCACAAGTCATTAAATCTAGTAATGAGTCTTACAGTCCTATCTGAGGTAACGTCACTTGTTCCCAAAGCAAATCAACTAACATTTTCTTGATACTAGTGGAGTAGTCTGCCTTATACTGCTGACATTTGTTTCTAAAAAAAATAACTATAATTTTTCCTCCCCAGCTGTCTCCAGCTGAATGTTAGGAATGGCGGTGGCCCTAAGTATCCTCATCTCATCGCTCTGCTCTCTTTCCCTCTCCTTTCATCTCTTCTTTCTCCCATTTCCTCTCTCTCTCTAATCCTAATATCTGTAGAGAATGAGTATGATTATCACTGAGGAATCGTCAGCCTGGGATTCTTATGGCCATATACCTCCTGTGTGTGTGGGTGCGTACACGTGTGTGTGCCTGTGTGTGTTGCAGGAGGAAATGGAGGGATCAGAAAGCTATCAGCGCACTGATGAGATGAGGGACACACACACACACACACACAGTGATGAGATGAGGGGCCATAATGACACAAGTTTCTCTCTCTCTCTCTCTCTCTCTCTCTCTCTCTCAATGTCTTGCCCTGGAATTAAATCGCCCATGGACATCTCTCACACACACGCACACACACCTCTGGAGAGGAGTGTTTGTTTCGCCTGTCCAGACACACCGGCTGAATGGTGATGGTATCTTAGAGGCTATTCTACGGGGGCTTTGGTACCAGTTAGGGTTGAATGTGCTTCAAGAGTGGAAAGTGCATTTTTTCCACCCCGTTTTATCTTACCTGCGTGTATTACTTTTTGTTCAGTGTATGGTAAATCACACGCACATGCAACATCAAATGCTAATCCTATCCTTTCATCTCTTGTTAGTCTAGGTGGAGTGTATTTATTGATTAAATCTAAATAGCTCTCCCTCGCGTGTCTGCCAAGATCTGTGCTCCCATTCATTTTCATACCACTGCCTCGCACAGCAGTGTGTGTGTGCATGTGTGTGTGTGTGTGGTGAATGTTTTGTTGACTACAGGTTTGGAATATGTATTTGTGTGTGTCTGCGTGCGAGTGTGTGTGTTTGTTCGTGTTGGTGGTCTACATTGTTAGATTAAGTTTCTTTACATTTTGGATTCAAGTAATGAGAATATAGACGCCAAAATCATCCACATGTCCGTGGTAGATCATTGGCTCCGGTGCATGCTAACACATAAATTTATATAAAAACAAATGTAGGGTGCCTAAGACTTTTGCACAGTACTGTAGATACATGAAGTCAGGCATGACACATGGGCCCCCCAGGGCATGCTGGGTCGCGGGCTATTAGGGAGCCTGTTCGGCATACATATACAGGGGGTGTGGAGTTAGATATTATAGTACATCAGACTGAGACTGCATCCCTCCCTCGCAATTTGTTTCGCCCACTTTCCTCATACAGCTGCTGTCAATTTCAATCATTTAGCAGATACCTCACCTCCTGGTAGCCGCATCACACAAGTAAAGTATTATTAGTGTTTCCAATCAAGACCGTGTCTCTTCCCCGCCGTGCTCAAATCATTTGCTCTCCCATAATTTATCACACCGACTTAATTGGAATTAGACCTACGCATACTGCTGTAAATACAGACAATAACTCTGGCAGTCTGAAGCTTGGCTTCATCAATATAAGATCATTATCAACCAAACCACTGTTGATTAATGACCTGATTATGGAGCATTGTCTCGACATGATGGGTCTATGTGAACCCTGGGTAAAGCCTGACACTTAATCATGCCAGTAGGACATAAAAAGGCTGGGCGTTGCCTTAATATTTAACTATTGCGTAATCTCAATCCCAACATTAATAATACATTTGCAACGTTTGAGGTCCTTGTTCTGCATCCTACAAGTCATTCACAAGTCATACAAGTCAACAACTACAAGTGGAAACTACGTTCCCTCCCACCGGGGCCCTATTCCCTAATCTCTCGACAAATTCTCAAATTCTCTAAAGCATAGATTACATTTAGTAATCTATTACTAGTGTTTTTTGCCACTCATTACTATTATACCAAAATGTTGGTATAATAAACACTGAATAATCCTTTTCTTCTTTTCATTAAAATAGTAATGTAGCAGACTTGCTACTCCCGGGACCAATATAAAACTGGACTGCCTGTAACCGTTTCTCTAGAGCTTCCTTATGTGCGAAGCATGTTTGCACAGCATACTATATTGTGCACGGTAAAGCATTATAACACATTTGCCAGTAAAATAATTGCACATGAGTAGTATAATGATGAGACAAGCAATTGTTACGTTTAAAACCTTTATTGAGATTTCTGCTGTTGACGATCGTTGTGCTTTCCTCATGCCGATCTATTGTTGGTTTGAGATGCCGGGCGGTTGGATTGGCTGCGCCACCTGTGGAAGGTAATTACACGGTGTGATTAGCGAAGCTCGGTGGCTCAGTCAATCAAGTGCCATAAACGGCATAGATGAATTGTGTGCGGTTATTTTAGGATTAACGTGATTTACAAATCTAGTGAATGTCATGTCATATGCTACCTCTGCTCTCCTGTCTCCACATCCCAGGGTACGCGAGTAAAAAAAAACCCCGGGGAAACACACCTCTTTATCGTTCTGGGAGGGTTCCACCAGATAGGATTGTGTAGGGGGTGGGAAATGTATATCAGGTTTATGTTTGCTAGTTTTGTGGTTGGGTTTTGATGTTATAAATGGGTTAACTGATGAATGTACATTATGCTATTATGTATATTTATGTTTTTCTTTAGATATTGTTTGTAAAATAGGTCACCCTAGAGCACCCCTGTTTTTGGTGGCACCCTAGGGTAGTACTGGTCATGGAAGCTGGTCCTTGTGGCTGCTGCTGGTTTTCCTATGCTGCTTTCCATACACACTGTATGTAATTGTAAATAAATCCCCACATTTGTGGTTTGCTTTATCTCCTACGTCTGCTTCCTCACTTATGGTGAGGTCAGTCAAAACTGTCAACACTGTTTCCAGCTCACTCCTTCAGCCTCCCGCTACCTCCAGGTCAGCCTTCAGCTCCAAACACAGGTCAGCGTCTGGCTCCAAAGCTAGCAGCAGGGGCAGTCTTACCATTAGGTAAAGGTAGGCAGCTGCCTTAGGCCCCCCGGCAGCCAGAGGGCCCCACAAAAAACATGATTATTAAGTAATATAAGCATATTGTACATCAATGTAAAAGAAATGTACTTATTGAAAAACAACCCTTGTTACAATAAAACTTATTTCAATCTTGAGTCATGGACGCCCCTTCCAAAAGTGTGAGGGTGGGGATTCACGGGCCCCCATCCTTGCCCTAGGGCCCCCAAATCAGTATGTCGCCCCTGGCTAGCAGGACAGCTTTCCAGCTGCCCCTCAGGTCGGTCCAGCTCCTTACTCCTCCTTTTCCTTGACTGTAAGACAAACACACGTTTAAACTTTCCCGGCTGCAGTTGGCCAATCAGCCTTAATTGGAACCAGCTGGTACCGGATGCAGGGAGAACCAGCCCACCAGCTCCATTCTCTCCTGCATTCAGCCCACACCTCCACCCTGTAGTGTATTTTTCAGTCTCATAAGGAAAGGAGGCTTTCCTGTAAATGGAAAACCTTGTACTGTCATTTCACATAATAATTTGAGTTCATAATTAACTTCAAGTGCATCGTAAAAAACACAAAATGTGATTTCCCAACACTTTAGTTTACGACAGCAGTTATTTAACGCTGTAATAAAGAGGCAACCATACTTCATTGGAGGAAATTATAACAGCGCTTTTACCGAAGCCCTTGCAAACTGCGCTTTATTTGAGTTAATGCCACCAGCTCTTGGATAGAGAGTGGTTCAAAAGTCGAAGTGGAGATTTAATGGCAAGTTAAGTACGTTTTAGATATAAACCATACTAAGAGTGTAACAGTTAGGCTCAACACTGCTTTCTAACAGTCTCTTGGAAACTATGATTTAACATGATTTGCTTCGCTGTAATGATGAACTGTTGACAGAAAGCAATTGGGCCTGAAAGTTGAAGGCGGCGATCACGCTGACAAACTGAAGGAGGTGCTAGCACACATTCACCCACCTGTTTTCTCTTTCTTAAAGTTGAACTCCATCCAAAGTCAATACAAAGTGTGTTTTTTCAACTTTTTTTCTTATCATCAGGTTAAGATAAGATACTGAAAATGTAAACTACTAATGTTTTGAGTCTGATTGCTGCTCAAGTGTTGCTGTGAGTGTGTTTATTACCTCTAGTCTATTAGCTCTTAAGTCTAAAGCCTCTTTCACACATGCAGTGCAACCCTGAACTTGTCTAGACATTACTCGGAGGGGTTGTATGTGTGAACGCAAATGTCCAAATCAGTTGGTCTGGAAGTCAAACGGACTTTACCCACCCAGCACCCTAGTTTTAAGTATGAATGGAGCAGAAGATTCTCTGGAGTAATTCACTATGAGCGAGTAGGCGTGTTGATGACATTGGTTTAGCACATGCTCATGTTTTTTTTTGCAATTTGTGCACTTAGTGTCGCTGTTCTTTGATTGGTCGTGATGTCAAAGTGTGATTTGACAGTTAAGTGCTCCATTCAGCAGGGGGCCAATCGGTTATGCCGCAGAGGGTCATTTTCTCTCTCATCGGTGGACATCATCTCGCCCTCACACGTTGCATACACGCCAACACAGAGACACGCGACACACACTGAAATGTAGAGGGAAATACATTCTGTACATTCTGAACAAAAGCAGGAAATACACAATCACGCTAAAGCACAATTGCACACACACACAGATACAGTCACAGGGGGCTACATGCTGAAACTAGTCACTGCTGCCACATTCTGTAACACAAACAAGAAGCTGAGCTGTTTGAGCAGAAATAGTAATTATCTCCAGATCAGTTTCTCCACTGTGTCGGCGTCTCCCAGGGAGAATCAGACACACTGTGACTAGGTAATAGAAAGATAATGAAACAGAGCCTCCGAATTTGTTGTCAGACTTGACAAAGTCTCTCGTTCAATCTATTAACTTTGTGTATTTCCCAATGTTCTACCGGGGGATGGTCACATTCACTGTAGCTGAACCCATTTTAATCTCCAAACTATCAGGAGGATGCTGCGGCTACGCTGTTCCTTCAAAATAGAGAAAATGGGAGTGTGGGAAATAATAGATACTTTTTAAGAGAATAGGACCTTTTGATCTTGTGTCCTAAATCTAGCTAGTAATGAACAAATGCTCCCATCGTAGTGCCAGGATCCGTGAGCTAACATGGATTCATGAATTGCTCAGAAAGCAAAACATAATTGATGTGTTTTTCTCAATCCATGCCTCAGTTTTCTATCTTTTTTAACCTGCGTCCTCCCTTTCACACACGTCACTTTCATGAATGGAGTTGATTTAATAGGTAAAACCAATAAGGAAATGTACCTTTCACCAGGATTCATGGAAAACACTGGTAGTCCTAATAGCGTTTTATTCTGAAATGCACTTACAGCTGATGAAAAATGCTCCTCCGGCAACTCCAGTAGTCCAACGTGAGCTAGTGTCCATCAGGAAACGTCGGTAAACCTTCATTAACGTCCTTGAAAATGAAGGAACAAACCAGCCCAGTGGTGCAGTGGCAATGCATTCCAATTTGTGTGTGTGTGTATAAAGACAGATGTGCTTTCGCCATTTCGTCTCAAAACTAAAATAGCAATGATGGACATTTACGTGTAAACCAGGCATGTGTGTGTCGGAATCCATTCATGGTAAATTGTGGGCGTGGCCATAAGTCTCACACGATGTCAGGATGATTGTTTTGTTTTCTGATTTGTGTGTGCGTGAATCCCTTCTGTACTGGAAAACAAACACGCACACTTTTGTGTATTAATCCAATACAGTCTTATATTTGAATACAAAAGTTGAATTTCATATAAGAATACAACGTAATACATTCAGTCAGAAACACACACCAGCTGACCTCCTGTCAGTTTGGCTGTTGAGTTACAACTCAACACCATCCCAAAGGATGGACGACCCAGCATCGACACAACATCTCACACACAATAGAGAATGAAGGAGCACGGCACACCAGTGACTGTAGCGGGACTCCAGATGGCGTTGAACACTCTGGATATCCACAATCCAGTTTGGATCGAGGCACAAGCGCTTTCCTGGAGTGCTTGGTGGCATGGCGGGAGGAAGTGCAGACCGTGTACTCATGACCACTTCAAATCTGGCTCGGGACATATTGCCTCGCTCTTACCCGCCACTGTACACTCTGCAGAAATGCCATGAAAATAGTATTAGTTTACTATTTTCACATTTTTTTGCATTAGATGGTGACAGGGTGATGTCATAACTGAGAGAGAGAGAAACAGAGAGGGGATTTCAAGCAGAATACATCAGTAGATGGGCTCACGATAAAGAGAGAACATGGCGCACGCCTCCTAGCAACCTCTTAAAGTAATAAATTGCAGGGTTAAGTTGTAACATCTTTAATTAAAGAGCGCCTTCAACAAATGCCTCCACAGACAGAAACTTAACAGCAGCACTCTCTATCTTTTTTTCTTTTTGGAGCGAGTAAAATATCCCGTTCTCCCCTGAACTCTGTGTTTTCTTGCTGTGGTTCTGTTCTGTTCTCTGGCTGCTGTATGAGCCCCAGTCTCTCTCCAGAGGGAAGGGACTATCTGGAGTAACGCAGCCCGCCAGAGTCGAGAAGAAAGCCAAGAGAAGAGTTGTGAAGTCCTTTAACTGTTTATTATGTTGCAGAGTTTTCATCTGAACAGGGGGGAAAAAAATCTAGAGGTTCATAACTCGACCACAACACCGTGGAAAGTTTAGATAGGATGTTAGATTTAAAAAAGGAAAAAAAATCCATCTCCCATCTGGTAACATCAGTCTGTCATCTGAACAGCTGATCAAGTTTTTCACCAAGAAAAAAACAGGTAGGAATCCACTTATGGCAAATTGTGGGCGTGGCCACACTTTCAGTTTGAGAGAGAGAAAGAGAACGTGGGCAGCATCCTTCAACACACACACACAGACACAGTTGAACAGCGATTCAGCATTCACTGTTTCATTTACAGGTGGGAAAATCTAAACCCCCCCGCCCATGCACACACATACACACACACACCTACACACACACACACACACACACACACACACACATACACAGACTCGCCTTAGGATGAGCATGCATCAGCAGGCCATGTGTTAGTGAGACAGTCGGAGAGATCCAGCTGTTCCTCCGTCAGAAAGTCAGTCACAGCGGCACTTCCAGCTGGAGATGAATTGATTGAAGTGCTTAGCCAGAAAAATAGAAAAGAGACACAACACACACACACACACACACACACACACACACACACACACACACACACACACAACACGCAGGGAAGTGCACAGTGTATCGGGGGTTCGACGCGGCGGGGAAGAGAGCACCCACAGTATCCACGCTGTAGGAAATCTTTTTCATCAAAAGTGGTGTCAAAATCTCACTCACTATCAGGGCCGGAGCATGGGAATATATTTAATGTGTGTGTGTGTGTGTGTTTGTGTGAAAGACAGGGATATTGTATCCGAGACAGTGTTGGTATATCTCTGACAGACAGACAGATGGGGCTGATGCCTCACGTCTCAATCCTTCAATTTATTAGGGCCTTCATCAGATCAAACTGTCAGTCACCAGACGCAGTAACCTGGATGTTGTATTTACAACGGTACGGTGAAAGAAAATGCCTTGGTTATAATTGCCATAAGTCATAATTTGTGGTGCTAAATAATTGGCTCGCTGGCAGGAGAAAAAAACCCAGGCCCACCCCCGACCACTGCTTCATCCAGGGCCTGCAGGAAAAGACAAACAAGTGGCCTTTCATGCAACGGGCAGCAATACTCATAGCGTACTGTTAAAAACAATACATAAGATACCTGCTTCAGGAAGTAGACGCCCCCAAAAGCAAGAGATGGAGTACAGATTACTAAAAAGGCAGAAAGCTATAGCGTTGGATAGTGTGTGTGTGTGGGCACAGCGTGAGACATTTCATTAAATTCCTTCAAAGAATATTTTCCAATTATTTCCAATTATAATTATTAGTCTTTGCTTCAACTTCTTTTCAATGCAACTGTTTCCAAATATTAATGCCATGGAATAACACCCATGTCTCTCACACACACACACACACACACACACACACACACACACACACACACACACACACACACACACACACACACACACATTACAATGCAGCTCCTAAACTGAAAAACAAAAGTGTTTGGCAGTGGCGTCCCTCTACGGAGCACCGAAAGGGTCACAATTCACAGTCCTGGCACAGGTTGAGGTTGAGGTTGGAAAGCATTTTGCACGTGATTCCCCTAATACCGCAATCCTGGCAAGGAGAAGTTTCAGAGTTCACATCGCCTCAAAACAGGTTACTTTATTTCTCATAACATCGGTTCACATTGCAAGATGTTTACCCAGTGTTTCTGTTGCTCTCTCGGTGTTAACTCTGTTCATCACACATGTTCTGACATAGGATGAGTATCATTTGTTGGATTTATTCATTCACCGTGGCCAGGTTTGGTTTAACACATACGTTGCCATAGTAACGTAACTGGCATCCGTTCAATCTGCGTGATGGAATTAACCCGAGAAGTTAACCAGGCTTGCTGAAATAACCCTGGTTTACCTGCGTTACAAATGCCTTTTTGCTGGAGATACTTGAAGTGTGTTGTGAGCAAAAGTATATCTACTGAAAAGCCATTATGTGTAAAACCACACTTTAATATGAGAAAGTAATCCCAGCACAGAGCGCTCACAGGAATAATTAAGATAGCTTAGGAAAACAGTCCACACACACACACACACACACACACACACACACACACACACACACACACTGTTATTCTCTCCCCAGCCTCTCTTGTCTTCATCAACGGCTCATTGACTTCACAACTCCTATTGATTTATGGCTGCGCACTTCAGTCTATAATGCACCCTTACACTTGCCTTTGTCTTTGTGTGTGTGTGTGTATGTGTAGCTGCATAGGCACATGTGTCTATATGTGTTTGCAGGAACATGGTGTGTGTGTTTCTCTGGTGCTTGGTTTCTCCTGCCCATATAATCTGTGGTTTTTCCAGCGCAGAGAAAGGGGAAAGGATGTGGAGGAAGAGAGAAATCAATAAAGTAGAGAAGCACTGCTGGAATACTGAACACTGTGTATTACATAAAACCAACTACTGCTCACAGAGCACGGGAAGATATTTAATCACAGCGCTGCTTACGGCCTCATGATGCAAAAATGTATCCATGTTTTTTGTCGTTTTGTGATATTTGTTTCCCCAGTGATTTCTCGTTTTCTCGTTTCCTTGCCGACGGGTCACATCACCGCGAACACAGCTTCATTGGCTGTGGCTGCCACTTGACCGATAGGACGGGGCGTTCACTTACCAAGATGGCTGTGTGGTGATTCTTGAGACATTTTTTTTGCAGAAAACTCACAGGCGTTGGCTCTTTGCAGTGCATCGGAAACGAAAACGAGGCTCCATTCTGCTTCCCGTTCGAGGATTCGTGTCACGTGGGAGAGACGGTAGATGCTTTCGCCGAGAGAATACTCTTCACCTCAGCCTTCAGGTGCTCCCGGGTGTGGAAAGAACCCTGATTTCTCTGACTTTTCTCCACTCACAGAGAAAAATGATCACCAAAGTCTACAGGAAACCTCAGTCATGGCATCTTGACGCCTTCAAATGAATTGGAATGCACCAACATTCCCAAGTTGTTCCTCTGAGCCGTCAAGTCGATCAAACGTTTATATTCCCATGTGACATGAATGCAGCGTGACTGCGCCGACTGAAAGCTGTCAGCTACGCCCTCGTCTAGCAAACTGCCAGTCAACCAGCCAATTAGAACCTCCGATTACTCGTTAAGAAAATCAATTAAGTCTTACAGGTGTGGCCACCCCCTCTCGTTTTGCTTGATGGCGGCATCCTGTCGTCGCTGTGAGATCGTTAAGGGGTGAAGTGAACGTGGTTTAGCCTGTGTGTGTGTGTGTGTGTCTTGGCCCGAGTGAGTGAAATGACGAGTGAGTAAGTGTGTGTGCGTGAGTGTGTGTGTATTGAGGAGTGAATGCCAAATGAGAAAATGAGTGAGAGGTGTGTGTGTGTGTGCGTACAAGTAAGTGTAAGATTGATTCAGAGTGTGTGTGTGTGTGTGTTTAAGTGTGAGAGTGAGGCTGATAGCGTGTGTCTTATGTGTTTTCCTGTCTGTGTGTGTGTATGTGTGTGTGTGTCTGCCTCCCTATATACATATATACTGTATATATATATATATATATAGGTGTGTGTGTGCATACAGGTTTCCTGGCAGAGTGAGTCAGAGGTATGCTGCCATGAAATTAACAACCAATGAAGTCTTCAGTCAAACTGACACTTTTTCTAGACTATTTTGCGTCCCTTCACTCGGTCTCTCTCTCTTTCCATCTTTCTCTCTCTCTCTCTCTCTCGTCCTCCACTGAACTGTAGAGACTGATGGGACCAGCGTTCTGCTGCTGCTGAGTGATATTGCAAATTGCTTTGTCACACTGCAAAGAAAAAAAAAAGTAATTTAGTCTTAAAAAATTGTATATTTCTTGAAACAAGTCTAGTATTAAGAAATGGATAGATTTTTAGATCTGTCTTTCAATTGTATGAAAAAAAAAAACCAACTACAATTTAAGACTCCATATCAGATTCAAACACTTGGCACGGCAACTGAACTGAACTGACATTATCGAATTAACCAATTAAGTTCTCTTCAGTTAGTGTTAAATGATACACATGAGGAAATAACACGTGGTGCATTAGGAGTTCCATTTAATAAATAGGTCAAATTAAAAAAATACTACAACGTAATATCTGCGCCTGACAACACAACATTTACCATGAGCGGGATGAGAGAAACGGTAAGAAGAAGCTATACTAAAGACACATAGACACAATTTGTTCCCGGGCAAGCGAGGCATTGGATTCAGCCCGAAAGCCCGAGCAGCCACGGCGACTTTCCTTTGGAAATGTGCCACTTTATTGCTCAAACAAACAAATCACCGCAGACACGGTGCGCGCGCGAGATCATTATGGAAAATAGAGAATAATGGCTTTTTCACTTTTGCGGTCGACGAAGTGCGACGCTTTTAAGACAGAGAGCAAAATGACAGCGCACACAAATCTGGGAAATGAAGAACGGCTTCACGGTCCAACGCAGAAGGCGTACGCGGTGGGATTTAAACGCTCCCCTAAGCGAACACAGTGCGTCTCACTTGTCTGTGGCGGCTCGATGCTATGACCCCTGTGATGGTAGGGCGGGAGTCAACAGGAGTCCAAAGCGCTCCAGATAAAAAGACGACTCCGGTTCGAGCTTCCGCTTGGCGTTCGTGGGGGCAGAGGGAATGGGAAGAAGTGTGGAAGGAGATAGTGGTTTTTTTTTGTGAGTGGTGTGACATTTCCGTCACAGAAGGAAGGAGCCCAGACACTGTCAACAGGGGAGTTTCAGGCCCCTGACTCCGAGTACCAAGGAAGACAAATAGGCCAGACGGCACTTCTATCCCGTAATTGGCACGTTGGGCGGGAGCGTGCTGAAACCGTTTCTCCGGTGAGGCCGTGCAGATCGCGAGGAGCGCGGATGCCGTCTCAAAGTGTAACGCTGACGCTTGCTGCAGGACTCGTCCGGCGCCGAGCTTTCCCACTTGAAGTCTCACTTGAAAAAAACCCCCAAGGCTGGTCAGTGCCAGCGGGGGACACCAGCATGCAGGGACCCTTCTCAGCAATGCATCGTGTCTGGAGCTGGATGAAGGCCGCGATGGGCCGAGGAAGACGTCTTCTCTTTCACTTCTCCACATCATGTCTGCATCGCCAAGAGGATGCATCTGGGACAGGCAATAAAAAGTGTGAGGCCTTTGCATCATACGCGTATGATGCAAAGGCCTCGCACTTTTTATTGTTGTTGAGTTGCACCCCAAGCCACTTTTGATGTTCACAATGAAGTGCAAACCTATGAGCATTACGCTTGTTTTGCAACTATCTCATAGGGGTATTTGAAGGTTCTTTATCCATGAAGTTTGGAATGTAGAAAATGCTTTGTTTGTATTTGTTCTCCATAAATGGTAACGGAGCAGAATACTACAATTGTAAGCCGAGACCTGGGCATAGTCTATACCAGTGTTTCAGCAGGTAAAGGCTAACAAGGCTCTGCAGTAAATCTGCCTCCCCTCTGGGTCTGAGGACCGCTGGATAAGGAGGTCCTGTTTTACATTGTTCTGAGGTGTAGATGGTGTAGATGCTTGTCAAGGGTGAGCGCTGTCCATTGACTGGACTGACCTGTGCGGCCTACGCAACACCTACGACAAGGGATTTAATGCTTTCTTCATAGATGGCCTGAAACAACAAAAAATACACAACAAAAACAGTATAGTTTAGTTTGATTTGAATTCCACAAACTACTATTGCATTTTTATCTGAAGAAAACGTCCCCCCCCCTAATGCAAGATCCCATTTTTCAGGTATGTTCTCAGGTAATATGGCCTGCAGCTCTGGCTCTAGATGATATTAGAGACAATTTTGATGTAAATTTAAGACCATATGACGAGTACGTCGTAAATTGAATATGTCCATCATGTGAACAAAAAGCTATTTCCAATACAATATCATACAATTATGAAAGTTAGAAATATCTTTTTGGCCCCTGACACTTACAATACAGTACAAAAAGGATGTGACAATTCTCCCAAGGCTGCAAATGACAGTGATGTTTTTCATTTTTCGATTCACGGTGCTTTTCTAAATCAAGTTTTTTTGTGTGACATGTATTCCTCTTCCCTCGACATTGTGAATCTTTTTAAATGAGCCGGATGTCTGAAAACCAGCCGTGTCACACTGAAGTCCCAGATACACACAAAGGAAACGTGTCACATATTTCTAAATGCATTCTGGTAGACGCCTGTCATGCTAAACGTTAAATTAAATGACGACTCAAACAAAACTTTTTGAGTTTGTCATCGTACAGGAAGAGCGTAAACTAAGATTATTTCCAAGAGGTTAGCAGTTCTAAAGTTGCTGTCGGCTGGAATCTCTCCAGCTGTCATGGCTGCAGATGCAATTTTGCTGCGTGCACATCGGAGTGCACTGCAGTAGACGCCGGGCTTAATATATGCTGCTGTTTGTAGAAAAAGTTCAACTTTATAATGAAGTTCACCCACACGCAACGGAAAAAGCAGGGAGGATACGTTTGGGCTGGCAAATGATGCCTCGAAGATCAGCCGTCTCTCGGCGTCCTCCTATTTTTAGAGTAATGGTTTAAGCTGTTTCTTATCTGTCAATCAAATGTCAGTCAAATCAGAGCTCAACCGGAGAACAACCTTGGGATGCGTCAGAAAATGTCTCCCATCTCCTCTGATATGTTCCTCATATTTTAGATATCTGTTTTTATATGAAAAGGTTTTATTGCGCTCTGAGAAAAGGAGAAAGCAAGTGAAAGAGAGACTGAATGTGACCTGATCAATCGATACTTGTTGAGAAAAAGCAGACGTGTGTGTGTGTGTGTGTGTGTGTGTGTGTGTGTGTGTGTGTTCTGGCATATATATATATAGCATGTCTGCATGTGTATATGTGCTTGTGTGCAGCATTAATGTTCTGCCACTCTTTAAAAGCTTTTTTTTCCTGCAATATGATTGGTTCCTCACTGCTGGCATTGGTGTGTTGCCTGTGTATCTGTATGGGTGTGTGTTTCTAATGGTAGCATGCATGTACATGTCTATGAGTGTGTATGCATGTGTTTGTAGGCCTGATAGAAACAGCATGTAGTCATATTACATGTTATTAGGAATAGCAGGGTGTGTGTGCTTCTGTGTGTGTCTGTAGCAGCAGAATCGGTATGCACACACACTGTATGTGTCTTTTCGTGTGTGTGTGTGTGTGTGTGTGTGTGTGTGTGTGTGTGTGTCACACCTAGAGGCCTTCAGATGGAATACCATCCTTCCCCTCCGCCTCAAGACAACATGAGCATGGCTACAAGTCATAAATCAAAAAGAAAGCGAAGCAGAGAATGAAATAAGAGAGGGAGAGAGAGGGTGGGGGAGGGGGTGGAGCTAAGGATGAAGAGAGGAGGACAAGGACAGGATGTAAAGTGAGAAAATCGTGAAAATGCTTGTGTGTGTGTGTGATATGTAATCTTGGCCAATGTAATTTCATGTGCACTTTATCAGGAGAAGCATCCCAAAAATGAATTGTCAAATGCGTGTGTGTGTGTGTGTCGAGGTGATATTTGTATGCACTACATGTCTGACACAGAGATGCCGGTAACACATTCTTGTCTTTCCGGCAGTAACCCAATATGGAAAGTCACAGAGAGACAAGGAGAAACTGACACACTAAAATGTGTGGTTTTTTTTTTTATAGTAATTGATTTTGGTTTTCTTTTGTTATAGGAATCCACCAACTGTTTGGGCGTCCAATCAGAGAAGAAAAATCAATTCTTCCATTTCCCCAGCTTCCCCTCAACGGTGCAACACAGGACAGAAAAATATCATGTGTCACAAAAATCTGATTAGTCAGACTTTTAATAGAAGCGTGAATGAATTATACCTTGTTTCCATCTGTCTGTATTAAGATTTAAAGATCCAGCATTCATCAAGTATGTAACCTTTTCAAAGTAAAGTGTCTGCGTTGAACAAGAGAAAATCCGACCATCGGCAATACATGAGACTTCCTGGTTTTGCCCGGAAGTGGTCAGGAAGTGATGTGTTTTACAAATTGGGAAAAATGATTACGCGGCCATCTTAGTAAGCTAGCTATTTTATTTTAACATTTTGTTTGTGGCTACAGTATCGTTACATAGCACAAAGTTGCCTTCATTTGTCCGACTGTTTCTGCAACGTCACTGGCAGTCATGTGAACAGTTACTACTCTTGCTCCCAAACTGCAAAGCTTACAGTGCGGGGGTAAGAACTGATCAGAGCCACGGTTACATAGGAAGTTTGTAGGAAAAAAATGCACATCCCGATGCAAAACGGAGGCAGATCGTGGACAAAATGAAAGAGTGTGTGCAAATGTGTAAAAATGCTTTTGCACATTTATTACTACCTGCCAAGGGGTTACGACGTTTGGAGCCGCCATGCTCTTCATCAAAGGGATGGGCGCCATTTGGATTCCCCTCTTTAAGATCTAAGAAGTGTTGGCTACAAACTATATACTCCGTAGCACTATCGTGATGAGGCGCCCGATATTATGAAAACCAGCTACCGGTGCAGAGGTTACTGCAGCACATTACAACATAGCAGTTTGTGATGAAGATGAAAAAACGCTCTATTAACATTCCTTATTTCTCAGTGGGAATGTGGGTATATTGAGACATCAGCTTCTGACAGGCAGGGAATAGAGCCGTTACCATGATAAGTACACCGCCAGCCTGTATGCATATTTATATATGTATACTAAACACACATATACACACACACACATGGAAACTCACAAGGACATGCATAATGGATGGCAACTGTTATCAGAATGTCCTTTCTATGCCAGCTGTGTATTCATGAGATGGGATTGGAGGAGGACGGGTAGAATTACAACATGATCCATTTACACACGAGACAAAGCGGTGGCTGAGTATTACTGAACGACTTGAAAAGACTCAAAGAAGACTTGACTGCTCTTATCTTGCCAGCGTTGTATCCTCTGTTGAGAGTTTGAGAGTCTGGCGCGATAAATCAGCTGTAGTTGGACGGGGTCGGACGAGGAGGAAGACACCAATGACCGATGAAATCACTTCTTTTCCTTCTCCTTAAAAGCAGTCAGTTCGCTGTCCGCCACGGCGCTCTGACGACGTGGTCATGGAAGAGAATAGTCCGGAGAGGCTCTGCCACAAAAGCTTCGCCCGACAGGGAAACGGATGTCCTTGTTCGGGAGGTGCAGAATCAAATCTACGGCCTAGTTAACCAATCAGGAAGCCTTTTATGGAGACAAACATTTTAAGCTTCGATGTTGTTCGCGTGTCACAGCACAAACTAACAGTTCCATGTTGGAGGACAATCATTCACACCACAGCCACATGTGTATTTAGTTGGAATGTCAATTTGGCCAACATGTCGTCCATAAATAGGCTTGGTAAGCTTTTGAATCAGCATTTCTTAGAAAATTCCTGAAACAAGTGAAAACCCATTACATACCAGTGGAAATATTTCACCCCCCTTGGCAGAATTCTGCACTTGTTTTGAGAAAAATACGATATTAAGGCAAAACGACTTCTGCCCGAGAGACTGTTTTTTCCACGTCTGTCAATTGCAAATCCAGAAATCACAGGAATGCCTAAAATCTTGTTTTAAAGGAGTAGTTCACCCCAAAATGAACTATTCCAATATCTGTCAAAACGCCATTGAAGTTCGTGGGACCACCAAACACACAGCGAGTCAGCTCCTGCAGTTCCATCTCAGCCTTCTTCCAAGCTATTGTAGTTAATCTTTTTTTTTTTTTTTTATCAAATTCCTCTGAACAGGTCGTGTTTTGTAGCCAAATGATTACATTGTGTGAGTCAGATGTTACCAGGAATACAGAGATATGTTGCAAAAAGTTTTTTGTGTATACTGGAGCTGTGGAGGCCAAGCTCTTTGAATTTGGGAGATAGTTAGTGACATATCAAAGAGGAAGTGTGTGGGCCAGGGTTGTCATTGATGTTGCCGTCGGTTACATCAGACTGCCTCAAACTAAGACTATTTCTCAAAGACTTTGAATATTGAACACACACTTCAACCAACACACACACACACACACACAGACACCGTGACCAATCAGAGGCTGAGCTACAGGACGCTCTGCGTGACGTCGACTGGGACATGTTCCAATCCAGTTCCAGGGACGTCAGCGAGTTTACGGAAGTAGTAACGAGCTTCATAGCAACGCTAGTGGACACCATCGTCCCCACGGTAAAAGTTAGGTCCTTTCCTAACCAAAAACCGTGGGTTGATAAATCCATCCGCGACGCTTTGAACGCCCGCACTGCTGCCTATAACTCCGGTCTTGTATCCGGCAACATGGACGAGCACAAGGCAGCGGCCTATGGACTGAGAAGGGCGGTGAAGGAGGCCAAGAGGAGGTATAGGGACAGAGTGGAGTCGCAGATGGAGCAGCGCGACACCAGACGCCTATGGCAGGGGCTACGGACTATAACGGACTACCGGGGCAGACCCCCCGCAATTGTGAGTGCCGACGCATCCCTAGCGGAGGACCTGAACTCATTCTATGCACGGTTTGAGGCTAGCAACAACAGCGCTAGCTCGCCGGCTAACAACATCACCGTTAGCGCAGCCGGAGTGAGTTCTACCGCTGGGGATGAACACACACTCTCTGTGACCGAGCACAGTGTGAGGAGGGCTCTGACGAGGGTGAACACCAGGAAAGCTGCTGGTCCGGATGGCATATCTGGGCGAGTACTGAAGACCTGTGCTAATCAGCTAGCTCCAGTGTTCACCACTATATTCAACATCTCCCTGGCTGAGTCTGTGGTCCCCGCCTGCTTCAAGAGATCCACTATTGTCCCTGTGCCCAAGAATGCTTCTCCAGCATGCTTGAATGACTACCGACCGGTGGCCCTCACCTCGGTGGTCATGAAATGCTTCGAGAGGCTGATTAAGGACTACATCTGCGCCTTCCTCCCTTGCTCCATGGACCCGCTGCAGTTTGCTTATCGTCCCAACAGATCCACGGATGATGCTGTCTCCCAGGTACTGCACACCACACTCTCTCATCTGGACAGCCGGAAGGGGGGCTATGTGAGACTGCTGTTCATTGACTATAGTTCAGCTTTCAATACCATAGTCCCCACCAGACTGGCTGGCAAGTTGATGGAGCTGGGACTGAACACCCCCCTGTGTGCCTGGATCCTGGACTTCCTGACCGCCAGGCCCCAGGTGGTCAGGGTGGGTAGACACACCTCCAACCCCCTCACCCTGAACACAGGATCCCCCCAGGGTTGCGTCCTCAGCCCCCTACTGTACTCCCTGTACACACATGACTGTGTGGCCAGGTTCAGCTCCAACTCCATCATTAAGTTTGCGGATGACACAGTGGTGGTGGGCCTGATCTCCAACAACGACGAGAAGGCCTACCTGGAGGAAGTTGCTGATCTGTCACTCTGGTGCCAGGACAACAGCCTCCTCCTGAATGTCACCAAAACTAAGGAGCTGATTGTGGACTTTAGGAGGACACAACAACAGAGGACGTACTCACCACTGGGGATTAATGGGAATACTGTGGAGAGGGTGAGCAGGTATAAATACCTGGGAGTCCACATCACCGAAGATCTCACATGGTCCACACACACTGACACTCTGGTGAGAAAGGCGAGGCAGCGCCTTTACCACCTCAGGCAACTGAGGAAATTTAAAGTCTCCCGGAGGATCCTTCAGTCCTTCTACTCTGGAGCTGTAGAGAGCATCCTGACAGGAAGCATCACTGCCTGGTTTGGCAGCAGCTCCGCTCAGGACAGGAAGGCTCTGCAGAGAGTAGTGCGTTCGGCTGAACGCACTATTGGAACTACACTCCCCACCCTGCAGGACTTGTACACCAGGAGGTGCAGAACCAGAGCCTGCAGGATCATGAAGGATCCTCACCACCCTAACAACGGACTGTTTCAGCTGCTGCGGTCAGGCAAGCGCCTCCGTAGTCACGCTGCCAAAACAGAGAGACTGAGACGGAGTTTCTTTCCTCAGGCCATCAGGACTGTGAACTCCGACCTCACCAGGGCCCCCACCAAGACACACACACTGCCCCTCTTATGCACACACACACTTAGGTAAAGACTACACATAATTTATAATTTATATTATACATACAATTTTCCCTTTTTTTACTATATTTTTTTATAAAGTGCTCTTATTGTAAATATTGTGTTGTTTTTTTATATAGAGCTCTTAAAAACTGTGACATTGTAAATATTGTGTTGGTTATTGTAAATAGTGTGAACCTGTTATTTTGCACATTTCTGCTGAGCATTGCCACTTTGCATTTCACTACACACCTCGTGTGTGTATGTGACAATTAAACTTCTTGAATCTTGAATCTTGAATCTTGAATCTGAATATGTATAGTCACAGCCAGTGAAAAACTACTGAGCTGAGAGGAGTGTGTGTGTCCTCTTTTTCTCCTGACCTGGCTGAAAGTTTGATACAACTGTTGCATCTTTATGAAAGATGATTTTGCTGAGAAACGTCAAGGACACAAGCAGTTCCTGGTATCGATGGACGAGTCGTAGGGAGTTGGTCATTAAACATTAAAGACTACAAAGACAAGGTATTGTGTTATAGCTTTATTAAGCTGCACTCACCAACTAGACAAAGTGCAATTGACTGAAATTGCCACAACACGATGGGTGGAAGTTTAGCGTTATGAGCAGAAGAAATGAAAACCGTGCAATTTTTCAACGCAAATTATTCCAGGAGGCTTCAAAAAAATGTGAACGGTGCCAGCGTAGCGATCCTGAAATTGGGTTTTGGTGATGCAGTGGGCGTAGGAGTTGACCTGTGAAGTGGCATGAGAATTGCTTTTGAGACGGCGGAGATACCGAGATCTGAAATTCACTGTTTTTTTATTGAATCGTTTATCCTGTCATATATACAGTTGCTTTGGAAATAGAATACCTAAAGGTGTTATTCAGAATGCTCAAAAGCAATCTGACTCAAACAATCCAGTAGAAACAAAGTTAAAAGTTGCACAAAAATGTTTTTTCTCGAACACTGTGAAGAAAATATGGTTCTAAGAGGAATGTTTTGGTGCTATATAGAAGGAAAACTCACAGTAACGCTCATTCTAGCGCATTATCAATGTATTGATTTATTGTATTATCAACGTCTAAAGAGAAGATCATGTTGGCTGCCTTAATACAGGGACACTAACTGTGGCTCTGATGTGGAAATATAGATATGGATATGGATGGAAACTGGAAATGTCGATAAAAGTTCCTCAAAAATCGTTTTACGCTTGCTTGAGGTGGAAAAGATTTTTGCCGGTAAGAAATTTTTTGCAACAAATAGCGATTTGTTTCACTAATAATGACGTCGGCTCGGTTCATTCTCGCTGCAGCGCAGTTCACAAAGTGGCGTCGGACGTTCCGACCTCCCAGGAACGAAGGACGCCAGCTGGTTGATGCAAGAGCTTCCAACACGAGACGTTATCGGGGAGAGAAATGTTTTTCCACAGCAACATGGTTTTCAATAAGCATACTTTCAACGATTGGATTACTGGATTACAGAGGGTATTGTTTAAATTGATTATAGAAATTTCCATTATGTGTATGACATGCAATATTTTCCAAGCATTTTCACTCTTTCTGAGCAGAAAATCCACTTCATTACTTTTGCAGGGCCTAATGTATTAAATCAGGTTTTGATAGAGCTGCGTGCCGAAGGGGGTAGCCTCTATCTCACACCAGCAGTTTGCTCTGGAAGAACAGTGCCCTCTTCCTGTGTTGTGCTGTAAGGCAATCCAAGCAGACGTCCCTGCAAATCACACAACGTAACACGCCGGTAGAGGCTCCTGATCGTCTCGGCAACCGTCTCGTTTGACATTGTACTGATGTCGCCAAATGACTGGGATGTTGATTTATTGACGTTAAAACGGTATGCATCGCACCTTTAATGTACAGCTGTGTTCTTTTCAACACAACGTGACTGGGTTGGGCTGGGGTCAAGAAGAAAGAACAGACAGAGAGAGAGGGAGGCGTCTCAAAAGTCCCACTTTACAGAACTCCCCATAAAGTGGAACAAGCGTCTCCCCGTCCTAATGGCATCGCCAGTGTCAGTACAATAGAGCGTGACCAATATGACTCGTATGTAACAGGATTATCTGCCACAAATGAAGGGATTATACAAATAGAAAACTCGTTTCACTAGTTTGCATGCATCAAAATCTACCTCTATCTATCTATCTATCTATCTATCTATCTATCTATCTATCTATCTATCTTTTTGCAAATAGTGTGAATAAACAGCTTTGAACTATTTCCCAAGCCCTTTTCACGCTTTCTCAGCAGAAAATCCACTTCATTACTTTTGCAGGGCCTAATGTATTAAATTAGGTTTCTGATAGAGCGGCCTGCGTATCTTGGCCATTAAATGAAGCCAATTATTTCACTCTTCAGTCACTTTCCGTCTCCATTCTCTTAAAGGTTTTGGAAATCTCGGTTCATTTTGACTTTTCTTTTCTAAACTCTTTCAATCTTTAATGATTTTCAAGTGGTAACGGCTTCATTTAGACATGAGAGCAAGCGTCCCACCTTTGACTGCTCTCTGATGTACCGCTGCAGTTTGATGAATAATACTCAAGATGCTAAGAAATTGCATTGGACAATTTTATAAACTTTACACCGAGGTGGGAAAAAAATGACATTACTGTACTTCTAACTATTTTTTTTTTGCCATTTTGTTGAGAGCATGAAGGCAGTGGCCACTTTAGACTTTTACCCAGAGGTGTAGCGGAGGATAAACCCACTTCTTTAGGATGACATGAAACAGCATTCATTTTCTATCTAACTATTTTAAGAATGTTGCTAAAAATTGTGAGAGCACGTCAAACTTCAATTTTCCAACCCAGGCAGAATCGCACGCCGTGATCGTTTGGTGTTGAACGTCAAACGTGTCGTGATTGAAATCATTCTCTGCCCGTCAATTAACCAATGAGCTTCAATGTTTAGCTAATCCATGAGATGATTATGATGAATTCATATTTACAAGAGACAGATACGTTTCCACTGTTAGGTGAATGACAGATGATTACTTCAGGAATGCAATGTAATAGTTGTATGCAGACAGATGAAGAGAGAGACTGAGGGGGGAGAGAGAGAGAGGGGGGGAGGGAGAGAGAGATACTAGAGCAATGAAGAGAGTAGAGGCAGATAGACAGCTTAAAAGAGGAGGTGGAGAGATAGATGAAGAGAGAGAGAGACAGGGAGACAGAGAGAAAGACAGGGAGAGAGAGAGAGACGGAGAGCTAGATGAAGAGAGAGAGAGAGGGGATGGGGAGAGACGGAGAGAGAGAGGGAGGTGGAAACATGAACTCCTGCTCGTCTGATCAATGATGGTCTTGTGTAAAGTGGGCTTGCCGGGACGCCGTCAGGTCTCTGTAACGTCGTCTTCCTGGAAACAGTCGACCAGGGAGGCTGTCTGTCTGTCTGTCCTCCACCCCCTCCTCCATATCAGCTACCGGTCTGTCCATCTGGACGCTAGCAGACGGCCATAGACTGAATCAATGACAGCCATAGAGAGAGTGAGAGAGGTGTGAAGGGAAGGAGGGTGGAGAGCAAGTCTAAACTAAGACAGTGTGGAACAACATGTGAGTGTTGGTTGTGGTTTTTGGACACGTGTTTTAGTTTTTCACATGTGAATACAGTTTGACAGATTTTGTTTTAAAAAAGGGGTGTTGCCGCAGGCTTTGCCAAGTCCTCTGGGATTGGTTCATCCCATCAACCAATCACAAAACAGATTACGTTTTCCATACGTCATAGAGCGCAACAGTGACCGCCCACTTTTTTTACGGCTCTGGTTCCGGAAGTAAATTTCCCATTCATATACTCCATAGACATTTCAGAAAATCCTTATATAAAGAGTTTTAAGGCTGCAACCAAGCCAACCAGCTAGGAGATGAATCGTGACCATAAAACATTTGATTCTGAGCAAAAAAAAGATAGGAAAATGGAAGAAAAGGCAAAGGTACAAGACTGTGTACATAATTATTTTATGAAGTGAAGGAACTACTCATCCCATAAACCATTGCGAATGATACTTTTCCAAAAACTTCAAAACTAACGATAGTTTAGCGCGCTTCTTCTTGAATTTAACATTTGTCAATAGTATAGTGTTGATATTGTTGTTTTGTGTGCGTATATATAGTGTTTCATATAGTCATTTAGCATATATAGTATAGTGTAAAGTGTTGTCATCGACATGGTACAGTGATTTGTTCCAGCTGCATAGGATAAGCAGCTAGCTAGGTTACGTTAGTAGCTAACGTTAATGTTAGCTGACAAGACGTTCGCGGGTGCGGTAAACATTTCCATGGTAACAGCGAGCTCCACCAATCAGAGACGTTGCTGTTACACTTTAGGATTGTGGGTAGTGTAGTACTTCTCCATGACATCGCGAATAAAACATGTTTTTCTCAAAACAAGGTTGATATCATACGGACTTGTGGCTTCTACAGGAGCATACACTATTGTTTCACAATCTACTAGCTACATTGGATGGTTACGACATTATGGCTAATATCAAAATCCCTATGCAGAATATGAATGGGATTTTCACTTCCGGAACCACACTGTTGAGCTCTATTGACGAGCAACGCTGGCTTATTTTAGCTAACCAGCTAGCTAGCTAACTCACTGAAAAGCTGTCGCAGTGCAGATCGATATAGCAACGCATCATATAGGTCTCTATTATATATTACACACAAGGTCACAAAAAACACTGATAATGTCTCAAATATGTACTTATTTATTATTATTTTAATGTAGCTTTAACTACGTTTTTGTGAGCAGACATACTTTTAATTATGTATTACATATCATAACAGTTGTTTTGTGCTGTTGTTTCCAAACCATAAAACAGTATCATCTCAATATGGTTTGACTGTATAAACGCTGCGTGCTTGTTGGGTTTTTAATTTAGCCTTTTCTGAACAGCCACGGTGACAAAAGCTGTTGAATGGAGAGAACGAGGACGAGCGAGGGCGAGAGAAGGATCAAATGGAGAGAGATAAATACAAAGAGGAGACGGGAGGCTGAATGGGGAAAGAGCTCCGGAGACAGACAGGCAGGTTGATGAGGGTCTAAAGGTCACTGTAAAAGTCTAGCCTTCACTTTGACTGATGCTGCTGGCATTTAAATGGAGTTAACACTAACACACACACACACACACACACACACACACTGATAGACAGGAGGGTAAGCAGAATATCTCTGTTAGTTTGAACCGTGTGCAGAACTGTGTCTCTATGATATGAACCGCCGCTACTCTAGTTAACCTTGAACTGAAGATCTGACGGCGCCTGTCTGTCTCCGTCTGTTTTGATTTCAATCATCAACCTGTTAGCTTTTACATTCAACTCAGCGATGAAACAAACCCGTATTTACGCTTTCTCTCTCTATCTGTCTGGATTACCTCGGTGGTAAATATCAGATGGGTTCGTTCAAAACCTCTTGACGTTACAATTTGCTGCTATGACAACGGTATGATACAGTCAGGTGTAAATGAAAAGGTAGGTCAACTATGAACAAACACCAATATAAACAAAAGCCAGATAACCCTTACAAAAAAGTCACATGTGGAAAACAACATGTGAGTGTTCCCACATGTGGTTTTTGGACACGTGTTTTAGTTTTGTGGCAATCACGTGAAAAAAAGCCAATCACATGTGAAAATGTCGAATTCACATGTGATTTTGTGACACAGACTTCATTTTCACATGTGTAAACATTTTTTTCACATGTGAATAGCGACAATCACATGTGGAAATGTCAAATTCACATGTGACTTTGACACACATATTATATTTTCACATGTGGAAATTTCATTTCACATGTGAAATGGAAGATTTCACAAGGGAAGACTTGAATTTATGTTAATATATTTCATATTGTTTCAATATCTTTCATTTATTTTGTCTTTCTCAGCATGTTTATACACTCCGGTGTCATGTTTAAAACCGTTTGCTCCATTTCTATTATTTATTACTGCTTACTGCTGCAGCAACAGTTTCATTAAACCTTCACTCCATGCTATCTTCATGCTCTGTGGTTGAGTGTGTTTAGGGGTGAAATTCAATAAGAGCTGTACTGCACATGTATGCTGCCCGCTGTGGTTAAGGGCTCTGCCGCCACATGATCAATCGCATCTGTGCGTTGAATCATCTCTGCATCTCTGCATCGATTTTGTATTGAGCTTGTGGTCTCGAACAAAAAAAACAAAAAACAGGCGCTCTTAAGAAACGTTGCAATGGAAAGTGGATTGATTCTCCCTCAGCAGCTTATCCAGCAACGATTCAATGATTTGATCTAAAACAGACTGAATGCATCGCTGGGTGTTTCTGAAATGACATTCTGAGTTCACAATCAGTCCAAAACGAGACAGAAAGGAAGTTTATCATCTCCACGGTTACCTGCTAGCTTGAGTCTTTTCACAGTTAGCTTTTTTCTTCTTCTACCTTGATTTTGCTGGTTTCTATATTATATACTATATAAAAACTAGAAAATCTGAAAGGTTGTGTGGACTTTTGATCGTGCGACAATCTGCTTTCCAAACATGCTGGATATCAGATGTCCACATCTATCTCCTTATACCCATAATGCCTTGCTTTCTGGAGTCGCGGCGTCGTTCTCACCTGGACAAACAAACCCAACTAACAGAGTAAAACGCTCCAGATTCAATTAAACCCCTCCGAACATGCCTGGTGTGAACGCAGCCTAAGTAACTAAGTACTTTTGTAATCTACATGTATTTGTAGGGGACATTTTGAAGTAATATTTCGGTTATTATATATAAATACAACCCATGAAGCAATCGAGTTATCGTGTGATTCACTGACGTTTGACGAGACGGGACAGCTGGAGACCAGACACCTTTCTCTCCTTTGTAGTTAGGGTTACACAATATTAATGACATGAGTCGCTGTGTGTGTGTGTGTGTGTGTGTGTGTATATATGTTTTCTACCCAACATTCCCACTCCCCTCACGTGTGTGTGCAAACACACACCTAACACACGCACAATACTCTTAAAATCATAAATATTGTGGGTAATACAGGACATCAATTACTGTCACCTTGGACAGTGGGGAATTACTCTGGGTATTTGAGTGTGTGTGTGACTGTGTTGTAAATATAGGTGACCCTGTCTTGCTTCAATTTACCTTTGTTAAGCAGGCTGATGAAATCTCTCTCTCTCCCTCCTTTCCTCTCCTCTTCGGTCTCTCTCTCTCTCTCTCTCGCCCATCATCTCCCTGACAAATTGTCCTTTCTGCTCTCAGGGAGATTTCAGGGCAGATGGACACAAGTGCGGGAAGAGGGAGAAGAAGAAAGAGAGGAAGAGAGAGAGAGGCTTGGTTAAGTTGACGTAACTGGTAAGATGAGTGTGCCAGTGGTTGTCAAAGTGAGGTTCGGGGGCCCCAGGAGGTCCTCAGCAAAATGAAGAATCGTTTAATTTCACTATAGTTTAATTCACTAGAAAATGGATATGGATCCCCGGGACACAATCTGATCAAATGGGGGTCTGTGGGCTGATGTGTGTCTGTTTGTGGACCTGTGACATAAAAATGATTGAGAGTGACACTGTGCAGTCCAGACTCTGGAGACTACCGAGATGAGAGAGAGGCCGCTGATCTTAGAACCAGAAATGCACAGGGCGTTCGTCCAGGGTGGAGGCACAGGGAAAGGGTCAAAACTGCAGGACAGAAGTACAATTTGAACCCTCACCTCCATTCAGAGAACTCAAACCATGGCATTTCACACCACTCGGCCATCCCGGCAAGCTAGCGTGCTTGGGGCAGGGAAAAAAGAGTGCGAGGAGAAAAAATACGTATAATGTTTCTTATCCCGGCGATTCCAGACCCTGTAGACACCCTGGATTCAATCCAATCCTGTGACTTCCATCGGCACCGCCGTCGTTTTCCGAAGATGTCCCAACCCCTTCCTAGAAACAACCTGATGGTCTCACCGGGGAGGAACGGATCTGGGTGACGAAAGTACCCATTTCAACAGCGGGGGGGAAGTGAACGGTAGTAAACCGACGGACTACGAAATCCACCGCGCTCTGAAACTGTGGCTGGGTTCCAATCGGTGGTGCTCATAAGGCATCTTAAGTGCATTATAAGCACATTGTGAGTGCTTGATGATTATTTCATTCATGACTTGGCACATGTACAAGCTCGTATCCTGCTCATCCCACAGATTATATGCTGATGCATGTAAGGCCTGAGTTCCACGCTATAGTATCGTGTATTCGTGTAGACAGGAATACTTGCAATCGTGGTGTGAAGATGCATATCAACT
Organism: Hoplostethus atlanticus; assembly: GCA_034670405.1. Classification (NCBI taxonomy): domain Eukaryota; kingdom Metazoa; phylum Chordata; class Actinopteri; order Trachichthyiformes; family Trachichthyidae; genus Hoplostethus; species Hoplostethus atlanticus. The sequence goes on along the minus strand of JAXDDX010000114.1, from coordinate 221,912 downwards.
GCTCGACCTGAGTATGAATCTCAAGCATATTCTGGGCATCTGTCATTTCCCCACACCCCTTCTGGTACATATTTCCACTTCCGTTAAAGTGTTGCTATAGGCGATATTGCCCAATAGAGCTGATAGTGGTGAGTAATACACAGTGACTTAACGTGGCTATAATGATGAAGAGAAAGATCTGTCCAACTCAAAGTGATTTCTCATTCCCAGCTCGGATCAAACCAGAGAATCTGCTTCACTCATTTGATGATGATAATTGTGATGATAATTCACATAATGATTCTTTTTTTTCTTTTAATGAATGTAACTGTTTAGATAATAACACTAAAGGATTGAGGGAGTTTAGATGTGGATGCTCTTTGTTTTAGTGTGTGTGTGTGTGTGTGTGCGCACGTCTGAATATTTGTCCCATCGGCATCTATTGTTTATGAGATGATTTTTTTTCTGAGGGTTATACTGTGGCGTTACAACTGTACTGTAAAGTCAGGGAGGAGTAGATTGCACGTAATGGGATTACAATAATCTGATTGAAAAAAAGATGATAGTCAGATTGACAACTGTAAAAAAAAACAAAACAAGTTCGTCAACAAAATGCAGATACTTGCAGACATGCAGACATGAATATGGTGGAAATGACTCATTTTTCGAAGGGCGGCAGGATTAGTTCTCAGTCCGTTCATTTGGTCCTTTGTTGGACTATCTGCCCATCTGAGTGTGTGTGTGTTGTGTCTTTGTCTATGTCACTGTGTCAGTAGGTGTGTGTGTGTGTGTGAGGTGCTGAGTGAGAGACAGAAAGACAATGAAATGACAGCACGCCCTAACCTCGGCGCTCACCACACCACGGCCGGTCATGGACGCCGTGTACACAGCAATGAAATGAAAACGTTGTTATTTGTCCTTCCAAAAGGAACCGTTTTCCATCTCATATCCTTGAGCCGTTTCTCCAGATCCTCAAAGGTGACGGTCGGCGACAAGAGATGCTGCCTCCTTTTCTTTCTTTCTCCCTTTCTTCTCCAGGAGCAGCTGAATGTTTGTCTTTTTCTTCATGTTTACCTCATGATTTTATCGTGCTCGTAATGGGTCAACTGAATTTGTGCCGGTGAGGAGGGAGAGGAGGGTAATGGTTTGTTTTTCTAATGGATACAGTTTTTAGGACTCAAATCTGGACGAGACAGATGTTAGCCCCAGACATGGTGTTGTGGTATATTTGGTTGCTCGCAGTAGTAGATGAGGCATATGAAAGGAAAATGCTGAGGTATACTGAGTTGGATTGGATCAATACAACTAAAAGCTGCCTCGCCATAGGTTGTGGGGTTCGGCCTTGGTACGACTAAAAAGGCCCACGCCGGAGCATCCGAGGGCAACGCGGGGCTCATACCTTAAGAGCGTATCATGTACCGAGGTGTGAAACCGATAAGAGGATTTCAAAATCAATCCTAAAACTAGATTTCTTGGGAAGACCAGACAGGAGAGACTTGCAGTAGTCTACCGGTGATGAAAGCACTCATCGGTCTTTCTTACGCAATATTCCTTAAGTGATGAAAAGCAGGGTCTAAAAAACACGCCTGGGTTTCTGGCCAGGGGCTTCAAATTAAGAGCGAGAGGTTTTAAGTGTTCCAACAACCAATACTGTTTTGTCCTTATTAAGTTGAAGGACGTTTTGGGCCGTCCATGTGTCATCAATGCACTTAAATAATTTGCCACTGGGGCCAATAGCCAATGAGAGTTGAGTGTCAGAGAAGGAAAACTATACGAGAAGCGTGGAAAGAAAAATGCTCCACCTGATCCACCAAGTGTAGGATTTTTATTTTCCTCCAAATGTAGCAGAAATATCTCACACACTCTGTTGTTCCCTCCTGATTCATGGACCAGAGGTTGAGCAATCTGTTTTCCTGCTGAATGTGAACTCACCGCTGTCTTGGTATCCCTCCCTCAGTCCCCACTAATGCACAGAATACTTGTATTTCTCTCTATGTTCAAAGGCACCGATGTCCTTGAATCATCCCTAATCAAACACCGCAAACTGTCAACGTCATCGTATCAGCCCTCGGTCACCATTTCGATGCAACTCAACCGTGACTATTGGCAACATGTTCCTGGTTTCAGAGACAGCGGCGGCTCATGTTCGCCACTGTTGCCTAAGAGAGGCGTCACCAAGAGAGAGGCGTTAAATGGGCGAATTGACTCGTGGCTCAGACAGCATGTGACAGGCTGCTTTCTCTCTGGATTCAAAAGACACCAACGTCCTCGCATCGTATCACCACTGTCTCTGGTCCTCGGGTCAGACGTTTTTATTTTTCTTTCCTTTTAGTCGCTTTCATCGTCACGTATTACTACGATCACAAGGCAGGTACGAGGCGAGGCGCTAATCTCTCCTCTCTGCTTTAAACCCCTTCTCAAGCTCGAAGACACTTTTTGGGGGGGGGTTGGTTCAAATGTAGGGCAAAACCAGATGTTAAAAAAAAATCTGAAAGAAAAGAAGAAGAACTGCTAAAATGTATGCAGTCGCTGCAGGAAACAAATGATAGGTAGAATATGCAAAAGAACCCAAATGCTGTAGCTGCTGTATAAAACATTATGCACTGAAATCCAGAGACAAGTCCAATGCGCTCTCTCTCTCTCTCTCTCTCTCTCTCTTTTCAGGTTCTCGTACAGCATGGCGGGAGGTTTATCATAGCAACTATTAGAGAGACAGAGAGAGAGAGAAAGAGATGGAGGGAGGGAGGAGGAGGAGGGCTCTGTCTCCCTGTAGCCCAGTAAGCCCTCTAGTTGAATGATATGACTGGTCTGTCAGCACGGCTAACACAGAGAGCTGCTCTGGGACCTGCTGCCTGGGAATCACCGCTAAAACTACAGAGACTGAATCGAGGACCGGCGGAGGGATCTCAGCGGGACGGAGAGTCACGCAAGAAGAGAAAGATGAGAAGAGAGAGAGATGCAGACGGAATGAGAGATGGTTTGGAGATAGAGAGAAGTGGAGGAGGAGAGGAAAGATAATTTACTGGTATACCGGAGAGAGAAATGGAGGGAGACCAGTGTGAACTCAAAGAGAGAGGTGTTGCGTGGGTGTGTGTGTGTGTTCTTGTACTTCTATCCAAGCTAACCGGCTAAGCTAGCCTAGCATCCTCAGGCCTCAACTCTTATTTACTTGACTTGACATGACAGGGCTTTTCACAATAATGTGTCACTGCTAATTATTTATTGCCACTTTTCCATCACATTGGCTATCTTAACCATTGGTAAATCCCTCTCACATTGCGTGCTTTATTCTAGTGCAGTAGAACTGCAAGAAAGAAAGAAACTTGCGAGAGAGAGAAAGCGAGAGAGAGAGAGAGAGAGAGAGAGAGAGAGAGAAAGAAAGAAAAGGAAAAAGCATAAGGGCATCTAAAAGCAGAGCAGGAAAAGGTGTTAAGAGAAAGCCTGTGGAGGTTTATGTACCAATATAATGGGGTGCCTACTGGGATCCTAACAAGCCCAGAAGTCTCCCACTTGACAAGAAAACAAGTATTTTTTTTATCAGCCTGGTTCCCGGGGTGAGAGGTGAAATCCACTCAAAATGGGCTGAAAAAGTTGAAAAGCTCTGTTATACTCCACAATAAAATAAACAGGTGCAGAGGGCTTGGTGAATATTGCAGAAGTCACACTTTTTTTTTTTACTGCATACTTTTGCTTTACTGCTGAACTTTTGCTCTATTTCTGATTGCAGAAAAAGTGATATAATAAAAGTCTGGCAACGTGTCGGTTTGCGATATTAGCTTTGTTATACTGTGGAACATTCAAGAAATGACTGCCGGTGGTAATAACACGGTGCAGATGAAGGTATGAAGGATGTGGAGAGACTTGCACCACTGGTCAAATTACACCCCGTGTCCACCGAGTGTTTCTTTTTTTTTTAAAGCACTTAGCGGATGACCGGGGGTAAGTTCTGCTGCTGCAACGAAGCCACGCCGCTTCAGGTGCAATGATTCTCTGCTCAATTGAAATAATTGTAACTTGGAGTGCTGGGGCTCTGAGTGCCAAAATAAAAGTAATCTCAGCCCCCGTCATAACTTCCCATTGTAAACCGGGGGAAATAAACTAGCACTGTGAAGGTCCCTAATGGACAAACAGGCTCATTTCTTAAACCACGGTAAAACACCAGGCCGGTGGTAATGGCGGTGTTGTTTTCACCCTTTCTAGAGGACCTCTCTGCAATATATAATCCTGCATGGTCCATATAGCCCACCTCTTTACCCCTCCTCACAGAGTCGTAAAAAACCTCCATTAAGGGGCTTTCTAGACACACACACTCACACACACTAGAGAGCCTAGGCCGCAAACTACATTTTTCTTCGCCTTTCTCAGGTTAAATATTTATAGGCCATTGTTTTTCTTCCTTTTTTTCTTACAATCTGTTTTTTCTCACTCTCCTTTTATACCACAGAAGAGGAGAGTTGATGTGTGTGTGTGCGTGACACGAAGGATTTATTTTTAGTGTAGTTGCCGTGGCTTGGGTGGTTTTTCGAATGAAGTCAGGACCAAAGTTGCCGTGCTGACCAGTTCTGTCCAGGTCACTGTGTTCCGATGTGAGTATGGGATGTCAATAGTTAAATAAATGTGAAACAGCCTGTCTGAGGCTAACCGTGGTCAAGTTTTATACTCAGTTAGTACCACAGGCATCAAAAGACAATCCTGGAGTACCACCGCCCTGCTGTTTTTCTATCCTACCAGGCATTCAGGTGTCAATCAGTCCCTGAGTAGAGAGCTACGGTGAAAACCAGCAGGGCTCTGGGTTTATTTTCAGTCTGGAGGACCAGGATTGAGAACCACTGCAAATCCAAATAATTTGCCATCAAAACGTTCATATTTGCTGGTCAATGTGATAAATTAGCAGATGTAGGTCACCAAACATTCATCTTAAGCCCTGTTTGGATCCGACTAGAGAGATCTCCAGTCTCCGACATGACAAGAGATGGGAGTGTCTGCTCTATTCACTCATTGTCATCCCATCAAATATGTACCACGAGTCATATCTAACTTCTGCGATTGATACTAACGTGCTTGAACAGTGGCTGCAAGAACGAAGCCAAAGTCCCATGTGCAATGTCTGATGTGCACATATTTCTGCACATTCTCTGTGCACGTTCTTTATGCATCTACGCGTATGATCTGATCATGAGAACAATGCATACATCCACCCTTGCACATTTTCTATATGGCACCGCCACATGGAGTTCTGATAATGTGAACAACTAGTAATTGCAAAAAATGATTCTGACGAGGTGAGTGCTTTCTACCAGCCCACGTCTGCACTTAGGATAAAACACCGGTATCGACTTGGTCCACTTGCCGTAGGAGTAAACATTATTCAACCAGCTTGTGTTTTGCATCCACTTTATGGATGGGGAACAAACATTTCTCCAACAAGTTGTAATTAGCAAACATTAGCTCCCACCACCAGCATATTAGCATTTAACAGCAGGCACATCCACAGTAATTAGTGACAAGCTGCAATGCATTATCCTGGCCTAACCCAACCGAGTGAGGGTTTGTGTTGTTCTGCGGTTGTTCGGCTTTCTTTTTTTTCCCCGAGCACGGCTCATTTGGTCTTCGTCAAGCTCTTCTTTCCATTTCCTCTCCTTTCATGCTTATTGGTATTCCTCCTCCTCTCTTTCTCCCTTTCAGTCCCTTTCTCTCTCTCTCTCTCTCAGTCTGGATCTTTATTAATCTGGTTTTAATTGTGGCTTAATGCTCTTCTTCGCTGTCAGCGTAGAGATCATATTGCCGCCATCAAATCTGCTGCACTCCCTTCCCATCTCTCTCCCTGTCTTGTCTCTTTTTTTTCTCCCTCTCCCTCTCTCCATCTTGCTCTTATTAATAGCTTCATGACGGTTCTCCAGCAGTAATGGACTTTTAGGTACCTACAGCGCAATTAACATTCTCATCATACTACTCTCTTTTAGACTCTCTGTCTCTGCCTCTTTTCTCCCTTTCTGTCTCTCTAGCAGCGTAGGATTATTATTCTGATCCTACCTCTCTCTCTCTCTGTCTGGGGTGGTCCTGGTGGCACAGGGGGTCTAATGCCCTGGACCCTTGTCGCATGCCCTCTCTCTCCCAGTCTTTCCTGTCTCTCTCTACTGCTAACTGTCTAATGCCCTCCAAAAAGAATACATCCTGAGGAATAACATCTCCATGTCCATCTCTCCATGTACAGATGAAGAACTCCATACTTGCTGCACTCTGGCAGCTCTGGTAACCAGACGTTTGAGGGAGACACCACGACTTTGATTTGTCTGGTAACACTGACCTCTCTATACACTCTAATCCTCTTATCATATCCTACCAGTACAATTCCAAAGCATTTTCGGACAATTGTATCCCTTCGTCCCTCTGAGGCTTCCTGTGTTTGTACAGGGCCTGGTTTGGTTTCTTCCTGTAGTCTGGTGACTGTACTTTTATTATCTGCAAAGGTGTAAACCCTGACCACAAACCTCTAACTGCCTTGCTGCAAATTCACGGGTCCCCGACTTCAACAGGGTGTAACCTGGTTTCCCAGCCTTGGCTGCTAGCTCAGAGTCTCTAAAGCTTCTTCCCTTTCATATGCTACAACGACTGCATCTTTGAACTCAAACGGTTTGCCTGAGTATTGGACCACAATACCAGGTCAGGTCTTAGGCTGGTGCTAACCATCTCTGGTGGGATTGCAAGCTGCTGGCCCGTGTCTGCTTGCATTCTCACGCCCCCTAGCAGGACGGAGGTTCAGCACCAGGGACAGCGCCCCGGTCCCACACGGGGGAAACAACTGGGCAGAGTGCGGGAAGGGCCCTGGTATGGTGACGCAACGCAGCTGATGCCCCCTCAGTAAATCGGGGAGCTCCTTACTTAAGCTGTTGTGGATGGTGGATTGGACTAATGACTGTGTGCTCTCTGTGTTTGACCTCTGCCTAATAGATTGTATTGTAACTGAGTGGATTCCCCCGGAAACCGACCTGCTAAGGAGTTTAATTAACAACGGAAAAGCCTCAGTAGCTCCTCTTTGCCCCCGCACCCCCATTCTTTATTAATAAAGAACTTTCTGTTTTTCACCTCAAACTCGGAACTCGAACTAAAGTGCCTCTCCAGAGCCGAGTGCCACAGTGCCTACTTGATAATTGTCGCAACGCTAATTGAATGCATATGTCTCTCTCTCTCCCAAGTGATTTGTTTGTCTACTCTCGGCTGCCGCTCGGCGCTGACAGGTTGTGTGTAATCCCCATAATCCCTGAACCCATTGTCCCTGCTGAGAAAAGAACCCCCCCCCCCACCCCACCGCTGCTTTGGCATATATCTGCGACCAATTTCCCTCTTTCCTCCCAGTGTTGCTTTAAATACCAAGGCCTCCGTGACCCTGTTACAATTGCCCTACGGTGTCCCCCCCGTGTCTGAGTGCCGATTGTGTTTGCTGAACTGCTTCTCCAGGGGTCGCTCGAGACGGCGCGGCGCCTCTTAGCGGTGCGTCTTTTGACCCCGCTAGCATTCCTTAAGTGCGTTCCTCGGGTCGGGCCGGACGGAGGTAACTCGAGGACCCTCTTCCCATGCGGAGCTAGTAATCCTCTCTGACGTCTCTCTGCATCAGTTATGGGTATCTCGTACGCTTGTCAGCAGTCACATAGGCCTGACCCGTAGACGGTCTCGAGTTGCCGAGCAGCGTCGACCCCTATTTGACGTCTGAGCCTCTTATCATATCCCGCCTTAAACTCTCTTTATGTTGAAGGTCAGCGTCTTCCTAAGGTCGTGACAGGCTTCCCCCGTCTGCAGATACATACACAAATACACTGAATCTACTGAAATAACACTCTCTCCATCTGTCCCATGTTAGCCATCCCTCTCTCAGCCCCCCCCCCCCCATCCTGTCGTGGGCCTTGTAAACAGATATTATGTTCAAAATGTTCCCGTAAGACCTCCTCTCTTCCCCTCCCTCCATCTATTATTTATTTTCTTTCATGCCCTTCCTCCCTCTCGCTCCCTCCTCCCCCTCCTTCCTTTCACTTCGCCCCCCTTTCCTTCTTTTGGCACTTTCCATTTCGTTGTAAATAGTGTCTACTGTAGAATCGGCCCCTTAAGGCTTCTTGTTCTCTCCTGTCCTCCCTACCTCCGCCTCCACTCCCTTTCCACCCATTTCTCTCTCTCTCTCTCTCTGGGTCGACGGTCGATAATTTGCCGGGTTGGTCCAAGGAGCTAGAGTAGCGTGCACACACACACACACTCACACACACTTCCAAGCACCCGAACACAGAGAGGGGTAGATGAGGAAGATATTGGTAGGCGAACGAAGAACCCCACTGATATGTGTGTGTGTGTGTGTGTGTGTGTCTGAAATAATTGGCCCCTGGCTGATTATGTTGTACCTATTGTTTTAGAAAGACAAAGGACTCGTGTATAGGCCGAGCTCCTCGGAGGGAGAGCGGACATGTCCTGTTCTAACTAAGGAGACGGTGAGGGCACGTTACAGTGAGTGATGATATCTGGAGGTGTCAGATTGACTGAGTTTTCCCTCTTGGCTACATTTACATGGACACTACCTTTCCGGCGGCAGGTCGGCCTGGCGGTTAGAGAGGCCGACCCATCACCGGAGGGCCGTTGGTTCGATCCCCAGCACCTGTATTGTCTAATCAGGGGTGTGTGTGGAAAAAGGTATTTGCCCTCTGGGGACTAATAAAGGATGCTTTCTTTCTACTTTCTTTCCCTTTAAGCTGCACACCTGTCTTCAGTCTGAATCACAAACTGGGGCTGCACCAGAGAAGAACATACCACCTAATTGAGACGCTGTAGATTCACCCTATTTGCCCAAACCTTCAGGGAGAAATGAATGAAACTCACCAACGCATGGTTGAACCTGCTGCTGCTGCTGCTGCTGCAAATATATATATATTTTTTTCAGCATCTCCTCCCCTTCCAGCCACAGGCACAGATAGGCAGGAATTCTGCTTATTGGTGGGTAAATAGACACAATTCAATTCAAGAGTGAGTTATTTAAGGTTACTCGCTTGTTGCGAGTAAAACCTTCCGGGTAGTCCACTTACCTTTTACTATCTTTTTTTCCCCTTCCATTTATACAGTGGGGAAATAGAGACAGAGGTAAAAAAAAAACTAAAAAAAAACTGTTGGGATTCAATCCTAGGCACATTTGATGCCAGAGGTAGAAGACTAAACTACCCGACGATCAATCCGCTATCTCAAACCCTGAACCTGGGGGCCCAAACAGAGGAGATAAAGTCCTGAGCGCTGGGCTCATTTAAACACAGTAGTACTCCCTGTCAACTCAATAAATTTACACTCAGCCTGCAATCCAGGCTCTTGAAAATGTAGTACTCTTGTCATGTGGGGATCCAAACTGAATCATTTCTTACCCTCTCGCCGTGCAATTCAGGCTCTTAGAAAACGGGAATTTGGTAAATTAGTCTCTTGCCTCGTACTCAGACTCTTTTAATTATAGTAGTTACTGATAAAATGTCAAGTGTTTGGGCATCGATGGGGAAATCGACCAGTTTTTCCCCACTATTCCTGTTCCTGTAAATACGGCCCAAGCTGCAGCTGAACGTAAAAACTAGCAGGCACACATGGTTTATTTTTCTAACTCCAGACTATCACAGTGGAGATGTCTCCTTTTTGGAGCAATTTTAGTTACCTGTAAATCTGCACTGGCATCTCACAGTGGCTTGAGAAAATCTGTAGTGCTCTTGTCACGCAGGGGCCCGTCAGAAAGTGTTTAGGCTGCCGGATAACCAGAGTGTCAGGTAGCGAGGCCGCAGAGTATTTGTCTGGGAGGGATTATGCCAGGTAAATGGGGGGATTTATCATAATGTGGGCCATGCCTGTTTTGGCATCGGCAGGATTTGGGGTCGTGTAAACATCGCCGCGGCAACCCAATCCACCATGGGAGGAGGTGATAAGGGAATTAAGGGGGAATGAGCTGTCTAATCCCTTTAATTTGACTCTCTCTGCCTCTCTCTCTCTCTCTCTCTCTCTCTCTCTCTCTGTCTTTCTTTCTCTGTTGTGCTCACTCTTTTCACCATTTCCCCGTTATCTCTTTCTCATTCTCATTCTCTCTCTCTCTCTCTTAATCTTGTCCTCTTTCACCTTTGTACAAGGGCAACATAAGTGAGTAAATCAAAATGACTGAGGTAGCTACAGTCATTCATACTAAGTTGGATATCAATTATCAGTATGTGTTCGCTTTTCATGTGCCACCACAAAACTACACACTCAAAAATTACCACAGAATTGAACCAACACCTCTGTAACACAGTCTCAACAAAAAAACAAAACAGATTTCCATCATCCCTAAAATAACTGGAGGCTTTACTTTTTGAAGAAAGGTCCAATATGCCAGTACACTACGTGCAGTTCAGGACGAAGGCAAAAGGTGGCGCTACCTGCAGAGGGATGGAAAAGGTAGATTGACACAGAAAAGAAAAGAGCAATAGAAAGAGAGAAAGAACAGTGTTGAAGGTTAATGGCACAAACACACAGCTACCTAGACAAGGCATGAACACACACACACACACACACACATGCACACACACTGCCTTATTCATGTGGGATGCAGGTTAATAATGTACCTCTTAGATGAAACATTCCACGGACTTCAGCAATCTCCCTCAAGCCTTTAGCATGCATACGCGCACACACACACACACACACACACCTACACACACACACACACACACACACACTTTGCAGAGTATTTTATCCCTTGTGTGTTAGCCCCTGCTATTTTCCTATTGTTTGCTTCATATTATTTTTTTTACACCTTGCTCTCTGTCTGCTGCCACATGCATTATGAACCTCAGTAGCAGGAATTGGGTTTCAGGCTTGATTAGCTCTTTCAGTGTCTTTCTCTCTGTCTCTACTGTCTACTATCACTCAACATAGTGCATGCTAAAGTGTTAGCATGGAGCCTACTATCACTCAACAAAGTGCGTGCCAAAGTGTTAGCATGGAGCCTATTATCACTCAACATAGCGCACAATAAAGCATTAGCATGGAGCCTACTATCACTCAACATAGGGCATGCTAAAGCGTTAGCATGGAGCCTACAATCACTCAACATAGTGTATGCTAAAGCACTAAAGGACTGCATGGTGACTTTGACATTTGAGATGAAAAGAAAGAGATAAACAATACTAGGGTAAAATACAAGACAGTAAAAAACAAAAAACATAAATCCTGGTAAACATGATTGTTACTGTTATCTGCTATTTATTCACTTTTATGCCTTTTAGACAAAATCCCATTTTATTATGAGACCTTTGAAATACTGTTCATGCAGCATTCATGCTAATAAATCATACTTGAATGAAATTTATTTGAAATTGATAGCGTAGCGGTGCAGCTCTCCTATAAATCTGTGTCATTGGTCTTGGCAAGGGGTCCTATTGTTCAGGAGGACTCAAACCAGACCCAATTATTGCTTCTCGGATACATGATGGATATGGAAAGAGAGAGAGAGAGAGAGAGAGAGAGAGAGAGAGAGAGAGAGAGAGAGAGAGAGAGAGAGAGATATGCTTGTCTAGCTACAAGCATACAGAAGCAGCAGTACAGTATCATTTGTAATTCTGTCTATTAGAGAAACATGTCAAGAATGTTTTATTGGGTATAAATCCACACTGCAATGATGTGAGACTGACGGTAGACTACAACAAGACGAGAAGTCTTTGGCAGTGTCATATATTTAACTGTTTACCTCTCAACCTTCAAATTAAATCAGTAGATAAACAGCGTGTGTACAATTCTTACTATTGTAGCTAACATGGGGGAAGTTCAGCCAGGATTAAAAGGGTTAAGAGACTTCAGATCATGGCATCACCCCTCTGGTAAATGACGGTATGAAATGAAGGATACAGTCATTTATGACAGGAAACATTTAACAGTGTGCATGACAAGACAGAATACAAATATGCATGGGTGGACCTCAGGGTTGTCGGCTTTAGGAAACACAGCTAGATGTGGGGTGACATTGTGTCAACATGGTGCCACACTGCTAATACACTGGGGATTTTTTTTATTGTTTGCATACAGTGGCATCCAGAAGTTTGTTTTCATCATTTAGAAAAAAAAAATATATAAAAGTATATATAGTAATTTTTTTTTTTGCTCAGGTGATACTTTATTTATTTTTTTAAGAATTGTTTTGGTCTTTTAACAACTAATACCAGATATTGTCTAAATTAATATGTTCCTCTTTGCGCTACTGTTGCTACTGCTAGTGCTTTAACTTTGAAAAAGGATTTCTGTTGAAAAATATTTTTAATTCTGAATTAAATTGTTTTTTAAAATGATGTAATCTTTTTTATAGAAATATAATTTGACTAAAAATTCTGCTCATTTCATTTTTTAGCAGTAGTAGTAAACAAAATAGTTCTCTAGTGGAATCCGACTTATCTGTTTTGCAATTTACTATGGAAATAAACTCGTACATTTCCACCTACACACATGAGACAACCACACGGCAAATGGTCTCTCGCTGCGTCTCATCAATTACCTTCCCGTTTCTAAGTTGGCTTGATGAATCCATCATGAGTCAGAGAGACATTTGTGGCATCAGGAAAAAAACATCCTTTACGCACTTGACAGATGACTATTTACATTCAAAGTGATGAAACATGAATGTTTTCTAAGCTTCTAAGATATTTATGAGAGGATAATATATTTATACCGCAAGCGCGTGGATCCACATTACTGAAGTCATGCTGCATGACTCACTCCTACCTACGCAGAAACCAACTACACCGTCGAGTACCTTCTCAAGTATTTAGAAGGCTCTAGTCCAGTGATGATACATCAGCAATGTTTTGAGGCAATCAAGATGGGCAACATTGCTTACAATACAATTTTTATCATATGAAGGTCAATAATGTCTCTCAACATGAACCGAGTAGTTTAGCTTAGGTTATTTTAGTTGTAATTGGCACTCCAAGGTAAGCCAAGGTAACGCAGCACATAAAAAGTGCAGGATGAGGTGAAACGTTAATGCCAATGGAAACTCGCACTGAAATATAAAGCAGATAACAAAATACATTGGTATGAGTGTTTGTATTTGAAGGTGAATAACCAGATATACTTGGAAAGGAAAACTCACTTCAATGTCACAATACTGCCTGTTTCAGCCAAGAGTTCTTCCCTGTTTCACTAGATGTTGTCTGTGCCTTGCAGCTGGCAGGCTCAGGTTTTATTGACAAGCAGATTGATTAGAAACCTACAGCGCGGCCTCGATCCATCGATCATTACGAGAGAGAGAGCGAGAGAGAGAGAGAGAGAGAGAGAGAGAGAGAAAGGCGGTACTAATGAGTGACACTGCAAGAGAATACTACCAGCACCGGCCTACTCCATCACTCACCAGACCACTGGTAAGTAGAAAGAGAGACGGGTTTAAGGGGTAGAAAAATGGAAGGAAGAGAGAACTACCAATGTTGTCACGCTCCATCTATCATCGCTATGCTGCACTGGTCATTAGAGAGAGAGAGAGACGCAGGAAGATGAATAGAGCTAGAGAAGAGAGAGACGAGGAGTTAATGAGAAGGCGTTATCTAATTAGGTGGCATTCTTCATTACTCTTCCTCTCCAAATAGTATGATTAAGTCCCGCCCCCCCCACATACACACACACACACAACCGGGTCAGCAGCAGATAGGGGCATGTGAAATCACCAAAGCTCAACTTGGACCGATGGATCGACAGGGGGCTACTAGCTGACCTCACATCTGCTCAGTTCCACCACACACACACACACACACACACACACACACACACACACACACACACACACACGCGCACTCTTATTCTCATTAGACTTCATCAGACTTGTCAAGTGGCAAAGAGCAAAAATGGAACGGGACTTAGAGCGGCTCCTCATTCGTCATTCCAATGGAAAATCGATGATTTTTCTGCACAGGAAATCAAGTGTTGTACTCCTAGATAACGGATGGACATTTAGGACACCGCCTATCATTTCCTCAATCAATGTTTTCAATCGGAATAACGGTAATATGCAGTCAGACGATGTGAAGGACCGTTATACCTTGGCAATATTAGTGCCATGCTCTAACCGGCGGAGCTATCCAGCCGCTGTAGGTTTGAAAGTATAGAAAATACACGTAGGGTAAATAAACCAACAACACATACAGTGTGTTGCATGTGTTACTGTGTATTGTGTTTGATTGCAAAGAGAAAACTGCCTGTACTGGCTCTGGCCATGGAGGCAGAGGAGCCAATCAGCTGCCTACGTAGCATGAAATCCCACATTGTCGTCATTGTGATTGGTTGGATCTCAAACAAGTTGAATGTTTCTCAACTTCAGAAAGCGCTCTGCACTACAGGATGCATCGCTTTTTTTTTTACAAAGCAGCCGCTTTCCATCTACTGCTCACCGTTAGTACCATCAGCAAAAAAACGCATTTGCAGTTTGAAAAAAGTGAAATAGTCACACACCATCTAAGGATGGAAGAATATTAGGATATGAAGAGATATAGAAAATGTCTTCCTGGTCTTAACTTTCTTTTAGTAAGTGAATCAGGTAGAGAGACATGAAGCATGAGGCAGCACTTAAACCAATGAGACAGAGAACCACAAGACGCACTTCAGGTACGGTAGTTTCCAGCTCAGCCTCTCCATGACGCCCTTAAGAAAATGGAGACCACATATTTTAATTGCGGTAGTGGATGCAACCACTCTTCACTTGATGAAAGACCCTGGGAGAGGTGATGGATACGTTTGGTTGACATGTCCAAAGCCTGATACTCTTACCTCTGGAACTGGCTGTAGCATTGCAAAATCTCCCAGATTCCCAGATTCTTTCCCAAGAATGGAGCTTCTGACTGTCCTACATAAGAAGAAGAAGCCATCCCAGACAGAAATGCATCCCAACATGTAGGTAGATCGTCAATCATGTGCTTTCCCAACAGTTACCATGTGATGTTGCGATAGATAACTTTGCTGCAGATGAGTCAGGTTCGCTGACGACTTGCTTCTTATGCATGTTGGACTCTCACATATATAATCTGTTGACAAGCAGACAATAGACCTAAGAGATAAAAAGGCTCAGTTACTATATTGCATTCTTTGGAATAACAAAGATTCATATTATTGCCCAAAGATTGTATGTGATGCATTTGTTATTAGCTACAGTAGAGGCCAAAAAAAGGCTCTAATGCTAATGCTATTTGTACTTCAAATGGGCAATACTTTCTTGATTTTTAGAGTGATTTTAGCATTCACAGTTTGTTGCGTTTAGTAATGTACATTTTAGAATTTGCACTGGTCATTATAAAGCATTTATTATTAATAATAATAATAATAATAATAATAATAATACAAATTTAAAAAATACATTTATTTTATATAGTGCTTTTCTGAGTTCCCAAAGACACTTAACATTAAAATCACAAAGAATAAAAACACAACCAATATTTCAATAAAATAGAGAATAGAAAATAGAGGCAGGTGAGATGAAAATTATGAGACATTTAAAAGCACTACCTCTAGTTTTGTAAGCATCTTAAATCTTACCTAGGATACCACTTTAGCCGAGGCGGGCCCTGCCTTACTGTAGACTCCATATCTCTGTGGGTTGGCCATGCTTCAGTATTGATTGTTGCAGTTCATTAACTAGCATAATCACAGTATAGACCGCACACATAAACACACACACACACACAATGATCAGAGAAAAAAAGCCTATACACACACACACACACACGTATATTATCTCCCATTGAGCAAACAACACTAATTTGTACATTGGAACCATACGATAGGGTTTCATACTTATTACACTTATTGATCGGAGAATTAACCTGTCGTCAGAGGGCTCGGAAATTCAATAGCGATATGGCTTTGTCACTTAGAAACACATTAGGCAGTCAACGCCTCCCCTTGTTTATTAGCACATTGTTCCTGCGGGATAAAAACCTTTTATTGGAAAATTGAATAAAGTTCAGTCTTTCAAGAATTACGAAAAAAAACATCAGAGATATAAGGTTGTGTTTGATGAGCCTGGTCCCAGGGCAAGACTACATTTCTAATACCTGAGCTTTATAAAGGTTTTCACGCCACTTGCAGTGAAGATTGCACTTTTACACCGCACGTTTGTCTCCATCTGTACAGTCAAAACCATTATCTTGCAGCTCAACACTATTCTTATTACGCAACTATGTTTTTACTGAGCTGTGCTGGAGGCTATTTTTTTTCTAAATTTGTGTCTGTATATTTTGTTGCTGATGATATGAACTCTCTTTTATAAAGAATTACATTTAATCTACTCTAAACTATTGGGACAGTGAGCTAAAGATGCTCTGTTTTAAAGCATTGGGACTGCAACTGTGATTTCATAGGAGTAATGGTTACATTGGTGCCAAACGGTCCATCCTTCATGACCAATGTCGTTTTACTTTGAAGGACCTGATAGATCTCCATTGCTTTTCTGTAAAAAAAAATGTGCTGGTGCAAATAATATCTTGCTTCTGCTGTTAAAACAGGTTAACAATGGTGATGATAATAGTAATTATTCCACAACTGCTGATTGCAACGCCAATGAGCCAATGAATGCTGTTCTCTACAGGTGTTGTGTCAACTCCATTTAGGTACTCAGGAGAGCGAGTTGCACCTCTGTGAAACTCAGAGGAATTTACAGAATTTACCCGATGTTTTTATTTCATTTAACCTTTATTTAACCAACCAGGTTAGTCCCACTGTGATCTCTTTCTCAAAGGGGGAGCCGGCCAAAGAAAGCATCACGCTGAGAATTTCCAACAGCATACGACAATGTATAAAGTGAGAAAACAGCCAAAAATAAAAAAGTAATAAAAAAAATAATATAAAAAAATAATAAAAATAAAGAAGAGAACAAAATATTCTGTATAAGTGCTCATTAGTCCAGTATCAAACCAACAGGTTCACTGGGTCAAAACCTGTTTAAATCTTACTTAAACAAGATTTCTAATGTCAACAACACAAGAAAGACGAGAAAACGCTTGTGGGAATGGCCTGTCTCGTTTGCTTCTCTGTGGATGTAGCAGGGGTGAAATTGGGTTTAAACTCCATTCTGGTGCAGAAACAGTTCTGCTCAGGGGACCTTTAGTGCTGAACCATGTGTGTACACAGTGGCAGATGGTGCAATTTTCTAGTAGTAATTATATTAGAAACATATTTCTCACTTGCAGTCTTGCACTGCGATATTAAATGTAACCATCACATCCTTCATAGGTAAATAACAGACATTAAGGTTGGTGCTCTTCCATTTATGTTTCCATTTCCTGCACTCTCTTTTGAGAGGGTATGATCATCCAGCCAAAGGAACGCTCTCAAGAGTTTGTTTACTTCTGGTCTTAACAGGAGCAATTTTGTCAAGAGCATCCAAACAAATGGAGCTGAACTGATCCACTAGATCTTCAGCTGGAGTACCATTTTTTGCTGCAGCAAGAGGCAATTCTGTTCTGCTTTGTTGTGTAGAAGCAGGCAGAGCTGCATCAGAAAATCAGTCAGGTTACTCAGGTCAGTGTCAGGATGCAAAAGCTTCAAGTAAGTAAGAACTCGGAAGGTATATCTCATTGACACCAGCACAATTAAATCAGTTGAGAAGGACAGAAGATTTTATTTTATCTATCTAATTTGGTCAAGTCCTCTAGTTCAGCGGTCCCCAACCTTTTTTGCGCCACGGACCGGTTTCATGTAAGACAATATTTTCACGGACCGGCCTTCAAGGTGTGGGGGATAAATATGACGAAATAAAATGATACGACCGGCATAAAAACAAATATAAAGTGCATAAAAAATACAACTCACCATTACGCTGAATTAGTGGGAGCCCTGAGCTTGTTTCTCTGCAACGAGCCGGTCCAATCTAGGGGTAATGGGAGACAATGACACTCGAAGTGTGTTCCTTATGTCCAGTCTACTCCGTAATTTTGTTTTGGTCGCTGTCACTGCAGAAAACCCCGCTTCACAAAGATAGGATGTTGGAAATGGAAGCAGGGTTTTCAGTGCTTTTTTGGCGATCTCAGGATATTCTGCCTTGATTTTAATCCAGAACACCGGCAGAGTTGTTGTCTGAAACATACTTTTAAGGCCACCGTCATTTGCAATCTCCAGCAGTTGATCTTCTTCTAGCACAGACAGGCTCGATTCACCTGGTTTGTTCACAAATGGGTCGCGGATCCATTCTTTCGCAGTTCGTGGGTCTTTTGTAGTTGGGAAGTACCGCTCAAACTCTTTTAAAAGCAAAGACAGGTGATCGTGCATCAGCTGGGAGAATGATGACTCAGGCTCAGTCTCTTCAAAAATCCCTGATAATGTTTGAAACATGTAAAATATCCCTCTGTTCACTCGCCGTCCCCACAATTCCAGTTTGGCTTTGAATGCAGCTACTTTATCTGCCAACTTGAAGACAGTTGTCATTTTCCACTGAAGTGACAAATTTAGTTCATTGAGCAGGTTGAATATGTCGCACAAGTAAGCGAGTTTTGCGACCCATTCCTTGTCACTGAAATGTGCTGCCAGTGGTGACTTTTTTTCTGAGAGAAATCTCTGCAGCGGCTCTCGTAACTCAAACACTCTGGCCAACGATCTCCCTTTAGATAGCCATCTTATTTCTGTGTGTAAGAGAAGGCGTTTGTACTCTGCGTCCATCTCCTCACAAAGCTGCTCGAACAGACGCGAGTTAAGGGCATGTGCTTTGATGTGGTTAATAACTTTAATGACATCATTCAATACGCTGTTAAGTTCAGGTGACATTTTTCGGCTAGCCAGCATTTCCCTGTGAATGACACAGTGCGTAGACTCACATTCAGGTGCAACCTCCTTAACCCGAGCAGTTAAACCAGAAAGCCGTCCAGTCATGGCAGCAGCTCCGTCCGTGCATATGCCGACACAAAAGGACCAACTCAGTTTTCCTGATATGTAATCATTCAGAGACTTGAATAGTTCTGCGGCTGTGGTGTTGGTTGGCAACGATAGTGCACATAACATATCCTCATGCACATCCTCCTGATATATATATCGCACATAAACAAGTAGTATTGCCTTGTTGTCAATACCAGTAGACTCGTCAACCTGGATTGTGTACCACGGTGACTTATTAATCCTCTCCAACAATTGTGTCTCAATATCCTCTGCTATTTCCTCAATTCGCCTAGTGACGGTGCTAGCCAAAAGAGGAACCTGTGCTATCTTTTTAACTGCAGCCTCTCCTAGAAGTTCACTGCAAATGTCTTTAGCGGCAGGCAGGATCAATTCTTCACCAATAGTAAAAGGTTTCTTCGCCTTAGCAATACGGTTAGCCACTAAGTATGATGCTCTCAGTGCACTCACATTTTTTGATGTGGTGGCCATCAGTAATTGCTTCTGTCCTTCTTGTTCACGTTTTTTTCTTTAAAAAAACTCCAAAGGCTTGTCTTTTAATGCAGGGTGCTTGGTCTCCATGTGCCGAAGCAGTTTTGAAGGCTTCATTGCCTCATTTGCTAGCCTGTCGCCACATATTATGCAGAGCGGGCTTGGCGCGTGAGAATCACCTGTAGCGATAAACCCGTATTTTAAGTAGGACTCCTGATATTGTCTTTTAAATGCAGCTTTCTTTTTCTTGGAAGTCGTAGGCTCTTCTTCTTCTGTCTCCTCATTGGGCCTTTTCCCCTTTCCAAAGAAGCTCTCCAAAGACGTTTGTTTTTTACTCATTTTTGCTAGCTTGTGGGCTTAATTTTTGGGGTAACGTATCACGTGACCAAGACGAGCGTCTTGACATATCCGGTCATTTTTCAAAATAAAACATCTTTCAGACTCTGATAATCAATAAAATATTTTTTTATTCATTCTTTCTGTGCGACCCGGTACCAAATGACCCACGGACCGGTACCGGTCCGCGGCCCGGTGGTTGGGGACCGCTGCTCTAGTTGGTGATGGAGCTTCACTCCTTACCACTGCACAGCAGCAACACAGAGCCTTGTTTAAAGAAACTCTAAATGGAAGCGTGAAAAGGCGACCACTGAACATGCTACATGCTCTGTCGGGGTTTGGGGTTTTGATTCCCACAGGGACAATACCAATATCTGGACTCACCATTGATTCCTAATGCGGCATTTCATACAAGACTATTAGTTTCAGTGGAGAAATGGTCCCATGTTGTAAATGCTGTTTTTAGTGGCTTTTCCACCCTACCCTGACAAAAATAATTTTAGGGGCCACATAGTCAAACTGAAAGATATTTAATAGTGGCAGTATTACATTTTGACTATTGGCAGCTTTAATCCACAAAATATCAACCTTCAAAAAAAACCCATATCGGTGGGACCCCTTTTGTAATCCTCACTACAGTCACATTCCCAAGCTCTCTATTATTAGCTATCAGTTGTTGCTCTAAAACCTTGTGGTCTGATCAACCACCAATATTCCCTGTCAGGTCAAATTTTTCCCGTGAACTTAACCGTTGTAACAGAGTTTGACAGGAATGCTCTGAATTTAATTAAAACGACGACGGCAGGTTTATATTAGGTACGTCCGGCTGGGTGCTCGGCCAGAAAATTAGAAACTAATTCCCAAACAATTCCATTAAAAATACGGGCAGCACTCCAAACATTTAAAGTATTTATTGCATGGTAAAAATGGAAACGAGAGGCTTTTGACCTGGAAATTACGGGAAGGTTAATTTTCATCCCCCAAATACTTCTCGGCGCTAAAAAGATGAACTTTGAACTCAGCGTGGCTCAATGTGACGCCATTCAAGGTTTCAAGTGGACGTGCTACCAGGAAAAGGAAAGGCAGTGTTGTTGTGCATGTTTGCACACACACACACACACACACACACATGCACAAATAAATTCAGTCTACTGCTCCAGGTCAATTTTGCCAGCAGCATCTCTGCAGAGCTGACT
Organism: Hoplostethus atlanticus; assembly: GCA_034670405.1. Classification (NCBI taxonomy): domain Eukaryota; kingdom Metazoa; phylum Chordata; class Actinopteri; order Trachichthyiformes; family Trachichthyidae; genus Hoplostethus; species Hoplostethus atlanticus. Next base: position 201,036 of record JAXDDX010000114.1, on the reverse strand, counting down.
TCTTATGTCTCTCTCTCTGTCTCTGCAGGATGTAAGGCTTCCTGACCTCTCCTTACGGTTTCATTAAACACTGAACCTTTGCCCCTGTCTACACCGCGAACATCCTAACGAACACACACATGCGCGCGCACACACACACACACACACACACACATGATTTGTAGGACCTTAGACAACACCCACGCACAATAAAATAGTTCCTTGCTGGGGGTAGTGAGTCTATACAGACCCGTAATAACTCAAATAATCCACTTATTTATCCAAATAAAATAAAAACTGGCAAATCAGAATAAAGAGACCAGTGTGGTTCTGAAGGGGTTCTGCTATGGTACCAGCCTAATATTTTCTGGTACTATATTGCACACTTTTTGTAAAATGACTACTCAGTATGCAGTCAAAGAATGGTCAAAATATTTCCGGTAGCAAGGAAATCACGCAACGTCTCCTCTCTATACTGTGCTGTTCATTCCCCTCCTTATGGACTACATCTTCTTCTTCTTCTTTCTCTTCCTTTTCTCTTCCCATGTTCTATTTTTCTCATAGCATTGAACCATGAGTATAACTTAACACTACAGAGACGAGAGACGAGACAAGGGTAATAGATCAGCTTGATAGGACAACCTGATTGCCTGCTTGTGTGTGTGTGTGTGTGTGTGTGTGTGTGTGTGTGTGTGTGTGTGTGTGTGTGTGTGTGTGTGTGTGTGTTTGTACGTGCATGGGGAAAGGGGACGTGTAATTGAAACAAATGGTTTCTCTCAACAGGTGAGATGCTTGCCTCGTGCAAAGTGTGTGTGTGTGTGTGTGTGGGTGTAAATGTATCCAGGTTTATGTGGGTGAATGACTTTGGCCCTTTGGCCCCAGTGTGACACACTGAAGACAGCAGAGCATTAAGCATGTCCGTTTGCCCCTTAGCCAAGAATTGGACCACACACACACGCACACACGCACGCACACACACACACCCTCAGCACATAGTTGGAGTCATCAGTCATGCCGTCAGTGATCAGAGGTCTTTATGAAGACAGATAGCAGTGGATTTATTGTCTTAACAGCACGGCATTCTTCTTCTTCTTTTTCATTTGCGGCGGTGAGGACAAGCTGCTCCGACAGTGTAAAGAACAGGTTTTTTTTTTGGTGCTTAACACAACACATGTTAAATATCTACACATATTTAAACTTTTAGCTTCAGCGTGCAGCGGTTTGAGCAGGTTTCTAGCGGTTTCAACAGCTGTAGCCATACCGGTGCTTCCCCCCACAAACATCTGTTTAGTGCCGCCATTTAATAAAAAAAGAGGCACTCGGTGGACATCAGGCCCCCCGGCTCTGCCTTTACTGCTGAAACCGGGTTTAATTAAACATCCAAAACGGTAAATACACATTTTGGGGGGGAAAAAACAACATTCATCAAAGCTACAATATAGAGGATCCAGTCAAAAAGCTAATTTTCTGTCACTACGTATCATTTTAAATGGTGGATGTATCATTCTGGAACAATTCTTTTCACATTAAAATAACAATGAATCGGTCCGTGTCTGTGTGTGGCCCTGTGGGTTCATGCTGGGGTGGGGGGTGGGGGGTAGAAAAGCACTAAGACACAGTGAGCCAATAATAATTGAAGTTACAGACACTTTAAGAAGAGGTGAACTCCATTTCTAGAGCGAGGAGACTGTTGGTCCATGTTATCTAGGACAGTGGTTCTCAATCCAGTCCTCAAGGACCCCCCTGTTCCTGGAGGTTTTAGCTCCAGCTCTACTCAGGCACACCTGAACCAATTAAAGTTTCATGAAAACCTGAAGCCTCTAATTGGTTCAGGTGTGCCTGAGTAAGGCTGGAGCTAAAACCTCCAGGACAGGGGGGGTCCTTGAGGACTGGATTGAGAACCACTGATCTAGGAGACACGAGCGATTGCACATCCAGGCTCACAGGCCTGAGGAAAGTGCACAAAAGGTGACTTGTGAACGTATCAAGAATATCTAAAGGAACGCAAGCTACATATTCTCTAGCGCTGATTTGACCAGATACCCAGTGCTTCTAGCGTTTCAGCATGGATAGAGCCTGGACTGGTGCAGGATTGGTTGGATATCAGTAGGTACATGTTGAGGAGGGCAATAAACACTGAGTTTGTACTGCTAACCAGTCCATTTCCACCCCTTAATTTTTTATGATTTTTAATGATATTTTATATATTTTTTTAATGATTTTTTAAATGATTTTTAAGTGATTTTCTTTAGTGATTTTTCATTTTTTTTAAAAATTATTTTTATGATTATTTTATGATTTCTTATTTTTTATGATAGTGGTTGTTTTATTTTTTTTGTTGAGTGAACGCGCTGGAACAAACTGTCCGTTCATAGTGTTATAATTCACTGTAGGAAATAAATATTGCACAAGACAAATTGAACACAAGCCCTGTTCATTTCTGACCCTGGTAATGATGTAAAAGGTGAATGCAGGGATGCAAAAGTTTACAAAAGGCAATTACGTACATCCCCGGAGGGTAGGCGCATGACTGGATGTGATATATATACAAAAAAAATGAGGAACACGGCTGCTTGCCACCCCTGGGTGCAAGCTGGTGTAGGGTTGTACCAAGGGCAGGACGTGTCGACTCATCCTGGCTGTCATCCTGGCGAGGGGAGAGTGTGTGGAGGGCGTGGAGAGATAGAGTTAAATGCATTGTTTAATTGAATAGAGAGGGAAAATGCCCTATGAAGCATTTTCCTGCTTTCCATCCTTCTGTCATGACGATGGAAGTACGAGAACACACACACACACAGACACACACACACACAGGCTCATAACGGACATGTCTTCCCTGTGGCCTGTTGTGTGTGAATTGATGTACCATAGAAGATAAAATGGGCTCCTCAGGGTAGAAAACACTTCACTTAATTTCTCTCCGTCCCCGTGTGTGTGTGTGTGTGTGTGTGTGTGTGTGTGTGTGTGTGTGTGTGTGTGTGTGTGTAGTAGGTGTTTGCGCTATGGATGAGATCCGTCAGCTGAAAATCACCTCCTCTCTCAGCATTTCTCCTCTCCTTCTCTTTTTTTTACTGTCTAATCATCCTCTCTCTCTCCCTCTCTCTCTCTCCTCCCCATCCTGTGTTCTTTCATTAGATTCTCCCTCATGCTTCATCATCTTGTCATCTGCATCTTTCTCCCATCCTCCTCTCCCCCCCCTCTCCTTTTTCCCCCTCCGCTCTCTCCTCTTTTTCCCGAATTTGCCACCGCCTCTCCACTTCCTCTCCTTCTTCACTCTAGTCATCATTTTTTCTTTTTTTTTTAAATCCCCCTCTGCCTCATCCTCCATACTCCCTCCTCATCTCTTCCCATCAAATCTCCTGCTCTCTTCAGCCGAACCAGTTTGCCATTCCTTCCTCTCTCTTCACATCCCGATAATCCCTCCATCCCTCCTTCTTCCTGTCCTTCCTCTTCACCCTCTACTTCTTCATCCTCCTCAGCTCTCTCCTTTCCCCCTCTCTCTGACGCTTCTTATCCTTCTTCCCTCCCTCTCCTCTTTCCCCCCTAATCCTCCATCTCTCCTCTCTTCCCAAATGATCTGTTCAGTGCCATTATATTTTTTTACGCTTCTTCCCCTCCCCTCTCTCCTTTTCCTCTTGTTTCTACATTTCTTTCTTCACCCCTCCATCTCCCAATTGTTTATAAAGTATTAATCTGCAATGTTTTCATATAAATGGAAGCAGAAACACCACAGTAATGAAAAAAGGACTACCAAAACTTTGCAGGAGTTGCCAAAAATACATTTATTTACATGCAAACGTTGCAGATTATTACTTTAATCCATAAATCAGAAGTTACTGAAAGTAACTGATTACTTTTGGATAATTCTGCGTTGGAGTAATCCAGTTTTACTGTCTGGAAGGTAATCTGAGTTAGCGCCATGGTTAATTCATAAAGTGCTATTAGAATGATAAGCTTGCTCTCAAGGACTAAATAATAAAACATAATTTGTGTCAGCACCAGCTGTGTGTGTGTGTGTGTGTGTGTGTATGTGTGCGAACGTGTGTGTGTGTGCAGTGTAGTGAATTTTATTGTCTGTACACAGCATTCTGTATGTGCTGGACTGCACACACAGAGACAACCACAGACTCTCTCTCACACACACACACACATGTTCGCACACATGCACACACACACACACACACACACTGTCCCTGTACAAGTTGCAGTTAATTATTTAGTCCTAGAGCAGGCTTATCATAGATGAATGTGCGAAAATGTCTCTTTTCACTCCCGTCTTCAGATTTAATGAAACCAGAGGATGTAATTCAGCTTTAATGTAGCTCGCACATAAACAAGACTGGAGAGGAACGGATGGCATTCTGCATTCTGCGTGTCTGCGTGTCATACTCGTGTGTTTTGCAAGTAAATCTTTCATCACGCGGCGCAGCAGTTGGCAGAACACTAAGCCTTCGAAAACACACTCACATCTCATCATCAAAAATGTTCACAGTCCCGCCACTGACAGTACAATCGGCGCTGCCATCATCTAACAGCTGGCGTTGCTGTGAAGCTTTCTGCACCGCTGGGCTGAAAATTTCACACACACACACACACACACACACACACTTGCTCAAATGTGGTGGAAGCATCGGAAAGTAAACCCAGCAGACGCACTCAGAGGCAAAGTTCGAGAGCGCGAGTCTACACCGATGCGAGACAGAGTATAACGTTTCGCCCATCGTGACATTTTATTTTTTCATCTGTTCTCAGTTTCACGCAGCTTTAATTACCTGTGAGACGGGACGACACAGCAACTCTTCCCGGCGTGAGATGTTGGATGTGTGAAAGCTTTCTCCAGCTCAGAAATAATCGACAATAATCTAAATTTAACTCTTAAAAGAAGGAGTTCCACTGGCATTTGTTAAGCAAATATGAAAAGCCTTTATTGCCTGGCTAGTTTAAAAAAAACAAAAACAGCAAATACTGCTGTAGCAATGTGGCGGCGTTGGACTGAGGTTACATTACATTACATTACATTACAGTCATTTAGCAGACGCTTTTATCCAAAGCGACTTACAATAAGTGCATTCAACATAGGTAGGCAAGAAAACTACTAGTCACCAGAAATCGTAAGTGCATTTCCTTCCTAAACAAGCAACTAAGAGCATAACTAGTGTTAAGGTAAGAGTGCAATAAGTTAGCAACCTACTATATCTTAAACAAATGAGACAAATAAGAGAATCAAATAAACAAGAGCTAAGACAAATAAGTGAACCAAATAAGCAAGAGCTAAGACAAATAAGTGTATCAAATGAACAAGAGCCAATAAACAAGAGCTCCGGGTTAAAAAGAACCCGGCTGCAATCAGCCTCAACTGGCCGCAGCCGGTACCAGATCCAGGGGAGAGTCCGTCCACCGACTCAACTCTCTCCTGGATCCAGCCTAAGCCTCACCCCCACCCTGCCACAACTGCATGAAAAACAAGATGGTGGATCCATTTCAAATGTAGGTCAGGAAGTAATGTGACCAGAAAAGAATGCAAAGAATATACGAAGAAGTAGCTTGGTACAGGCAAAGAGAATACCAAAAGAAGAAAATACAGTACACCATGAAAACAGGGGGGGCCCAGTAAGTCAGTCAATGAAAATAGATACTATGTTGTAGATGACAAAAAATGCAACCAATCAATCAGTTTAAAAACAGCTAGATAGCTTGTTGCCTTAATTGTCTTTTGTACTGTGTTTTCACATTTGTTAAAGGGGCAGGTAATCTATGTACCTCTACTGGCAATCACTAGGAACTGCAACAACATCAACAGGTCTCTAGCACAGACCCCCCCACTTCCCACCACTCCCTTCCCTTGAGCTACGGTGGCCTGTAATTGAAGAAAAAAAGTCAAATTTTTGGAAAGGAGTAAGCTAGCTAATTAGAGCAGAGCTCCATCCGAAACGTCTAGTGAAGAGGCAATATAGCACAATGCTAAGTACTGGAATAATACTACTGACTTTTAGTTTTTTGTCTTGAGAACGAGGCTTTTTAGTATTCAGAGCTAAAATGTGTTGCATTCAAAGACGTCTACTAAACTTTCGCTTTTAAACCCTATGTAACCCAATTTTATTCTTTTAAATGGCTAATGAACGTAAAATTGCTCAGTGGGATGCAAGTGCCCTCTTGCCCACTAATGTAAAATGTAAAGTATTGTATTTGTTTCAGAGTCTGACCCAGAGAAAGTCTTCATGCATGTATTGCTTAACGTTTTGATTGCTGCAGGCCTTTGTATGTGTTTGCCAGAAATCAATCCACGGTCTCCGCTGTGAATCACATCATGGCAGTTTCGGGCCCGGAGGCACGTGTCCATTTGTGAAGTAAATATCTGATTGTTTACCCGCATCCCAGGCTGGAGTTTGGGTTGCAGGCCTGGAAGCAGAGCTGCAATTTTCTATTGATTCGGTCAACCACAGCGGCAGAAGGGAGCTTCTAGCCTAGTGAGGCTGCCTCTCACAGTTAGGGAGAATCATTTTGCTAGCCAAAATGTGTCAGAAGTAATATGTGTGTTCTCGGTGTGTGTGGAGTGCAACATGGGTATATAAATAACTGATATGTGTGACTGGAAACAGTCATTATATATAGGCAGCTTGTTGTATCACCCTGTATTGTACAGATTTGGAGCAAATGTTTCAGAAATACCCACAACAGCTCTTACAACAACTATACTAATATACTAATACATTCAGCACAAATTTAACCCCACACATTCGTTGTGATTGTTGGTATATATTGAGGTCAGTGTAAATACACTGGGGGGACGAGAGGTTAACAGTATGCACAAAAGCAGGATGAACAGGGTCACTGGGTTCATCTTCTCTGTTGTAAATTAACGTCTCTAATTGGGTCCATTTAGCACGATAAACTGTAGAAGATAGTGAAAAACAACAACAAATCCACATCCACTACAGATGCTGCAGTTTTCAGCAGCTTCACACCAGGATCGAATTGAATGAGTGTTGAATGCGTCACTCTACATTGGAAGTTACTGTAGGTCACTGTGAATGAGAGAATCTGTTATTACCCGTTATTATTATCATCCAATGTTTTTTTGTCCTTTTTTGCTACGTCTCGTGATGTAAACACTGTGCCACTGAATTAAAGCTGCAGTGAAGTTTATGTTGTAATACTACAACCACTGCCCAGGTCAGCTTCATCTCAATGGGCCTCCTCCAAGAATGGTGGGTACGATCAGATTTACACTTACTGACCCTTTCAGCATTCATCTCTTTTCTTTCGTCTTGATCAGGGTGCTGCTGGAGACACATGGCGCATTGGTAAGTGACCTTTTCCACTGACTGAATGGAAGAGAATTAACCAGGGTGTCACGGCTAGCTAGTTTGTCTCTAACTGATAGAGGTTATGCTCTGACCACAAGGCTGATGACAACCCTGATGAACCCTCAGGAGAAATCACTATTATCCTCATCCGTGCACTCGCTCCTCCACAGAGTGCACCGTTGGTGTGTTGGAGGCCCGTCGGATGTACTTGGACACTGCAAGCAGAAAGCTCCTGTCAAGAGCTACAGTCAAAATCAAAATCATTCTACAGCCTGAGGTCTGAGCTTATTATCTGATGAAGATGCTGCATGAAGCAAATCAGTGTTCAACTTCGCTGATGACTGGACACTTGATAGCACTGTCTCTCCTATTATTCCCCTAATGCTTTTGTCCATACGAGGAACTGGGCAGTGTCCTGCCCTCCACCAGTAGCTAATAAACCTACCTCCCTGTAAGTCAAACCATTTCATCCAAGGTCTCTGATGTTACAGCACTGACGGCATCAGTAATTTGTTGCAGCGCTTCTTTTTCTCAGTTGCTGTCACTCCACTGCTTACACTTTAAAAAAAAAAAGTTTTCTTCTTTCTTCTTTGTCATGGTTTATCCACCTTTTCATTAGAGCTTTCTATTTGCGCACAACCCTTAAATTGGCACTTAACTCCTTTTATGGGGTCGACAGGGCATCTGCCTGTGCTAATCTACATCAACAGCCACACACATCCAATTTATGAACGATTGGCATTCATCACCCGATATGCCTGAGGACTCTGTACACAGTTTGCAGCAACATAAATGCATTGCAGATTAAATGTGATGCTGGCATAGTCGTAAACACTGCAAGTAAAATCCTGCTGTCAATCTGCCTCATGTGGAGAGGAATTTCTTTATTGTCGTATGGGTGGCATGTCAAAGGTTTTCAAAATGCCACCAAGTGGTAGCACTGGTCAATGGGTCGAGTAGATGACTTATATGTGCACACACATTGAACTTTTCTTGGACCAGAAGTGTTACTTTGAAGGAGGGGGAAACAAATCTAGGGAGACTTCTGCAAAAGATGAGCATTTAACTGATTAAAGGTTTAGTGATAATAAAAGTGCTTAGCCTGAGGACAGCTGAATAATGAGGAACATTTTCCTCATGGAACCCCCACACTTCCTGTTTTGATGGTTAAGCAAATTAGCAATGGTGTAATGTCAGATAGCTAATCATTGTCAGTGTTACTCTTTTCCCTATGATGAAGCTCCGCCAATAACTAGGGAGTGGACGCAGTAGGAGGTTGACTGTCAGATTCAGTCCTTGCTTTAATATTCACCCCTGTCATTCACATTCCCATCCATCCATCTCTCCTCCTCTATTACCATCATTCCTCTATCCCTCCTCCTTTTCATTATCCTCATTTCCTCCTCTGTTCTTGTCACTCTCACTTCCACCTATCCCTCTGCTCAACTCTAGTGAGTGATATGTTTACATGCACACAAAAACCCAACTATCGCCAATACTTACATGATTCTAATAAATAAGAAATGAGAAAATTACAAAAAACTGACAAGAAACATAACATGAGTTACTGTACGTCACCCACTACACTTAATGCACAACTTGATCAAAACTGAAGGAATGTTCTGACTGGACCCATCATACCGACCCAGTTTTTCCATCATACTGATCAATTCTGACCCAAGTTTTGTTGTTTGACAGGATCCCTTTTTCTCTCTTTTATCTTCACTCTAACATCTCTCCCTCTCTACCAAACCTTAACCTTTAGGAATAAAGGAATAAAGTCATAAATCTGTGTCTACAGCTAGGTACAAGCTTGTTAATATAGTGTGTGTGCATGTGTACAGTACATGTGAGCATATGCCTTCTGTGTGTGTGTATAGTATCTGTGTCTGTGCATGTCTATAACCCTCTGCATTTGCATGCATGTGTGCAAAACCTGTGTGTGTGCGCGCGTGTGTGTTTGTGTGTTATACACTGCAGAGAATATTTAGTTGATCATAAATTAAAAAGAACAAGGCTGCAAACTCCCCGAGCAGAACAGAGCAGAGTTCAGCCAGGTCTAGCAGAACAGAATAATGACATTATAAAGTTGCAGTCATATAAATCAATCAGACTGTTTAGCATTTTGCTGCATCATGCCTTAGCCCAAGGGCGTCACTTTGGATGGAAAAGGGCTTGCGACATTTTGGGTTTTTTTGGCCTGTGGGGGGGGCAATTGCTATTTAAATTCAGACTTTGCCACTATAGGATCAGATCTGTGGCATGTCTCTTGACTGGAACTAACAACAAACATCATTGAGGGTTCATTTGCCTTTGCTGAGAGGCCGTTTGTGGCGCTGATTGCATCAATTAAAGGAGGTTTAAGAAGCGGTGTGGACAGCATCGGACATTTTTTCCCAGTGCAAATGACGCCTTATCCTTCCTATAGCAGCGTAGACAATAGTTCAACCATCTTACAAAAGAGCAACATATTGCACACTGCCAAAAATATCCATCTTTCCATCTAGCACTGAGCCTTAAAAGTGAAGACATCTGCCAATGGGGTGAGACAATTTCACTTGATTCCAGTGCATTTTGGCTACTTTCGGGAAATGTCTGCAAACAAGCATCCAAATCCTGACAGAATGAGGCAGATCACTCCTCTACTATCAAGGAAATGACAAGCACACTCAAAATTCAAGTTGCATTGGTTGCAAAGTGAAATCATCTCACTTCAGTGGCAGAAATCTAAACTTGTTTTTACCAAAAATAAGATTTTAAGACTCAGTGCTAGATGAAATGACTTGATGGTGGCTATTTTTGTAGCTGGTCTGTGCCCCAATAGAAACAGCATAGAAACCAATCTAACCAGTTTAACATGCTGGTCTGTGCCCCAATAGAAACAGCATAGAAACCAGTCTAACCAGTTCAACATGCTGGTCTGTGCCTCAATTGAAACAGCAGAGAAACCAGTCTAACCAGTTCAACGTGCTGGTATGTGCCTCATTAGAAACAGCATAGAAACCAGTCTAACCAGTTCAACATGCTGGTCTGTGCCTCAATAGAAACAGCATAGAAACCAGTCTAACCAGTTCAACATGCTGGTCTGTGCCTCAATAGAAACAGCATAGAAACCAGTCCTTTGTTGGTGAGTTTCAGTTACTCAGCTGTTTCTTTCGCTCCATTATTCTTCTGCTCCATCTCCCTCCTCCGCCTCTTCCTCGCTCTGTCATCAATGACATCATCAGCAATTGCTGTTGTGGTCATGCAACACTCAAGAAGATTGATGTGTGTGTGTGTATGTGTGTTCATGTGTGTGCTAAGCATGTGTCTGTTTTGGGTACGTGTGTGTATGTGTGTGTAAGTGTCACCAGAGTGTTTGTTTAATGTTAGCATCGGAACATACAGATAAACCCTCTGAACCTCTCCTTCATTATAATGACTAATGGTAGTGTGTATCAGTAGGCGGTGTGTGCACACAAGCAAATACACACAAACACAGACACACACACACACTACCTTATTTGTCATTATAATGAACTATAGTCAGTAGTGAGACAAAGCATTTATCTGTGTGTATGTCTGTGTGCAATACTTTTAACACACATTCAGAGGGAGGGATGGATTTGATTTTACATACTGTTACCAATTAGGACTGAAGACTTAAAGAATTAATGAACTAGGAGCGAATTCTACCTTTATTATGAAGGTGAAGATGAAACTTGAATGATCCCTGTGGAGAAAAAAACAAAGCATGAATACAATGGTAAAATAATAAAAATCAGCCTGAACTAGTTAGGCCTTGACCTGACTGATAAATAAATAAAAAATAAGAATTGTGTAATTAAAACAATGATTCCAGGCAATTTCATTTTATTCATTTGTTCACTTTTTTTCTATATGTCATGAGTGGTATTGTGTGTTTTAATGAAACTGACCTCATTTGTTCTAATGGCTATTTTTGATTACTTTTTAACATTTGTATCTGTATGTTTCAGTCTTGTGCTGCCTGTTATGGTATCACTTTCCTTCTAAGGGATTAATGAAGAGTCAGTCAGTCAATCAATCAGGATTAGAATAAAAACAAAAGCACACTAGAGGGAGCAATGGATGCTGGGAGGATAGGAGGACGGAGGGATGGTTATGAAGCACGAATCATAAATTGTGTAAGTGCCGGTACATAATTTTGTTGAGCAGGAGAAATTCTATTTATATAGTAAGAGAAAAGACAATTTTTAAGTCACTTTAAAGTCAGAATCTTCCTCCAGAAAGTTAATGTACAGTGGAAATGAGACAAAGAAAATGTGAGGGGAGAGAGGGAACATGAAGACTAATGTAGCATGGGAGGTTCTTGTAAGCTGAAATACGTAGATGTGTGTGTGTGTGTGTGTGTGTGTGTGTGGGGGGGGGGGGGGGGGTACAACACTGGGTGGTTGGTGTATTATTGATTGGTTCAAGTGAGGAAAGGAGATTGAGGGCGACAAGACACGCAAACACACACTGCAGTCACACAACACGACAACATGCATACGTGATATTTCTCCCGTGTGTTTCTGTTTGATGCGTGTTTCACATTTGCATTTACATGTCTGTCTGTCTGAGTGTGTGTGTGTGTGTGTTATCTTTAATCTCTCCCTGACATCCACCCCCGCTGTGGCCCTGCATCTATTACATCTATCTGTCTGTTCTCTCTCTCGCTCTCTTTATTATTTAATGTGGCCAACGATTGTTTTATGTTGCTGTGTGTCCTGTATATACCTTAATGTGCCAACTCACACACACACACACACACACACACACAGTAAATACACAAAGGCAGGCGTGCTTTAAGTGATTTATCAATAGTGACAACATGGCTCCCAGTAACTTCTCAAACGTCCCTTTCTGTCACCGGAACATTGTGTAGTGTAGCATAACATCTGTGTGTGTGTGTGTGTGTACTGTAAGTGCATGTGTTTGAGTTAGTTGCCGTGTATGTTTTACTTTCGCGTGGTTCAGTTCGTGAGTATGCATGACATGCGGTGTACACATGCAACTGCTAATGGCTTTCATAAGAACATGAGCGCGGTCAAATCATGCTAGTTCATTGCTAGTTTTTGCGGCGGCGTGTCTGTGTTCATGTGTGTGATCTCTTGGCTCTTAAAGGTTCACGAGAAGTGACAAACTGTGAGGTTATAACTGGGTAACGCTTCCCCATGCAGAGCTGGTAGCATTCACACACACACACACACACACACACACACACACACACAGGGTTTGAATGGCCTTAAAGCAACACTCCACCCAGTATTTAACTTTTTTTTTAACAGACTTTCTTTATTATTAATTTATTATTATTTCTCTATTATTCCACCTCTAACACCACCTGCCCCCTTGGTATTCAAGCCTTTTTTCCCCCCCCTTCAGCTGGGGATTTGTCAGACTACTGGACAGAGAGTCAGCGTGTGGCATTGTATCTGATCACAGCAAAAGCCAGTGTTCAGCGACTCCTGATCACATGTTGATTCTGAGATCGATATGTATTACCGAAGTGAAAAGGGTAGCACGATCAAAACGAAGACAAATTAAGTTCAGGGCCTAAATTTGGGAACCAGGAGGAAGGAAGGAGGAAAGATGGGCCCCCAGAAGGGCCCCTATTACGATCACCCTCTGGTGATCTTAATAGTAGTAATAGTAGTTTCAACAACTGACATTTTCAAGTACGACAGCTCTACTTTAGTATGAAGCTACAAGTTGTGTTTTGGTGGCAAAGCCCTCTGAAGCCCTGCAATGTGAGGCAGGTTAAATAGAATACTGCTCGCAAACTAATATAGGCTATACTTTGTTTCAGTCAGGTAGGGTTAACAGAATAACTATATGTCTGTGTTGTCAGTAAAGGCATAACACAAGTTGGACCCTCCATTTCCAGCTCCCAAAACCAACCACAAACAACGAAATACAGAACGAAAGGTGATTATTTAATCGAAAACACAAAACTGGAAGCACAGGCTTCAGAGTGGACCAAGGCCAAAACAATAAACAAAACAAAGCTGCTTCAGGTAACTCCTATCTAACAATCTGAAAATAAAAATAACTTAAATACAGAGGGCTACGTCTACCTCCTTCCCTAAATCAAAACACAGGAGAAAACAACTTACAAAGAAAATGGCAGTCCACCCCTACTGCTTCCAAATCTAAAGTATTTACACTTAATGGCTAACAACGTATACAGCTACACAGTCACACAGCTAAGACTACAGGTCGGGTTGAGGGATGGGAATGGAGATGCTGTCGAACTGCAGGCGGGTTGACTCCGTATTTGAAGGCCGGTCTATTATTTTGGAGCCAATCAGCTGCAGGCATTCCATCATCGAGTTGGCCTATCAGCAATGGCCACCTTCTCCTAGTACGTACCTAGTCTCATGTGGACACACACACACACACACACACTACTGACAAGGACATTCACAAATACATACTAAAATACATACAGTCTCTACAATGTCAAATTCCTTCTGATGCTGACTGAGCTGCATTTTTACACAAAGATTCAGCGTCACATCATTGTCAAGTTAATAAGCCTTTGTCAACCTGTGAAATAAGTGGTTAGCAACTCTCACAGGCATTTTTTACAACATTGATTATGACATTTTGCTGTCAAGTTTCTTTCAAAAGTTGCATTTACGGACAAGGTGTGGAATGACTCTATAGCAACACTCTCAAATGGTTTTGATCTCTTCATCTTTCCTCTTTCATTCATTCCCTGCCAGCCTTAAAGCAAGCGAAAGAATGAGAGATGGAGAGCCATGATGTTAGGCAGAAGCTGTCACGGCTCCAGCCCCGACCCTGGGTTTTCCTTGTGTTTCCTTGTGTCCCTACCTCCCTTGTGTCTCCACCTCCCCTGTCTGTCTCTCATCTGTGTGTGTGTGTGTGTGTGTGTGCGTGGCGTGGGTGTGGCTCCCAAAATGCACACCACAACAAGGGAGTAGGAAAAAGAGGATTTAATGGAGAAGCAGGTGATGGGATGGTGGGGGGTGAAGACGCTGGGCTGGTTGGAGCTGGGGCAGGCAGGTGAGAGGGAAGCAGGCAGGCTGGTGGGTTGTGGCAAGGAGACACAGGGAAAGAGACGTTCAGGGGATCCTGGGAGATGAGAGAATGCGGTTAGCAGAGCAGGGACGCACACAAGGAAATAGCTCAAGTACTAACGTCAAGAGCGGCCAAGAGCGCAACTACCACTGTAGTTGGCAGAACAATCTGGCGACAAGTGGTTGAAGAGCCGGGGTATATATCCTGTAGGGCTGATGGGCTGATGAGGAACAGGTGTGGAGGAAAGGCAGGACCGGGAGAGAGAGCCACACCCATGTCACACCCACACACGATGAGAGACAGACAGGGGAGGTGGAGACACAAGGGAGGCAGGGACACAAAGAAACACAAGGAAAACCCGGGCTCAGGGCTGCAGCCGTGACAAAGGGTCCACGGCTCTAATATACATTTGATAGGTCGAGACATACTGCAGTATTAATAAACTTATAATTGTGACAAATTTAACTAGTGAGCATCAAACATATTTGGCCAGCTGAACATTAACATGTTTTCATTTTGTAATCGTATTATGTTGTACGTTGACACCTTGAAATGAGATGGCGTACTAATAGGGCTGTATTTTGAACTACTGGAATCTGAGATAGCTACAAATCTAGACACTGTGACATTCAGCATCCAAACTAATAAGAGTACAGAGCCGCAACATCAAACAGTTTATCATAGTTTATGAATAGTTCATTTCTGAATACCTTTGGAGCTCAATACAGATCCACATAGAAGTCAACACTGAGTCACACACTGACTCAACTTAAAATTACCATCATTTAAAATACTAACAACATCTACATCTGCATTTGTATAGCACCTTTCTTGACAAAGTGCTAGAAAAGAAACTGAATAAAATGATTATATCAACATTACCGTCAGCTATAGTTCAATTTTCAATGTCGTGGCCATTAAAGCCCACTCGGCTGAACAGAAATATCACCAAGCAAAGATAATATTGTCACAAACATACAATTTTAAACGCCATTGGCTTCAAATCCACTCAACAGATAAGTGGGCAGTTCATCAGCGTGGATAGAGTACCAAAATATCCTATTAAAGGAAGAGGTACTGTTACTTTGCCGGAATGTCACCTAAGTAGAAGTAAAATTGCTGGTAAAATTGAAAAGCTCTTGTAAGACGTAATCCTAGTCCAAAAGTTACTGAGTTGCTAAATTCAGTTTGTTGAATTTATTGAGCATTAATCAACACAACAACAGTGCTACATTGTTTCCTTTGCTGCTAGCTGTGCAACTACCTAGCACGGCTAGCAAACTAGCTAGACAACAACCAGTAATCCTGTAGCTGGATGGATGTTAACTAAACTACTATCATGGATACATTTGAGCATTTCACTTTATTGACTTAACATTAGCACATTATAACATTGTTATTATTAGGTTTGATGCAGATGTAATTGACCAGGTTATGAAGCAATGTATTGAGAGCCATACCAAAGTTAAAGTAAAATCACAAATATATATATGTGTGTTTTTTACAATTACAGAAACAAGCGCAATTCATTATTTCCACCATTGCAGTTCATATACCATCACATTAAAGCCAAAAGGACAACTGACACTACTGGTTTGTAAAGAAACCCAGCAAACAAACAAACAAACCAACAATATTAATTTAGCATAATAAAATAAATAAGTTATCAGTTAAAAGCGTATTGGTTTGTTTTTTTTTACAGCTTTTTAAATGACTGGTGATGTTTTGAAAGTAGTTTTTAGCAAGAGGTTAAAGCACAAATCCATCTTTAAAACTCAATTCATTAATGAAGAGGGTAACTTCGAAGACCTGCTTCGCTGCACGATAAAGCATTATAGCGCTTTTGAAATTAGCTAGGTTATTTTGGGTTTGTCTCTGAGAATCATTCTGCTTATCATGACCGCGATTTAATATTCCTAACACTTTCAAGTGCGTGTAATAGTTCATTTGAAAGGCTGCTATGGCACTTTAAAAGCTAATGTGCTTAGATTTAATTGCGTCATTTTGGCGGGATAGTATGTTTGCGCTGTGTGTTTTCATGTGGCTTGTTGTGTGTTTGTGTAATGTACCTTGTATTACCCTCTTGTAGCTTAGCAGGTGCAGAAAACGGCTGTGTGGGTATATGTGTGTTGGTGATTGATTTAGTGGTCCAACTGGATTATTAAACTCAAATCCTGATTAATTACCTGCCTCAATTAACATGGATCCCCATTAGTGTAATTAGTGCAAGTGTGTGTGTTTGTAGTTTAACCTCGCGACTTCCTCCTGTATGAGTCAGCAGGGAGCAGCTTTTCATCCATCATCTCACTCTCCCTTTCTCTACCTCTCTCACCCTGTCTTCCTATTTCTCTCCCTCTCTTTTCTTTTTCCCGTCTATACCTTTTCTCTTTACCTGTGTCTGCCAAGCACACATGCTCTCTCTCTTCTCATCACTTGTCTTGCCAATTCTCTCACTACCCATTTCTGTCTCTTGTCTCTCTGCTACAAATGGGTTTCAAGCCAGCCGACCATGAACCGCGTGTGTGTGATTTTGGGTACGTCTGCACTGTGCACTTTGATGTGTGTGTTTGTCAGACAATGTGTGTGTGTGTGTGTGTGTGTGTTAAAGAGAGAGCGATGGTGTCAGAGACTTCTTGATAAATCCAATCACTTTCATTTTCATTTTTTTGTAGAGGAGAGTTAGCATTGTACCCCCAAACCCTTGCATCTTTAAAAGTTTTTTACAGAGGCATATGTAGCTACTTTAAGCCTACAGTGATTGTGTTTTTTACCTGGAAATAAACTGAAACAGTTACAGACACCAGTGAGCCGTGTATACATTCCCAGTCCTAACAACCAGACATGTAACTATTACTAATAATAACACTTGAGGCATTCTGCATAAAAAAGCAGATCTGGAAATGCCAGTCACTTTCCATTACATTGTTATTCAATAACTGGCTCCAGGTATTTTGCTTGTAAACTATAATCAGTTAAATGTCTGTTATTACAGTAAAGCCAATTTGGCAGCATCTAGATCGGCACTAATCTAGAGCACTCATCTGACAGCTGCTAACTGGGGTGTCAGCTTCTGCCCTTTTTGTCTTCCTGCTGCTTGCCTACAGAGATAGACCTTTGTTTAACCAGAAACAGAAGTCTCGCTCAAGGAGAAGTCTCGCTCGCGAAAGGTGAGTTGTTGCAGGAAGAGGTTAAAAAAGGTTTCTGGTAAAACAAAGGTCTATCTCTGTAGGGATCCTTTCTGTAATGTTGTCAGACACTTCCAATAACAATCTGAGCCTGTCAGTGGCAAAAACAAGCACTTTTAGTGGACGTACTTTGATCGGGCGTAGTGGCCCCAACGGATTACGTTGCAGCCTGTTTCACGACTGCCAGCTGAGACTTTGTGTACCTATTAGTCATTTAGTCATTTAGTATGTACCTATTAGTCATTTAGACCCCAAAATATGTACAAATAGGGCCCAGGTTTAAAAATACCGGAATTACCCTTTAAAGCATAACTCCAGACATTTTTGGATCCGGTTTTCCCATCATACTGATTAATTCTCATAAAATGGATTCTGATTGTGCACAGCCATGCAGTGGAAAACCCTTACAGGGTGTTCACACAGCGAGCGATTCGGTTGATGAGTCGCTGTATTCTGAGTGATTGTGGGCGACGCGAGAGACTCCGATTGCATCTATGTAGGGATTTCACACGGCTACAAAGTTTTGACCCCAAAGATGGCTCAACCGTTCAAATTCTGGGGTGATTAAATCTTGAATAAGTACAAATATCAGTTGATCACTTGACATTAGGGCTCAAGTAGGTTGCTGGTGGCGATGCTGAGACCTACCTTGCTGCTTTCAGGGACAGTGAAGAAGGTTTAGCAGCAGCCATAGCTTTATCAGAGGAGGATGAGCATGTCTGTGTGTGAAGCTGATTGCCACTATCAAGGCACTGATGTCAGACCATGCAGCTGAGTCAGACATCTTGAGTTTTTAATCATCGCCTGGCCTAGTTTAGGAAAGAACTCCTGTCTACCATCATCCCAGGGTTGACTAGGTATACGACAATGTAGTATTTTATCATAACAATATGGTAGAAAGCAGTGATACATATTTACAAATGCCGACAGAACTGTCCTGCAGCACTAAATAATATATGTGAATCCTTAAAATGTGTTGCATTGTACTTTTAAAGAAAAAGCAAAGCTCTTGTCAAGATCTGTCATCGTTGAATTGATGAGGTTCTATAAAAATGATAACTCAGTGCAAAATCTCAGACATGTTTTTCCTGATTTTTCCTTTATGTCTTCCAGCAGGGCAGTGTGAGCAGCTGGTGGAGATGGGAATATTTGCCTACCGGATGCATCTCCTTGTGAATATGCAGCCAGCCGTGTTCTGGATGTGGCTTGCACTGAGGAAGCAATCCAAACAGCCTGGGACACGTAGTATGTATGACCAGCTGCAGCCCTCTTCATGCAGCGTGGTTTAGCAGGAACTCATGACATGTGAGAGGTCTTCCTCAAAAGGTTGGACCAAAAACCACCTTGCCAACTGGCCCTGTGAGAATGACGTGGTGAAATCTGTCAAGTTTGACACGAAGGAGCCATTGTACAGGGCAGAATTCAGGGTGATGGACATCATGGAGCCATTTCAGAGGATCCTGAAGATGCCAGGCAACGGATCTGAACAAAAAATCTTCAAAAGGATGCTGTCAACACAACACAGATCTGGACCAGTGATGGAGCTGCTGCCATGAAGCTTCAACCCTGTGTTTGAGGTAGCACCCGTAGAGAACGAGCTCATAGCAAAAGGTGTTTCAGGGGGTAGAACCAAAGAGAATTCCTTCACTCAGCTTGCTGTTGAGCTAATGAGCACAGAGCTGCTTACAGTGCTTCAGAGGTAGGCTTCCACCCAGCTGCCAGGGGGAGAACGCTGGGAGGCCCCGTGGTTCTCATCAAAAGATTGCCTAGCATAGTTCCAGAGGGCAACATGGTTGGAGAACGTGACATGTACATCATGGACAACCTGCTGGGCTCCAAGCCATTAGTCTCACAATCACAAGCCATTAGTCTCACAATCACAAGACTACAGTATCGGGATGGCAAGACAAGCCTATAGCTGTCACAGAAGAACCAGAACCTTGATGATGCCAGGAAGAATGCCTTGCTCATTAAAGCAATGCAACCATAATGGATTTTGTCAGCCATCTTTAGTTTGACATTAATTACAAATTTTATTTTTGTGTTATTACTATTTATTTACTTGTCATAAAATGCTGAAAAGAATGATATAGAGTTTCCCATAATATGAATATGTGGTTTAAGAGAAGAATTAAGATTCACCCAAAATATGTAACACATTAACCTTGGTAACTTTTGATCTGGACATGCTAGAGAAATATAAGGGTAAATACCCTATGCAATGCCCTCTTTATGATACACACATGTTCAAGTAAGTGTTTTGTCAAAGTGGGCGAGTTTAGTCAACATTTTGTAACTCCTGGTCTTGAAGGAATGACACAATTTAAACAGTAAATTAGAAATTTTTAAACCTTGCTTTCTATCCACCTCAATGTACACAACGTACCTTTTGAACATCTTGATCATTGCCATCTAATGTTAGCTAATGTTAATGTTAAGCCAGGCAAAATAAAAGATTTTCTTGTAGCTATACATTATTTTGTCTTTTAAGGTAACACCAACTTCACTTTTTACTGAGCATGAAGAAAAGTTTCATTGATATCCTGAAACACAGAAACTGTCTGAGACTAGTATATCTCTCATTTGACCAAAGTAGAAAATGTGAATCCTTAAATATAAATATAAATTATAATAAGCCATTGCAGGGCTAGTTGGGGTTTTACATGGGCTCCGCACAATGGATCTGTGTTGGATTTGTGTGGGTTAGTCCACAGTGGTTATGGTGTGGGCTGCCCATTTGGGGCCAATGCATCGCAAACTGTCAGCCGGCACAGGGCCAACGCTCTGCTGTTTGCTGGGTAGCTAGCTAGCAACAAGTAGCTTTTTTTTCTGCCAAGTAGCTAATGTAAAACAGATGCCAGCTAGCTTCAGAAAACAGAATTAGCACGTTAGCAAGTTCAAATAAAACTGATCACATCCCTACAACTAACGTTCAAGTGTAGTTTTATGGATTCAAATAAAAAATACTGTGACGGCCCCTGCTTAGTCTGCGTGTGTGTGTGTGTGTGTGTATGTGCTATACTTGTTACTATCTACTATGTTGTCTTGAGGTGCCAGAGGAGCTGATTGCCGTGGCCAACGTGATCTGGAGCACCTGGGTCCAGTGATCTACCGGATATGAAAGTTCCAGCTTCCAGGCTCTCGCTCTCTCTCTCTTCCCTGCCAGCACGCAACTCTTTTGTTTTGTTTAGCCTTTGTTTTGTTTTTACTCTTACCCTACACCTTACCCTACACTATTCACACGCATCCACATGAACACTACTGATGTCACTGACTACCACACCCCACATCAGAAGTTACATTTCAGTTTATTGTTTTGTTAAATAAATAGTTTATTTATTGGTATTTTGTGTCCTTTCCCGTTTTTGTCATAGCCTTTGAGCCGGGTTATGACAATACCAAGTTATAGCCAAATCTTTCACAGTTATCTGGCTTATCCTCCTCATTTTACATGTGCATGTGTTAATCCTGCATGCGCTTATGTTTCTGGCATTGTGTTTCATCTTCAAATTTATGATATGCCTCCAACAGAGATAAGAAATAGAGCTGCTAGCACATAGAAAATAATGCACTCACTCACTCACTCACTAACTTAATGAGTCCCAGCTCATAACTACTCCCCTATTGAGCCTCATAACGCATCAAATATGAATCAATATTCTCTGTGCGTGTCAGTTAGTTCATCAATATTTATAATCTGCGTGTATGTTCATTTATAACTCTACTGTCTACATGTGTATATGTGAGTGTGTGTGTTTCATCGTGAGTCATCCATTCATCATTTTGCAGAGTGGATTAACAGCAAGACTATACAGTATATAGATTGGTAAAGAGACAAGACAAAGAGAGAGAGAAAGGGGATGAGAGAGATTCACTAATAAAGGATATTATGGAAGGCAATTGAAATCTACCAAGAGGAGCTAAAAAAAGAGATGAAGTGAAGCTTCATAAAGCAGATTCATTTTGGGTTCCAACACATCATTAAGAAATGCTAATCTATATGAAGGGGAACTATTTCTCTAGTGTGGGAACAGTAAATAAACACCAGCCACCAGCCAACAGTTGTGTTAAATCCAGGTTTGGAAAGTATTTTTTATTTTCATTTTCTAATTAGTTCCATTCTACAGCATGGGGGGGTAGGGACTAATAATTGCAATCACTGGGTTACGAGCACAGATGGAGAAACAAATCCTGACCTAAAAAGGCAGGATTTACCAGCCCAATCCTGGTAAATCTTGACTGTAGCCGGTTGAGTTTTTATACTCCACCTTCCACTTTGGCCAGCAATCATAAAGAAAGTGGCTGCCACGTACTGCGGCCAGCACACAAAATCATAGTTTCTAGCCCTGTAACTACTACAAAGTACCATGAAATAGCACGGTATGACATTTGCCTCTATTGACTCTACAGTATGTGGCATTCACCAGCAGTGTGGGTGGTAACGCCTAACCCAGTGACAGTAATATTATTACATTTCCTAGCAATGTGTAGTGTAACAAATTATTGTTTCAATTTAAGTAGTAATATAACAGTAACAAACCAAAATGTTTTTATCACCCCCTGTAAATATTGAATTGAAGATTTGTTTTTGTCATGATTAGCTACCATCCTTTTATTTGACACTGCTTAGACGAGGAGTGAAGATTACTTTTTCTCAGTGTAAATATTCTCAACTTTTACTTTATTGATTTTATTGAGTGAAAGGATGACAAGAACACTGGACCTCAATGCTTATTTTTGAGGGTACGAGAGAATGCAGTCGCCAGTTTTGGGGGTGTAACAGAAAAGTAATATTACAAATATTGTAATAAATTACTGTTCACGGGGAGTAATTAGTAATAAAAGTAATTTACTCATTCCCGACAGTGTGTGAGTTTGTGTACTTTACTTTTATAACGAGTAATCAGTAATATAACACCTTTTTGAGTAGTGAGTCTAAATCTGTTCTGATGTGTATCCAGTCATTTAGAGGTGCATGATACCAGGTGGGAGAGGAAACTGATGTCGACAACTGTCTGACAGCCTCTCTACACTAGCCAGACATTTATACAGCCTCATTTCCCACAGAGCTGCCCAGCGCTACAACAAAGCTGATGTGTACAGCTATCTGACACCAAGCAGCTCTCTAGCTCTACCTTTGCCAACAAAGACCGCCCACTGTTTCACTAGCGGCTAGGTGGCTAGCGCGATTTTGTATAGACAAGGGAGGGACAAGTCAACTAAACCAGTGGCTCCCAATCCAGTCCTCAATTATCCCGTGTCCTTTAGCTCCAGCTGTACTCAGGCACATCTGAACCAATTAAGGTATCATGAAAACGTGAAGCCTCTAATTGGCTCAGGTGTGCCTGAGTAGAGCTGGAGCTTATACCTGCAGGACAAAGGGGGTACTTGAGCAGTGGCGGCCGGTGATTGGCTGTCTAAGTGGGGCGGGTCATGACAGACACGGAGATCATAGAGTAACATTGTAGCCGACTCGAGTGCACAAACAACAGGGCTTTGGTCTTTTAACTGCTACAGTTGTAGTGCTATTTTTTTTTAGTGCCGGAGCGCAGTCAATCAAATATGACTCATCACGTCTATATTTTGCTAGATTACATTTTGACTGTTTAGGCTAATGCACATTAATAATGTAGCCTAGGCTACCGACTCATTAAAACACCAGTGACATCAACAGCGTAGGGAAAAAAGAATAGGGTATTTACTAATTACTAAGCGTAATTGTTGTACAATCAACGTGCATCTCTTTACTGTTTATTTATTTATTTATTGTCATAACCAGGGGTACATTCCTTGCGGCTCCCAAAATAGTCCGTCACAGAGAATTTGAAAAAAAAAAGGCTCTTTCTGTCATTTAACCCTAACCCTAACCCTGATCTAGGCTATATAGAAAATTACTGAATTTGTTTTCTAAAGAAAATTATTCATAGATGTTTACTCGCGCCTTTGATCATTGATCATGGTCGCACTCGCAAACAATATAAAGCAAAAAATTAAATCCTTGACAGCGGCATTTCAGCACTGACACTGGAGAGCGACAGCGTGTAGCTGGGAGAACAACATGACGACCTCGCACACAAAAAAAGGAAAAATAAATGAATAGGCCTAGCCTACCTTACAATGTTGCTCCACTATCAGCATGCCTCCTCACTTATAAAGAAACTTTGCCCTTCGATTTTTGAGCAGTGCAAATTTCTCAATTACTTTTTTATTAAAGTCTGCTATGTCCCACGTGAGTCGTTTCTCAATTGACAGCATTGCCAATGCGTTCAGTCTGTCCTGTGACATCGTGTTCCTCAGGAATGTCTTGATCCTTTTGAGCGTGGAGAAGCATCTCTCGGACTCAGCAGTGGTCATGGGCGTTGTAATCAGGATGCGAGCAAGCTTCACAGTCTCTGAGAAAACTTCCTGCAGGTTGTTGTCCAGGATGAATTTTAACAGAGACACTGCACTCATGCAATTCCTGAAATCAGGGTTGCCATATATGAGAGAGTTCTGTCTGCAGCCGGGGTTTGTTTAGCATGGGGTAGGCCTCCACTGTAGTCGCCAATGCGTTGGCGGGGAAGGTATTGGCATGCTCGGGGAACCGGTCGCTCTGTAGAAGGGTGGCTCCAGTCAGATGGTGCGTGTAGGTGAAGCGGTCTTTAGCGTTGGCGATGATGATGTCACACACCTCGGGGAGTGAGAAAAACAGTTTATTTTTGTTTATTGAATGTGGATTAATAAACAAACAGAACAATAGGTGCATTGTTTTTATTTCCTGGTTTACTACTCAGAGTACATACAGTGGAGGAAATAAGTATTTGATCCCCTGCTGATTTCGCAATTTTACCCACTTACAAAGAAATGAGCTGTCTATAATTTTAATAGTAGGTCTATTCTAACAGTGAGAGACAGAATATCAACAAAAAAAATCAGAAAAACGCATTAAATAACAGTTATAAGTTGATTTGCATTTCATCAAGGGAAATAAGTATTTGATCCCCTACTGACCAGCAAGAATTCTGGCTTCCACAGACGGGTTATGTGCCCACGAGGCACACAGATTAGTCCTCTCGGCTTTCCTCTCGGCTTAAGAAAGTACTCCTAATCTCAACTGGTTACGTGTATGGACAAAACCTGTCCAAAGAATCACACTTCGTATCTTCAACTTCACCACCATGGGCAAGACCAAAGATCTGTTTAAGGACGTCAGGGACAAGATTGTAGACCTGTACAAGGCTGGAGTGGACTACAAGACCATCGGCAAGCAGCTTGGTGAAAAGGAGACAACTGTTGGTGTGATTATTCGTAAATTCGTAAACTTGTAACCGACATATTCATTTGGTTTGTCCCTCTAGAGCCACCATACCTGACTACCTAGACTCCGCCCCGGCACTTCCTGACTCCTTTGTTCTGGGGTGCTATAAATAGCGGCCTGGCGGCAAACTCTGTGTGCTTGTCTGGTCCCCTGGGTGGCTGTATGGTGTGCTTGGGAGCTTCTTTCGAGCTTCTTTCAAGGTAGCTTTTGAGTTTCCAAACCTTGCTGTCCTTTTTAAGATTCTGTGGTTTAAACTTTTACTGTTTGTAGCAGAGTTGGGTTGCTGAAGGTATATTGGCCCTCCTGTATTAGACGACCGTTCTTGACCTATCATCAGAGGTACAGTGGTTTTGTGTTTCTAACAAACATTTTGGTCCTTCATGGGTTGTCTGTTTTTATGGATTTTGGGAGCTTTGTATGTGCCTATAACGTGTTTTCCTTGGCTCCAGGCATGGCTGCTGGACAAACAGAGAAAACCACTTGCCACTGCTGCTTTGCCTATTCACCGATACCGTATTAGTGTGGTCCACTGTTTTAGCTTACCCTGTCCTTTTACTGTTCATGGTACCTGCTGTTTTGTTGTTTTTGTTTGTTTGCCCATTTTTGTTGTGGTGTTCCTGACCTCCCAGCCCCTTGCTAATACTGTTTGTCCTCCCCTTTCCCGAGGGTTTCTCTCGAGTGGGTGGTGCTGACGTTCCTGGGGGTCGATGCCTGGATTCTGGTGAGCCTCACCCTACCCCCGCACTGAGTGTCGACATTGCCTTGGTGTGGTGTATAAATCGATTGCAGAGTGCTTGCTTCTTGAGTGTAATAAGTGTGGTGTGGCTTCGCGGCGTGGGGTGGGGCTCCTCCAGTGGTGTTGATCTCCTTGTTATGACTCTACCACCCATTCCAGGGTAGGTATCAATAGTAGTGTAGGCGGCAACTGTTATTAGTCAGGCTCACTCCTACCATCCTTAGTCTCTTTTAAATGTCATGAATAAATGATTGTATTTTAAGACTTGAGTAGTAATGGTGTAAAGAAAAGGATAAATAAACTTGTTGAAGTTTGTTTCTGTCCTCTTTTACAAGCTTACTTGTGTTTAAGGGGAACCCTCTGGTGTTATTGGGCTTATCTATACTATGTCTTAGGGTGGAAGGCCCTAGGTGGCGTTGTCTGTAGCACATTTAGCTTTCTGTACCGGACTCTTATTACCTCATATGCCTGTCGCTGCCTACCATCACCTCTGGCATCACCTCCTCTTCTGGATCCGCTGGCAGTGTACTTGGCACAGAGAGAGGGCACGGACTCACGAATCTTTGACATGGCATCACTGAAAGCGCTGGTCCCCTTCTGTGCTTTTACGGCATCAACATTTCTGGCTTGGAGTTGTGCAAACAGAATGTCCACTCTGGGCATTATTTCACGGAACAAATCGAGGAAAAAAAGAAATTCATCGTCTTGTAGCATCCTCGTGAATCCCCTGGCCTCTCTGATGGTGATATTATCAAAATCTTGGGAGGCTTGTATGGTGTCAAAACACGCCATTAGGTCATCCCTGTGCTCGTGGACCGTGTTAACCACACGACTGTGGAAATTCCAGCGCGTCTGGGATGCGCGAGGAAGCCTGCTTGAGACGGTGTTGTCCAACACACCGATCCTTTTGTGTGATCGCGAAAAGAAGGATGAAAACCCACTAAGGTCGGAGAAAAAAACACAAGCCTGAGGAACAGCGGAGGCTGCTTTTTGCATCACCAGATTTAGTCGGTGTGCGTAACAGTGAAGAAAATGCGCGTTTGTGTATGTGTCTTGTAGTATTCTCCTAACTCCACCAGTTGTGCCTCGCATCACACTTGCCCCGTCATAAGTTTGAGCTATCAGCTTGCCCTTGTCTGCATGCTCTGGAAAAATCATGGCCAGGTTTTCAAGGAGCACCTCCAATGGCATCTGCAGTCGTGCCTCCTTCCAATCGAACAAAGCCAAAAAATCTCTCCTGCACCGTGTTGGCAGTGTCGATGTAGCGGTACACAATGACGAGCTGACAATGCATCGTTATGTCGGTGGTCTCATCTGCTTGGATAGACATGTAATCCGTGCTTTGTAGGTCCTGGACAATGTGGCCTTGCATTACAGACAGCATACAGTCCAGTAGTTCATTCTGTCTGGTTTTTGAGGTGCCTTTAAATACGGTTGCATTCTCCAAGTGCTCTTTCATTGCACCGTCCAGTGTCGATACAAAATCAACAAGTCCCCTAAACACACCTGGATTCTCGGATGATTCCGTTTCATCGTGCCCCCTCAAAGCTAGTTCAAAGGCCCCACAGAACTTCACACAGTCGATCAATTTAGAAAGGATATGTCGGTTGTTGTCCACCTCCTGGTTGTGTTTTCGAATACTGGCGTGATATCCATCAGACAGCTGTGTAGCTATGTTAGCTCTTCCTAGCATGGATAGCTTAAGGCACGATTCCATGTGTGCTCTGCTCGTGTCATGTTTTTTCACTCGTTCGGAAAAGTGCTTAACGTCTGTCATCCCTGTTTTCGTCCACAGCATTTCACCCTGGCCCTGTTTTTCTGAACGGAACAGAAGGCAGGGAAAACAAAAAGAGCATTCCGAATTGGGCAGCCACATAGCCGTGTGTGAGTGTGTGAGTGAGTGAGTGTGTGAGTGAGTGTGTGTGTGAGTGAGTGTGAGAGTGTGTGTGTGAGTGATCCGGACCTAGCGCTTTTAAAAAAACAAAACTAAGCTTCTCAAACTGAGTTTTAAGAATAGACTCCACGCTGTTGAGTGCTAATGTTAATGTAACGTTATCTGCTGCAGCCGCCATGTTGCTGGAAGATAGCGTCAAATGTCAACCTTTTCTAACCGACGAAGTTCGTCGGACGAATGTGACATTGGCGTGTGCTCTCTTGTGCCATCTACTGACCATGACTACAATGTTCGTTTGAATGGGATTAAATGAGAATGGCCAGGGCGTTCTGCCCAGCGCCCCAAATGCTATCATAGACCTCAAGCTAAAGTGCAGTCCTTCCAACAACCGCTAGGTGGCAATGCATGTCAATGTAGTGTGTGAGGGACGTACGACTCGGCGCCCCAGAGCAACAGAGACGGTAATGAAGTCCGCAAACCAACCAAAGCCAATTATTCAACATACATGTATTGACTAGAACACATTTATATGAATTATAAATACAATCTATGAAATGTGTTCAGATAAAAAAATATATTATTTTTTTTTTTCCCTCTCCATCCAATCAAGTGGGGCGCCGTCCCTATGGACGAGCCGCCACTGTACTTGAGGACTAGATTGGGAACCACTGAACTCAACAAAGCAATAGATTTAACTTTAACTACATGGAAAGTTCCCAGCTACGTATTCAAACTAGGAAGTTGTGCCTTGTTTGTATCGAAAGGATGCTGGGTAGTGTAGTGTGGGAAATGTAAATACGTTTCATCTTAAATTCTATCGATTGAATTCCACAGAAATCAGGCCGAAGAATAAATATCACTTTGGTCTATAGTTAGTAGTTTGCTTATAATCACATAATCTGTAAAGTATTAGAATAGAATTAGAATCTGGCTAAGAGAGAAGCTAATGTGACTAGTTCAAGCTAATGTCTTGAACTATCGACCCACAGGCTAGTAGAGAGTTAAACAGTCCTCGAAAGCTCCTACTTTCGAGTTCAGAAGTTGTAAATGCAACTTATTGCCCCATTCAAGTGGTCGTAAATAATAACATCGACTCTTTTGATAGCTGTTGTTTTATTTTAGAAGTCAAGTGAGAGCAGAACTCCCTTGTCCCGAATTTCCCTGACCTATTTACCACTTTTTTGGGTCGTTCATTGCACCTGTAATTAATATATTTCCAACAGCGCTTGAAGGCAGTATTGTTCCCCTCGGATCTGACCAGCATCTAAAAGTGCAATATATGGTGTGAGACAGGAAACTAGAAGCAAGGGAAGAGTGTGTATCCCAATGGTCTTTTTTTCTGTCTTTTCCCCGCCACTGTGTGTGTCTGTCTATACAATTATCTGACAGCCGCTGGCCAGCCAGTTATACTGTAGGCTATGTGACGCTACTTGACATTAGCCCAGTTGGTTTCAAGGGCTCCATAGAGGGAGATACTTACTGAAGCTGAATCAAAGCAGGGACAACACCCTCCCATCCCCCTGTATAAAAGCTATAGAGACTTTGCAGTTGTGTGTATCTGCCCTTGCAGTCACAGCTTCTCTTTGGAGGGCAAATAATGCCTAAACATACAGACTTGGCGAGAGAAAGATACCTGATAAAAATGTGTTGTGGATGTCTCAATTTAGTAATGATGTGAGTAGACATGAGTAGTCTGATGAGGTAGATTTATTTCCAACTGTAGGTTACTGAGTCACAGTAAACTGTCTTGTCTTTAGCCGTAGTCTCTACTCCAAAACACCCTGAGTGCTGAAGATTCAGCTCAGTTAACTGTAACAGTTGGTTTTTGGCTTTGTTAGCTAGCTAACTAGTCAGCAAGCTAATTTAGCAAAGCAGCTAACGGTAATGTTAAGATGTGACTACTAGCCACTACAAACGCTAACTTCTCCTAGATACATTAGTGCACAAATCAGATGTGTTTGCAAGACAGTGAGGGTTAGCTAGCTAACAAGCTGACATTACTGTATCTAAGCACAAAACCAGATAAAGATAAGTGATAAGTGACAAAATGATCAGTTCCCTGTCAAAAACAGCACAGAAATAAATTATGTCTATTGAATTCTGTTGAGACGGCCAAGTTGTATGTTTATGAATTATGAACGTTAAAGCCCTCTGTTGTGCTGTTTCTGTCAGCAAGGGTAAATTAACCTCTCAAGAGAGGTTACCATCTTTTTACTAGAGGCAACATGGGCTTTACCAAACTATGAGGAACACAACTGGAGCTACTGCTTATCGATGTAATTTGGTTTCCAGAAACAGAAGAGATAGTACCCAAACCTTACTATAATGATGAAAATAAAGCATATCATCATTACCCAGTGGCCTGAGGAGTGCGGCGAACCAGGCAATAAGAGGGCCTGAGGGACTCTTCATAAACAATCATGGTAATATTCTCATTCCCTGCTCCCAGGGGGGTTTTGGTTGAACACACTAACCAATACACTTGCAACCATTTACAACGGTCAAGATATGTTTATGATGCTACTGTAGCTGCCACAATTTGAAATACTACATGCAATGTGATAGCACGCTTCTGCTTCTGGCTTGGCTGCCAGACATGTAAAGTAATACCTCATCGTCCACGACATTGCCGGGCCAAGGACACTGTAACCGTAGCCTCATAAAATATAAACAATATTTATAGACTTTTTCAGCCTGGGAGCCAAAAGAGGGCTCATTAAAAGCATAATTATACTTATAGTGTACTTATAGTGTACTTATAGTGTGTATTCTCTGCCACTGTGCAAATGTTGCATGGTGATTACATTCGGTTAGCAGTTTTAGCTGACAAAGCCATCTGACATAGCTGGCAAAGCCCTCACTTTGTTCCATAATGCTATTTCCAACAAAGCTGTGCACGTTTTTGAAAAGTGACAAACAATTTCACTGTCTATGTTTAAATGTACACAGTATTCCTCTTATATTCCATATTTTGAAGAGAAGCTTATTCAAATGTATATATGCACACAATGAAAATGGTGTGATAATGCACCTGTTTTCATGGTACATGGTAAGGGGTATGAGGTTTGGTAGCAGTGACTAGTGGGTGGTGTATTGTAGTTACTCAAAAATAGCTTGGCCCGGTCATGTGCCGGTTGAGTATACGTGGGACCTGGGATTAATGTTTGTGTCAACAACGTTGCTTCTGATTGGTGGAGCCGACGGCATGCTCCAGGGAGTTGCCTGCCCCAAATGCCACGGAAACAACAGGGGAAACAACACACTGACAATAAAATATGTGCTAGAATATGGAAGTAGAAATTAAAATGGACCTCAGGCCGAGCTTTAGGAAGGAACAACAAAAGGTTGCATATATTCGGGGACATTCAAATTTTCTTCTGTAAACAGTTAATTTGAAAAATAATTACGTGTGATTATCTCCACCAGGCCCAATCCCAGTTGAAATTAAATTCCTGTATTGCAGCGAGGGAATAAGGGCATGGGTTCACAGCCGCGCCCGTTTCAGCGGACAGCAATCAGTTTTGGAAAACAAATTATTTACTTTACCGAGATGGGTATTGGCAAATGTCATGAAAACATATTTTGCCCTGCTCCCTTCCCTCAAGAGGAGCCCATGTCTCATTCTTACAACCAATATTTTGACTCCTCCTAAAATTCCCCTTGTACCTCGTCTTGAAATATTGACCATTTATTACCAGGTGGAGGAGTAATAGTCCATCTTTTATCCATCTCCAGAGATATACTTCTCTCTCTCACACTAAATCACTCACACACACAATATCTACTTCCTATCTATTTGTGGAGATATTTAATCTATACCCTCTGTGATATGAGACAAAGACACGCACACACACACACACACACAGTCGTGCACGTACGTACACGCACAACATCGATAGGAGAGGGAGGAAGGTATCAATCGTCGTCATGGATCAATGTTACAGCACTTCTTCTAAGCTCAGAGATCAGTGCGCGCACACACACACACACACAGGAGAACCCAGATTTATGTATACACACAGACTCACACACTGTACATTAATACACACAGAAGCATGCACACAAACACATATGTATGAATAAAACACTCTACTATACTATATACACAAACAGGCAGGCAGGTAAAGTGGTGATGCTGCGTGGTTTGATCCATCATGTGATTATCCGTCATATAGAAGCTAGAAAACAGATAGATCTGTCTATTCATCCACTCAGACAGAGAGAGAGAGAAAGATATATAGAGATAGGAAGGATGGGAAGAAACGGACAGAACATTTATGACATGTTGAGAGAATGGGCTGCATTGAAGAATGAAGAATAATATTTCAGGTCCCATTTGTCGCTCTGTTGGGTCGTTCATGTGCACTCATCTCGTAATTACAACATTTCCGACAGCACTTGAAGGCAGCATTAGACTTCAAGCTAAGGAAGTGAGAAAAAAGGATGAGAGAGTGGAGAGAGAGAGAGAGAATGATGGAGCAAGTAATATTAAGAAAGAAAATAGCCTGTTTGACCTACATCCTCAGTGATTTATCCTTGACGCTGTGTGTGTGTGTGTGTTTGTGTGCGTGTGTCAGGGTTCCCACGCGTCCTGGAAAACCTGGAAATTTAGAGACTAGTTTTCCAGTCATGGAAAACACCCGGAAAATTATAAAAATTACTAAATGTCCTGGAAATATCTATGTTGTCCTGGAAAATGTTAACTGTATTCTAGGCCCTCAGACCACATATGTATTTAAACCTATATTTTAGTTGTTCGAAACACGACTGATGGTAGGCGAAGCTGACAGCTGCTGTGCTGTGAAACTTCAAAGCGTTTGATCAGCGTGAACATACCAAGGTCAGTGAGACAACGTCAGTGAGAAGTAGTATAAGATCATTCAAGAGAGAACGGCGCTGAACGTTACCTTCAGGTCAACTGGTAAGACACTAATAAAGTAATGTACGACGGTGCTGCTGATAAATGAACCCCAACCTTAAAATATATCAACTTGGCAGATCTTCAACATTATGCATCGTTTTGGCTAGGTAATGTTACATTATTGATGGTTATTGAATCTGAGAGCAGACTTCACACTTCATCATGAACCCTGTAGGAATACAACTGGGGTTAAACGTGTTAATACTAGGCCCACCGGTAAATTATATGACCATTTGCGAGCAACTTCTACCCTGTATTGTCCAGAAAAACTCCGGAAATGTCCTGGAAATGTCCCGGAAATGTCCTGGAAAATGATTCCTTAAAAAGAGTGTGAACCCTGGTGTGTGTGTGGGTGTGTGTGTGTGTGTGTGTGTAGGACAGAATAGATTTGCGAGAAAGACAGTTGTGGATAAAAAACGGTCATGAGATGGGACTGTTGAAGCGTCATGTTACCTGCCAGGCACCGAGCTTGTAGCAAACCACTGACTGTCTGTCTGAGAGACTGGCCGTCCAGAGTGTGTGTCTGATGCATTCAATTACGTTGGGAACACACTACACCGCTGAGCAGACTGAAAAGATTGGACATCACACACTTCACAACTGGCATTCGCAGATATTTTGATATATATATTTTTTTGCATTGTTGCGGCGATCACGCTTGACGGCCAGTTGGCTTTGGGGAACACACACTTATACCCGAGTTTTAAGACCACGCAACCCTCCAGTCTGGTGAAAACATACTACTACAACACAGAACCAAAACAAATACTTTTCACACTTCCTGTTTTTTTTCCCTTCTGTGGAATTCAACTCTCATTGGTTGTTGCTGGTTCACATGTGAGTGGTTGACCAGCTCACACTAGAGGATGTCGTCAAGACTCGTCCTGATTACTGAAATAACGATTCCTGACTGGATCGGGAGGCAAGAGATTAAAGCCTAATTCCCCATGAAAAGATTAAAGTAATAATCATGTTTTCATACCAATAAATGTCCATTTTGCTAATCTCACTGATTAATGTGGCACAACAGTGATCCAACCTGTAGCCAGTTCAAGGAAGCATTCACATTTGCTGTTCTAAAGACCCGGTGTCAGGTTTCCCGGGAAAAATCCTCCGGAGACAGGAAGTGATGCGTTTTACCTTTCCGGTTTGTTTGCAATAAACATAAGAAGAACTGGGTAGTTAGCATGAGCAGCGATAGCCACCCGTGGCTGAACAGACACGGAAAAGAGCGCCACCTACAGAAACTTAAAGCATCAAACATGTTGCCAAAATAAGATCAAATCAAATCAAATCAAATCAAAACAAGCATCTTTTATTGGTCATGTTTTGTGAGAGGAAATGAGAGGAAAGGGGGCTAGTCAGTTACAGTAAAGAGAGGGAAGGTTGATCTAATGCTGCTTCCATCACTCGATAATGTAAAACACACAAACATGGTGGTGATTTGAGCCAGACTGTCAGGCAAACGGAGCAAGCCACTTTGTTGTACTGTTGAGCTCCTCTTTTATTCTAAGATATTAATCCAGAGGGGGCTTTTTTCTATACATTCTATATTCAATTGGTCAGCATTCACGGTGTGTGAAACCCACACACACGCCTGCTTCCTGGTTGTTTGCAGACATTTTAATCATTTTGATCTATATGTTGCTGTTCTTGACCAACAATGGGGAATATTATTCCCATATTTTTCCCACCGTGCCAATAAGACCCCTAAGCGAGGGAGAGGTTGGGGTGGAGATAAAGACAGAGAGATGGAGTGGCAGATAGAGAACGGCAGGATATAATTCAATGGAAATGTGGTCAGTCATGTGTTTTACTGCTGCTGTGAATATCACTTATGCTGTTAAACACACACACACACACATACGGGTTTTGTGTCTCTGAGGAACCATATCCACACCAGACTATTAGTCACACATGGAGGCTTGATTGCAGCCTTCAAATTGAACTAGATGCGTAGGTATCCATCCTTCCTTTCTTTAGTTCCTTCCTTCCTTCCTTCCTCCCTCCCTCTTCCCTCCAGTGGTTTATACCCAGACCACGCTATTAACCTCTAACTGAGGCTGATTGAGGGGAGGAGAAACAGATTGGTTTTTAAACACTCCACTTTTTAAATATCGCCTCCCCCTATCCCTCTTCTCCGTCTCTATTTCTCTCTGTCCCTCCCTCCTTCTTTCCTTGCTCCTTCCCTCCAGGGAGCTGTAGAAGCTGTTAGGGGAGAGGAACAGAGGAGGAATAAAAATCTAGCCACCTAACCTGACGTCAGACTGATACATTGGTTTGCTGATATATTGGCTTTTTGTAAAATATTGGATATCAGCTTGTTTTCCTCCCTGACCAATCTATTACAAATCAATGGGCAACCAAGTGATCAATACTCGGGTATTGTGTGGATCATTCTGACCATTTATTAAGGAGCCGTTTATACAGGAATGCAGGTCATTCAATAGGGATCGTAGTGGGTAGGGAGACCGTCTTTCCACTGGAGGACCGGAGTTCAAGCCCCTGGAAGTGTTGCTGAATGCCCAGCTCCTCCAGACATGCTGCGCTGGAAGTGACCTCTGACCTCCCTGCTGAGAGGGGAAAGAGAAAAGTTGTTGTTGTCAGCGACCCTGACATTGACCCACATTATGCCGCAGACCGTCGGATAAGAGTTGATCCCAGGGAACGAGGAAGATTTCGTTGATTTAGTATCGGGGGTATATAGATAATCTCACCAGTTTAACCTCATGAAAGGCAAGGAGGATAAACAGCTGACTTGTTGGCCAGCTACTATCCTCCGATCAAACAATATGTTGCCGCGCCCCCCCCCCCCTTTATCTGGAGTGTACTTCAGGGCTGCTGCGTCTGCAGGCGATCGGAACAACCTGCTGATTTCACAAATGAGTTCCCCCGCTTGGCGCTCATTAGAAGCTAATTGGCGAAATCTGGAAACTCGAGAGTCTTGAATTTGGCACACCTGCCTACCGCGGCCGCAAGTGAGAGAGAGGAACCCAGTTTGATTTCATTTGTACGATTTTTAAAGAAAAAATATTTAGTTGTATTCCCCTACGTTTCAAAAATGAGAATGAGGTAGACGTAGGGGAGGGATGTAAGGGAGTGAAAGCAGGGAGAGTGTGCTTTGGCTACTGGGACCGGTTCTTTTGTATCACATCATTTTTGTTTCAAAGTGATATTTTCCTACATTTTCCCAACGTTTTAACACTAAATAGAGGTGATTCGACAATGTTTGCATGCGGTCTAATCGTTCCATACGTATTCCAATTAAACTGATATGAACACCTCAGCAGTAGTGCCATGTGGTGGCAATTTCTGTAATAAGAGCTCACAAACAAGAGAGTGTAGTCTTTCCCGGGTTTTATTCTGACACTTGCAAGTGGGCTCAAACAACCTTCAACAGAGTTTCAGGTTAAAAGAGAGCAAAGAGCTCTTCTCCCAGTTCCCGTTTATACCTTCTGCCCATACGCCACGCCTATTGCACAGAAGTACGATAGCAGAATCTCTATGTGACAATTAAACTTCTTGAATCTTGAATCTTGAATCTCATAAGATCATAAGGTCAAGGCAGGGTTAGTGCATTGTTAATAGGAGCTCTGTTTGCATAAGTGTTGACTGGAAGCAAGACAGCTGCCGTTTAAGGACTATAATGACTTACTATCTCCTTATGGGAACATCAGGCATCAGGTCAAGTTACGGTCAGGACTGTGGCAAGAGACAGGACTTCAGGAAGTTAGACATTACCACCCCAGGTCAGGACAGGGTCAGTTATGCAGGGACAAAGGGAAAAGGCTTTACAGCTGCACTCCAATCCAATCAAAAGACCCCAGTTACAGTAGATATGACTTTGTAGTGAGTATGTTCTCCTCTAGAGGAGAAGTTGAACTTTTTAAGAATATTATGAAATAGTTTACTCAGCTGTCATAGAGATGGATTTGTCTGTCTCCTTTATTTGAATCAAAGATGGATCTCTTTTTGCACGATAAAGGTAGTGGCATCCGCCGGCAGACTGATGATGTGCAACCAAGATATATTTATATAAGCGACAGTAGCACTTGCTCTATTTTCAGTTTTTAAATGTGCACAGCTACGTGTAATCTCTCCCTTTGTCTCCCAGAAAAATAAAAAATAATTTGAGTAAATTGTATCAATTGAAATGTTTTCCATTTTTAGTAAATAATACTTTTAATTGGATGCAAAACTTGATATATGAAAAAGAATGAAGCCACCCTCATTAAAATTAAGATTACATTTGGGACTTAAATAATGTGTGTGTGTGTGTGTGGGGGGGGGGGGGTGATCAGAAAAGTTAGAAAAAAACCCCCACAGTGGCTTGTTTGCTCTATAGGAGGTACCTGTGGTATTTAGTATTTAGTTCATATCATGTATTGTTTTTGAGTTACATTCACTGTCTACACACAGACAGACACAGATGACATAATGTCCTGCGGGCCGTGTACCAGCCAGGAGCGTTTGTGAAGGCTATCATGTTGCACGTATCACATTTACTTCAAATCTAAGTGAATCGTCATGCTGTAGAGGCTTTGCAGTTGCATAGCATTTCGCTAACCAGATACCATGGTTAGCTAGCTAACAAGCTGACACACCGCAAGAGGTGAGGACCTTCACTGTGGACCTCCACTCTGTAACAGAATCTTTTTGTCGATCAAGTATGTCACTTTTTTTTCACCTTGTTTGTGGTCTTTAACACACCAGTATTATACACTGGGCCAAAGTCAAAGTTTGTATTGTGTTGTTGAAAATAGTTTCCATGTTTTCAGTGTGTTCGTTGATTAAATATTGTTACTTTTTATAACCTTTAAATAGCTGTATTAGACTTTGCTGGCCAATTAAATGTTTGCATTGTGTTGTTTAAGACAGTTTCACCA
This sequence comes from Hoplostethus atlanticus, assembly GCA_034670405.1. NCBI lineage: Eukaryota > Metazoa > Chordata > Actinopteri > Trachichthyiformes > Trachichthyidae > Hoplostethus > Hoplostethus atlanticus. The sequence continues at coordinate 163,787 of JAXDDX010000114.1, read as the reverse complement.
TTAGTAGTTTGTTACTCTGTGATAAATAAATACTCTGGATTTCACTCCGGACTCTTCTACAGCTTCCCATGCTGGGTGAAGGCTGGGCTGAGGAGAGCGGCTCCGAGCAGGGCGAAGATCTGAAACAAATGAACAAAAACCCAAACATTTGAATGAACTGCGATGATTTTCTACATCCTTTTCATCTCGCTTAATGCTGTGTAGTACGTGACCACGCCTTTAAGGCAGGGATTGGCCAACTCTGGGCCTCAAGGTGGCTGCGGTGTCTGCAGGTATTTGTAGCAACCCTGCACTACACCACCTGATTCAAGGTAGTTAGCGCACCTCCTGGATCAAGGACGGAAAGAAATTAGTTAAATCAGGTAGTGCAGTGCATGTCTGGAACAAATACCTCCAGACACTGTGGCCTCGAGGCCTAGGGTTGCCGACAGGGGGGCGGAGCTTGTCGGCCTTACTTACATTCTTCCATCCAAACAGTAGTGGCAACACAGTCTGACCTGTGTTTCTTGCTGCTGCATATTATTCAATGTGTATTCAATTACTGGGTTGTGTGTGTGTGGGCGTTAAGGGTATGCCAGCAGAGAGTAAAGAGTTTTATCCTCAAAGCATCATGTATGTTACAATCACAGATCGTTATTAAAACAACCCTTCTAACTTCCTTCCAGGGGAGGAGGCTCCCCAGACTGTCTGTGTGTGTGTGTGTGTGTGTGTGTGTGTGTGTGTGTGTGTGTGTGTGTGTGTGTGTGTGTGGTTACCTGTCTGATACCATGACACGACTGATTACCTACATTAAGGGTGAAGAGAAACAAGGACGACACATTTCAGGAGACAAGTAATAATTAGCGCCGGCAGTGTATTATTTACCACACATCAGTAGTATAGAAAATGTTTCAGTATTTAGAGAAAAAATGAAGAGCCTTGAGAATTACATGTCCACTTTTGAACTGAATTGTCAAATGAATTGTGATACCTTGGTATTAGCAGCTTCTATCTCTCGCAAGTCATGCTGTCTGTGCTATGGTTTCTCCCAAAAATTCACCTTACTCACACTTATATCGCATCGGTTTGTAATGTTCAGTGTATTCCAGGAGTTATTTTGTGATGAACTGAATTTCCCTACATTCCCTCAACCTTCCTTGCCTACGTCTACTTAAGTTAGTGATTTCATATATTTCCCAGAATGACTTTCAACAACCCCCTAGAGAAGGGGAATGCAAGTTCACACAACTTGGCTTCAGCTGTGGGTTATAAGAGAGCAGTTGTGATAGCGGAGCAAACTGCAGCCACGAGATATGTCGAGTTTTGAGCAGCACGTCTTTTGGCTGCATTGCATTCTGGTCTATCTTGGCTACTGTCGTGGAGAAATTGGTGTCTCTGCCTCTTCTACGATGGATTTCTCCCTGTACGATTGTTGAACGTTGAGGGACCTGATGTTTGGACCAGAGGCGGGCAATCAAGATTTCAACCAAACCCTGATTTCACTGATTAGTTCCTCCTCTGGTCGAAGGTGTGCTAATCAGTGAAATCACCTGGTGATTTCAAGACTCCTGCAGAGTCTCGGCTCCTCCGTGACACATGAGAAATTGGAAAATTGTTCTATCAAACTCCATTGTAGCTGCGCTGGAAATATGTCAACGAGATGTCACGTTGTCTACATTTGGGCAGTTATCCTTGGGAACACACCACCGAAAAACAACCAGTCAAAAGCAATTTTTTTTTAACTGTTAGTGTTTCATCGTAGCTTTTCCTTTAAGACTACATTTCCCATAAACCCTGTTTGTTCTTGGCACAAAGAGGACATGTCTGTCTTTGGTTTGAGGTGTTCTCTATCGTTTATCCTCTTTACTAAAGAGGATAAACATGTTGGAAGTGATTTTTCCATCAGCCTGTCACTCCTTCCACTATCAGCCATTGCCAGAAATATCCTGTTGTTCTGTTAACCAATCCAGCATTTTATTCTGCACTTTCTCAGTCTGGAGGAAATGTCCATGTAGTTTCTTTCCGTGACGTAAACGTGGTGGTGATTGCAAGTGGTGATTGGATTGCCCAGCCACCAGCAATGTTCCAGTCGTGGTGTGATGTAGTCGCTGACCAATCAAAGCAGGGGGACAGCACAGCATCTTAGCTTTGTAAATGGCTACCATGAACCCAAATGATCATTTATGCCGGCTCTGTACAAGAATTTATTACTGAAGGTCATTTAACCAAGAAAGACTTTGACCGAGAGGTTTGCTGACATCATCTTGTGTTTGTTTCCAGACCCTCCTCGTATAGCGATCAGTGATGATGACCTAGAAAAGCCCCATTGGCAAACTTAGAATTGATTTTAAGATCTTGCTGTCCGCTCAATAAGGTATAGCGGACCTTTTGACCCCGTATGAGCCTGAATGCCCTTCTAGCTGGCCCTACACCCAGGATCAAAACTAATTAAAGGCAACTGGGATTTTGCAGTCAGAGCCCCTAGGCTTTGCAAAAGTCTGTCTGAGGACCTCTAGGCTAGCAGAGTCTGTGTCATCCTATTAAAGCATTATTGTATAGAAAAGCCTTTTCATAATTGGTTTACTTCACTCTTCAGTTGTGGTGTTTACTGCTCTTACTTCCTTTCTGTTGTTTTTGGCTTTATTGGACTTATTTTGGTTATTATTGACTTTAATTGGCTTTGTTTGAATTCTTTTTGGCTCTTATTTTTTATTTTTCTGTCCAGTGCTTTTGCCAGATTATATTGCCTCTATTTTACTTCCTTGTCTCGTAAAGCACTTTGCAACTTTGTTTTAAAAAGTGCTGTATAAGTAAAATTATTATTGTTGTTAATAATAATAAGAATAACAAGGGATTGATAGCATTTGTTATTGTTCTGTGTTGCTGATGTTTCTTGATGATAAAGTCCATTTAGAACCGTGTTTCATCATGGTGGTCTCATGGTTACATATCATTGAGCTACCAACCAATCGTAATCGAGGCCTCTCCCAAGCCAGATCCTATGATGAACATGTTAAAACAGTTTTACCACTGCAGTTGGTATTCTGGATGCACGGTTTTGGCAATGCTGAGAAGTTGTTGTCTCCGTGTCAGTATGCCTTTCAGCTGTTGCAAGGAGTGCCTCTCTAATCCAAGCTGTTCTGGAGTGTTTTCTGCTCTGAATGACAAAGACCCACACATAAACAGACCTGCTATCTCGGTGAGAGTGTGTATGTGTGCATGTCTGTGTATCTATCTATCTTCGTGTGCACCCTCTTAAATGTGTGTCATTTGGTCTCACGTCTGTATGTGAATTTGCTACGTCTATTTGTTTGTGTCAGTACATTGCATCTGTGTGTGTGTGTGTGTGTGTGTGTGCTCTGTGTCTCTCCCCGTGCTTTAATTAATTCTCGCATGGTAATCAGAAGATGGAGGTCTGATTAGTCTGGTTGTCATGGCAGCGCTCCAGGGTACCAGCATCCCCAAGGTGATGGGAGGCGCGGCGCTGCTGATCAGATGGCACTTTGTCACATGAGAGAAAACATCTAAAATAGAACAGCTGGATCACGGCGGCTGCTCACTGGTTGAAAGTTTCTTGATTCCAAGCACAGCTCCCCGTGCAAGCTGGGTTTCATTCCAGGCATTTTAATGTGGATTCTGATCTATCGGATTTTAAAGGCTGAATGAACAGACAATTTTGTCAAATAAAGTTCATACGATCCCTTGAGGAATATTTTTTATTTTTGCGATATTTTGTGATAAAACACATGGAAACACATTTGTCAAATCAGTGATGACATAGGTTTGGCCCGATAAATAGTTCAATCTCATTGCCCAACAGCTGATTCAGCTGTTCTGAAATCTTGTGGTTGCATGACCATTACTTGGTGCATCAGAATATTGCCAAATGCATTGTGGATGTGTTTCCTGATGTGGCTCAGAAAGCTGATTTACTCTCTAGAACAGGACTAGGATGATGCTAGTCACCTACTATCACTTAACATATTGTATTAGCAGTGTTAGCATGGAGCACTGAGGAAAACAACCTACCAGTGAGATAGCTATAGCTACAGATAACTTTGTTTTTGTTCTCTATACTTTACTTGGTGTATTCCTTTAAGGAGGCATTGGAAAAAAAGGCGTAAAGTTGGACTTTTCATAGAGCTTTTCATCAGGTGACATCTCATTAACAAAGGAAAAATATTGTAGCATTTTGTAGTTTTGTAGTAAAATGAATGAGGGGCCGGGTGGGACACAGTCTAAGAGTACATCCACACTAAGCCGTTTAAATTTTAAACCGGTGTTATAGGGTCTAGCATTTTCGAAAAGCTTATTTTTTTATTTTTTCATTTTGTGGGGGTAAAAACGGCGCCATAGTGTGGACGGGAGGCCAAAATGGAGAGATAAGTAGGTGTTTTCAAATTTAAACGGCTTAGTGTGGACTACAGTGACAACAGACAGCCCCAGTACAGAGAAACCTTATTTCTCCTGCTGCAATTGAACCTGAACCTTTCAGCTCCATACAAACAATACAAACATGTCGCTCGATGATGACACGGATTGTTCACATCAGGTAAACTCACACACACATATATGTAGTGTCGCTGTAAAGAAATGTCCATCTTAGTCATGTATTCTCGTATTCAGTCTTAAAACCTTTTTTTTTTTTTTTTTTTAAACAAGTGAAAAATTGGGGTGATAACTTTATTTCCAATGCAGTTTCACACTTTTCATGACTTTTCTAGAAACAAATGTCAATATCTTGAAAAAAGGCAGAAACAAGAAGAAAGCAGTCAATCAAAAAAAATAAATAGAAAATAACCCTTTATTAAAAAAAATAAGAAAAATTGAAGTTGAAGACTCAGTACGAAATGAAAATACTTAAGATGGAAATTTGTAGACTCAATAAATGTAACACATCCAGTGTTACACTAACAACCACATGCTGTTAACACTGAACATCAGGGGAGCACACGCCAAAGAGTGAGGGTGCGCGCGCACGCACGCACACACACACACACACACACACACACACACACACACACATTGACCCTGAACCATTAATAATGCATAACGAGGGCCTGGTCACATCTGAATAATTGATGGTCGAAAATGGTTTCGGGATCCATTGTGATTTCGCCGTAATTGTAGTTATATAGTACCAAAATGAGACGGCGAGAGAATTGATAGGGGAAAATGGATTTGTGATTCATTGTAATTGCACCTCTAAGCACAATAACCAGCCTCCGAAAACAAGACTCTAGTGAATAATTTATAGGGGGGGGGGGGGGTCCTTTGTAGCTTCAATATAATTTCAGTTATAAAGGCAGGGGATTAGAGAGAGAGAGACAGCCAGTCAGTGAAAGATAGACAAACAAGTAAACATATAGGAAGGGTCTCTACATTTTGCTCTCACCCATCAACATACTTTAAAGGGGCATGCTGGGATTGCTTACTCAGTATTAGATTCTTTTTTGCAGCAATAGGAAAGTTGCACCGCATCCAGTGTCAGCCATTTAAAGTGGTAATCCACTTGTAGGTGTCTGTTCAGCCATGGTGGCTGTCGCTGCTCATGCTAACTCCCCAGTTTTTAACTTGCAAACCTGCCACCCTAGCCGCCCTGTTGTGGTCATATTCCTCAAGAATCATGTTGAAAGATGAACCAGAAATGTGAGAGGCACTTTCCAAGATTAGATTTTGTTTGGAATCAAATATTATCAATTTTTGTTGATTAAATATCAATAAAAATCTTTAAATAAAGCTCACTTGTGAGTATTTATGACTGAACGTTTAACTGTGATACGAAAGTTACGAAGTTTGTTCAAGTTTGCAGATTGAACATTGTGAAACATCAACAGTAATATGATATTGGCCTTCTAAGCACAGTTCTGGCCAGGATTATTAGCACCCTTGCATTTTATGAAGATAATGTACAATATCTAAAAAATACTGTGTGTGGTTCTGCCAGCAGCTGTGGGTGGAGGGAAGGGGCAGAGGCTCAGTGGGGAGGTAGACGCACCTGTGAGAGGTTAGGCTGATTGTCCTGCAATTAACCTGTGCTTAAATCCCTCACAGTGAAGCTGGGTCGAGAGACGACACCCAAGAGACAGTGGCACGCTCTGCCGGAAGACGGGTTCTCTTAGTGACTGAAAAGTCGACTGTTTGTGTTTGCACGTTGGCCGGTGGGCCATTTTTGGTTGTACGAATAAAACCACCTGTCTTCCCCAACCCTCTGTCTCCGTTCCATCCATCCGGTCCCAACCGTGACAAGAGGCTTGTCACAAATACCTCAATAACTTTAAACAACATCAACATATAGCAGCACATGATCAAACAATGAGAGTAAAAATAAGAATACAAATGAAAACAAATCTTTCCAAATTGAAAAGTGGCCATTGCCATGATTATTGGCCTCCTTTAGAACAATTCACATGAATTTTGTTGGAGGAAATAGATTCTCATTTGCAATTCTACTCATCTGTGACAGGTTGCAATATAAATGAACCAATTATCCATTTTAAAGTAATAAAACCGTCTGCTCTGCTTCCCTGGTCGTCTGTGGTGAAGAGAAAAGACAATCTGAGGATGTCAGAGAAACTATTAACATAACAGAAGCGTTCTCAAGGCTATAAGGCATCTCTAGAGACCTTGGTATTTCTGTTTCCACAGTTTACAATGTTATCAGGAAGTTTACTGCTCGTGGGATTGTTCAGAATCTCCCAGGACGTGGTGGTAAGAGGAAAACTGATCTCAGATGATGTTAAAGGTTCGTGTGAGCCCTTGAAAAAACACCTTGCATGACATCCAAAGATCTCAAGGCTGACCTGGTGAGGTTTGGTGTAATGGTTTCAGCCCGTACCTTACGCTGGACACTGAACCAAGAAGGGCTTTACGGTCGAAGGCCATGGAAGACCCCACTGCTGAAAGAGAAACACAAGATGAACCGATTGATCTTTGCCAAGACGCACCTGGACAAACCTAAATCCTTCTGGGAAAATGTTCTGTGGACCAATGAAACCCACTTAGATCTCTTTGGCAATGCAGATCAGAGCGTTTAAAGAAAAGAACACCCTACCTACAGTCATATATGGTGGAGGTCCATAATGCTGTGGGGCTACCAAGGCATTTTGGAGCGAAATGTGCTACCCAGTGTCAGACAACAAGAAACAGTTGGAAGCAGTCATCATTGCCAGAAAAGGGTGCCAATTGGCCAGAACTGTACTTACAATGTAAGTGTTTTTTTAAGGGGAGGTTGGAGGTATGCAGTTGCGCTATCACTTCATCGATGTATATATCATAAATGTATCATTTCCCCAGTTAACCAAGACCACCCAAATGTGACAAAAGCTCAAATGGCTTTGGGGCAATAACGTTCTTTGTCCTGGGCAACCTCATTCAGTGCCAGAAAAGTGATTAAATCATTCAAGCAGTAACTTGGGGTCAGCTTCTAAATGACCGAATTATTAAAGATTAAAACCATCAGAACAACTCTAAAGGTTGAAGTAATTTAATAAATAGCGTTAATAAATTCCAACTTGCCTCAAAAAAGCAGCATAGCAACCAATCTAACCACATTGTCCCCCCTCGCCTTTTCAAAGAGATTTGTGAGACTATTGGACCAAACATTCATATAATTATGAATAGTAGTCTCGCTTCAGGTGTTGTACCAGCTAATTTTAAGCATGCAGTAGTGCACCCATTGATCAAAAAACCCAATCTGGACACCTCAGTCTTCTCCAATTTTAGACCAATTTCCAAACTCCCGTTTCTGTCAAAAATTTTGGAGAAAGTTGTTCTTATACAATTGCAGTCCTTTTTAGACATGCATGGCATTCTAGAGGTGTTCCAGTCTGGTTTTAAAGCCCTTCATAGCACAGAGTATGCACTTTTAAAAGTTTTGAACGATCTTTTATTAGCTATGGGGCCCCCCATGAGACTCACACTTTTCCCCGGGGCCCCGTTTAACAAGGCCCCCGGACCGCAACTCCAAAAAGCCCCACGCCGACTTTCCCCACCCCCCTCTTTTTTTACCTTTCCCCGTACTCCCCCCCGGTTCCCCCCAAAGGGACCCCCCCCCCCCGCCCCCCAAAACGGTAACCTTTTTTTGGTCGGGGTAAAAGGATTGTTGAAAGGAAGTGATTAAATCCCTCTTCTCCCCTTCTCCATATTCTCTTCTTTGTCCAAGTCCCCCGGGAACTGCAGCTGTCCTCCAAGCCATCTTTCGCTTGTCCACATTGAATTAGACGCTTACGCTCAAGTCGTTTTGTCGGTGCAAACTTCCTTGCCATCTTTGATCCCAATATCATTTGCCACTCTTAATTTGATATATCCTCTGCCACTGTTTAACTTTCTACCTTATTTGATATATCCTCTGCCAATGTTTATCTTGCTATCTTGTTTGCCAGTTTTATTGCCATTATCTGTTTTAGTTTAGTATACATGTATTCATTTTATTGGTGTTTTATTTACATAGTTAATAAAATCTTTGCATTTATGAAGAACTGGCTTTTGTGTGTCATTGATATATCCTGGACATGAAGGTAGAAAATCACTGAAATCTAGAGCTCACTTCTTCTGATTATTAGACTGATATCACTATAAGAGACTATTCCAGTGTTAAACTGGTGGTTGCCCCGCAAGTGTTAATTAATAAGATATTAATTACTAAGAATAATTTCAATAATTGTCAATTTTCAGAATTGACCAAATAGTCTCATCGTTCATAACGAAGCTCAACACACTACACCTGCCACCCTAGCCGCCCTGTTGTGGTCATATTCCTCAAGAATCATGTTGAAAGATGAACCAGAAATGTGAGAGGCACTTTCCAAGATTAGATTTTGTTTGGAATCAAATATTATCAATTTTTGTTGATTAAATATCAATAAAAATCTTTAAACAAAGCTCACTTGTGAGTATTTATGACTGAACGTTTAACTGTGATACGAAAGTTACGAAGTTTGTTCAAGTTTGCAGATTGAACATTGTGAAACATCAACAGTAATATGATATTGGCCTTCTAAGCACAGTTCTGGCCAGGATTATTGGCACCCTTGCATTTTATGAAGATAATGTACAATATCTAAAAAATACTGTGTGTGGTTCTGCCAGCAGCTGTGGGTGGAGGGAAGGGGCAGAGGCTCAGTGGGGAGGTAGACGCACCTGTGAGAGGTTAGGCTGATTGTCCTGCAATTAACCTGTGCTTAAATCCCTCACAGTGAAGCTGGGTCGAGAGACGACACCCAAGAGACAGCGGCACGCTCTGCCGGAAGACGGGTTCTCTTAGTGACTGTTTGTGTTTGCACGTTGGCCGGTGGGCCATTTTTGGTTGTACGAATAAAACCACCTGTCTTCCCCAACCCTCTGTCTCCGTTCCATCCATCCGGTCCCAACCGTGACAAGAGGCTTGTCACAAATACCTCAATAACTTTAAACAAGATCACCATACAGCAGCACATGATCAAACAATGAGAGTAAAAATAAGAATACAAATGAAAACAAATCTTTCCAAATTGAAAAGTGGCCATTGCCATGATTATTGGCCTCCTTTAGAACAATTCACATGAATTTTGTTGGAGGAAATATATTCTCATTTGCAATTCTACTCATCTGTGACAGGTTGCAATATAAATGAACCAATTATCCATTTTAAAGTAATAAAACCGTCTGCTCTGCTTCCCTGGTCGTCTGTGGTGAAGAGAAAAGACAATCTGAGGATGTCAGAGAAACTATTAACATAACAGAAGCGTTCTCAAGGCTATAAGGCATCTCTAGAGACCTTGGTATTTCTGTTTCCACAGTTTACAATGTTATCAGGAAGTTTACTGCTCGTGGGATTGTTCAGAATCTCCCAGGACGTGGTGGTAAGAGGAAAACTGATCTCAGATGTTGTTAAAGGTTCGTGTGAGCCCTTGAAAAAACACCTTGCATGACATCCAAAGATCTCAAGGCTGACCTGGTGAGGTCTGGTGTAATGGTTTCAGCCCGTACCTTACGCTGGACACTGAACCAAGAAGGGCTTTACGGTCGAAGGCCATGGAAGACCCCACTGCTGAAAGAGAAACACAAGATGAACCGATTGATCTTTGCCAAGACGCACCTGGACAAACCTAAATCCTTCTGGGAAAATGTTCTGTGGACCAATGAAACCCACTTAGATCTCTTTGGCAATGCAGATCAGAGCGTTTAAAGAAAAGAATACCCTACCTACAGTCATATATGGTGGAGGTCCATAATGCTGTGGGGCTACCAAAGCATTTTGGAGCGAAATGTGCTACCCAGTGTCAGACAACAAGAAACAGTTGGAAGCAGTCATCATTGCCAGAAAAGGGTGCCAATTGGCCAAAACTGTACTTACAATGTAAGTGTTTTTTTTCTTGACACGTGATCACATCAGCTGTTTAAAGGGGAGGTTGGAGGTATGCAGTTGCGCTATCACTTCATCGATGTATATATCATAAATGTATCACTTCCCCAGTTAACCAAGACCACCCAAATGTGACAAAAGCTCAAATGGCTTTGGGGCAATAACGTTCTTTGTCCTGGGCAACCTCATTCAGTGCCAGAAAAGTGATTAAATCATTCAAGCAGTAACTTGGGGTCAGCTTCTAAATGACCGAATTATTAAAGATTAAAACCATCAGAACAACTCTAAAGGTTGAAGTAATTTAATAAATAGCGTTATAAATTCCAACTTGCCTCAAAAAAGCAGCATAGCAACCAATCTAACCACATTTATAACAGCATGACCTTTTTCATTTTTCATTCACCCTTTTGTTTAATCACGTTTCTCATTTACATCGAAATTTATTTTTCAAGAGAGACGTTCACAGAAAAAACGAATGAAGGAAATACAGAATCCAGTTCAGTCAAACGCTCAGCGACACACAGGGACACACATTGTAAAAGCAATCGCAAACATCTTAGAAAATGTGAATATCATTGGTTCAATCATTGAGGGTGACAAGAAATTCTCATTTCAAAATGCTTCGCAGTCTTTTCCATTTATAAGGTTTATAGTAGCCAGTCTTGCCAGGTTCAGAATTGAAAACTAAGCAGTCCTGTGAGATAATGTTATTGACCTACTATCAGTCAACATAGTGTATGCTAAAGTGTTAGCATGGGGCATCCGAGTGAATGATCTACCAGGGACACATGGATGATCTTGTTGTTCTCATCACTTAAAGGAAAAAATACACTCAGAACTAGATAAATAAACTCTAGAATGCTGTTAATAAAGAATTCATGATTAATAACTGTAGACGTAGACGACGTGATGTTACATTGAGATATTTCCCACAATGCAGTTTGATAGCAGAAAGATTTTGGTGTTTTTGGTGTCAGCCCGTCAGAATCAAAGAGCAAGGGCTTCTTTCTGGACCGACGTTCAACAATCATACAGGGAGAAGTCCATCCTAGAAGAGGAAGAGACACCAATTTATCCACAGACAGTAACCAAGATAGACCAGAATGCAATGCAGCCACAAGACATTTTGGGTTTTCTCTCCAACACATACACGTACTGAATGATACAAGTTCAGGCATGTTCTCTGGGGATTGTTGAAAGTCATTCTGGGGAATGTAGGCCATCAGTAGATGAGGGCAGGTTGAGGAGAAGTGGGTAAACCACAGGGTAAATTAAAACACATTCACAATTGAATTAGACCGCACGCTGAAAAGGACCCAAAGTGGCTGCTGCACAATGGCAGCGGAGGGGCACTAGAACATCATTTTTCATCTCCTGAATGAATACAAGTCAAGATATCATCCTGGGTTATATGAGTTTACTGTATCTGTTCTCACCACCTTTCAGGAAAAAAAAAAAAGAGGGAGGACCGAGGAAAGAAAAAGCATTGTGAGAGAGATAATTAAATGCTTTGAACTTTCACGGGTGCTTGGTTGACAGTTTGTGAGCGGAAGTGTAGAAACAGACAGACACACACACACACACACACACACACACACACACACACACACACACACACACACCAGTGGCGTGCACAGACTCTGACTCTCTATGAGGAGCTGTGCTGATGGCTCAGTTGGCCAAGGCACCTACCGTGTAACTGCAATGTGTTGAGTTTGACTCCAGCCTGGAACTTTTCTCGCTCGTCATCCCTCCTTTCTCCTGTCTTTTCTGTCTCTTTGCACTGTGAACTCTCTGTGGGGGGGGGCTGATGCGCTGATGCTGATGCAATGTTTGAAAATCTTCCTTTTTTGAAAAACTAATTTCTGGTGAGTTTTGCACACTGGCATGTCCAAACCTTCTTCAAGGGAGAAAATGCAACACACTCACCAAGTACAATAGAATCTAAATCTAGTTACAGGTATGACATGAAATATGAAATTTAACAACTTTGAAATATCAAATAGGACCCTAGCAAAGTATTTTCTTTGTTTAGCAAGGTAGTTTATTACATCTTATTATAAATAGATGTAGGTTTAAATTGTTTTTCCAGGTCAGTCCTAATAGTTTTTTCATCACTTGACCTGCACTGGATAAGACGTGTCTGGATGAAAGAGTGAAAACATTCATGTGGCCCCAAAATGATGTGTATGTATGTGGTTCCACGTGTACCAGGGTTGAATGGTCTACATATGATGGAAATACTGCTGTATAAACGCCCTTCAGACTGGGTTTACGGTCCTGGGGCGGCAGGTTGGCCTAGCGGTTAGAAAGGCCGCCCCATCACCAGAGGGTCGTTAGTTTGATCCCGGCACCACTAGGAGGGTGTATTCCGGCTGTGAGCTGGTGGTTGAAAAAATGACTGGTGTCACAGCTACGGTGCCCACCAACACTGCTGAAGTGCCCTTGAGCAAGGCATTTAACCCCAAAACTGCTCCAGGTGTGCCATTCAATGGCTGCGCTCTGCCCCCTGATGTGAAAATGCATGTGTGTGGGGTGATATGTTGTGTATATCTAGTCAGGGGTGTGCAGAAAAAGAATTTCACTGCATGTATGTGTATGTGATGATTAAAGTTCATTCATGAACCTTTTTCCTCCTTTTAGCTCAGAGCTCCTTGTGATCAGTGTTAGTGAAGCCCTGTTAGAAACTCTACCTTGGCATTTCAATCTAAAAAGTAAAGGGCACCAAGGACAAAAAGGGCAGCTTGTATGCCTGCGACACACACACACACACACACACACACACACACACACACACACAGGGTTCTTTGATGTGACCATCCTAAAAAACAAGTGTGTGTGTGTCTATGTTATTGTTCAAGACCGCTCAAACACACTGGATACAGCCGCTGTTTCTACTGCTGCTCAAGAACTGCTCCTACTGATACGGCGGAGGAAGGATTAATATCAGTCAAGGATAATGTGCTGACATTTTTAATGTTCCTCAGGTCTTTTTTCTTCAATCACTGCTTAAATTAAGTTAAACCGGCATATTAAATAACTCAGAATTGTGTGTCAGCGTTAATAGTGCTCCCCTAAAACCAACGTGTTCCAAGGGCGTCAAGCTCAGTACGATAATACCACTCCCTTGTCCCCAGGAAACTTCACTGTCGGGGTGTAGAATTTGTTCTATCCAGCACAATACAATTAAGTTTCAACTTAAATTCAGATTTCATCAATAAAAAAACTAAAAACAACCTATATGGCTAAGTTACTTCGGGGAGGAAAAAAGTGGCGTCAAGAGTTTGAGAACAGATGGCACACCTTGAGAATTGAAGGTTGGAATTCAAATGGAAGTGAGATGAATTTTGTATGTCGTGTTTGTTTGGAGTGAATTGCACCCCGCTGACTAGTACCCAGGGACCGTGTTGAAATTATGTGTCGTGAAGCAGGCAGAACTCTATCGAAAAGGAATATTCAATCCTGACTAGAGGGTTGCCAAATAACTAGACAGCTCTGCTGCAGCTGATCACCATTGTAAACGAGGTCTGAGCATATCCCAGGGTCCTAAGTTCCCAAGGTCCTATGTTCCCAGGGTCCTATATTCCCAGGGTCCTAAGTTCCTAAGGTCCTATGTTCCCAGGGTCCTAAGTTCCCAGCGTCCTTGGGAACATAGGACCATGGGAACATAGGACCCTGGGAGAGCACATATGTAGAACTGGGGAACATAGGACCCTTTGTCATGTTCCCATTATATGTCATATAAATATGGGGAACATAGGACCCTGGGAACATAGGACCGTGGGAACATAGGAATGACCCCCTGAGATTTCCATTTTTTGCCACAAACTGGCATGTAACCACTGAATAAATGGGTTTTCAAGTTCTTGGTCACTTTTCAGCTCTATTTGTCCCAATGGACAATCGGTTAGCATAAAAACATTACGCAGAGACATAAAACTCAGTCAGTGACCAGTGCAAAGTTTCAGGGAAGCGTTCACCTTCTTCACCCGCTTACTTCTATTTAGGGTCATAGGAAGCTGGAGCTTATCCGAACACATAAACAGACACTCTGCACAATTTACAGTCTCCAATCCACCTGAACTGAGAGTTTCACTACAACAGTGGTAAATTAATAGATCCAGACTATGATCATCATGAGGTCAACAAACAGCGGTATAAACAGAAATCAATTATATTTTCAAAAAAGCGTGAGTTGATGTTTTTTTTTTCTTTAATCCTCAAAGAAATTACAACTTTGATACGACTTACTTTGAAGAATAGTATGGATTTACAACAATGAGATCCATGTCAGCCTAAAAAGGTGGGTGAATTGAGTTTAGATGGGTGCACCCTCAGCTACATCTCTTCCTGATATTACACAAGTTATTGCAACCCTAAATTACTAAACTACCTCCCTGCTACAGCCCCAAAATTGACAAATTGCATCCTCTCTTCCTTATCCTTATCCTTCAGGATAAATCAGTTGCCTCTCCTGTGAATGACAGGTAGTGGGAATACGTTCACCTGCAGAAAGCAAAGAAAGGTTTTGTACAGTAGCTCATCAAAGCTAGCTCAGTGTGAGAGGACGACAACAGGAGGCTGATGTACTCAACTTTTACGTCATTTTAATGAAAAATGTGAGGGAGTCTCGGCCACACTCTCCTCTTTCTACAGTGTGATTGCTATGCTTCTGTACCAAAGTCTGCTCCACCCTGTTTGTCTTTACATGTACTCCTTGTCTCCTCTCTCTTATTTGGCTCGGCTGAACGTCTGACTGAAATGTCAGTTATTATTTTCCGCGTTTGCGAGATGGCAGCGGTGCAGTGATTTCCTCCCACGCTTCTTGGGTGGGGGGGAGGCTTCAGTCATCCAACTGGGAGAGGAAAGCCATTCTAAAAAGCAAAGTGAAATATTGCTTTAAGCCTTAATGGAAACAGAGGAGTGCACACAGTAAAGTTTGATAGTTGTACTGAAGTGTTCCTCTTCCTCACACACCAACTCACCTAGAACTAAATAACCACAGAACAGGGAACCGTGGCTGTTTAGGCTTTGTGTGTGTGTGTGTGTGTGTGTGTGTGTGATACTGTATCTCGTTTTCCCTCGTGGTCTCAGAGGCTGGTAATTGGAGAGAGACAGAGATTGCTGACACATAACTTGTTTCTCGCTGGGAGGGCTGGATCTCGTCGTTTCTGTCTTCCTTTACTGCATTCCTTTTCCGATTTCTCAGCAGACCGCTGGGCAGAGGAGGAGAGAGACCAAAGAACAAAGGCTGTTTAAATCAGACAGCCCAGTTTCTATCCGCTCTCACTTAACCAGGCTTGGACAAAATTGACTTTCAGTTCGCTCGGTGCAGAAAGCGCAAATTCAAGTGATAATGACGGCTCCTTCGTTCTCAATAATTTCTTTATTGGATATGAGAAGCTTTTCATGGCATAAGGATTTCAAGTTTTTTTTAATTTTGAAGACAATCCGCTCTCTGAATAGACTGGATTTAACGTGAATAAAGCCCAACCCTTTCAATTCAATTCACTGTTAAATATACCTTTCAAATAAGCTCTTCTTATCTGGGCATGCACTCTTTGGTATGACATTTCAAATTTAGCTAACAAAATATGCATGTATGATTCACATCATTTACCTTTTTTTGCAGGAAATGTGGCTAACAAAGTTAAAATAGCATCAGTGCGTGTCCAGATTTGGCAATGTCTGGAAATGGCCACTTTTATTTAAAAATGTTTAGCCCTTTAGAACACACCTAGAAGTAAACTGCTTCCAATCTGCTTGCACTAGACTAAATTGAACAAGTTTGTCACCACGTTAGTATTGTATTTATGTTAATCTTACCAATCAGACTTGGCCACATATCATTTAAGGTTACTTAGCATTTAGCTTTAGAGCTGCTACTAGATTTCATTTTCTCACTTTTGAGATAATGCTAGTAGCGTAACTATCATTCGGCATAATGTATCCTCAGAGTTGAGTAGTGGCAGGTGTTGCACATCTTTAAAACATTTAGTTGTGTTAGTAGTAGTAGTAGTAGTAGCAGCTTGTCATTTGTTGGTTGGTGTACTGATCAACTCACCGTAGCATGGCTGGATTACCGACTGGACAAATGCCAACCCAGACCACCAAGGGCCCTGGAGGCCCTAATTTTGTGTCTTAATTATATTACTCTAATTTCATTTATCACACATTTTATATTTTGGGGAGTACGAGGGGGGGCCTAGAGCGTCTTTTGCTCAGGGGCCCCTAGGGGGTGTAAATGAGCCATGGTTCTACCGGCAGTCTGGAGGCATGCTAGTTGCATTGGCCAGGTAGGTGAGTAGTGGAGGAGCACTTTCTCCAACTTTACCACAGAGTCTCTCTTAAGTCTACAGTTAATTTTAATCAGTGGACGGTAATTACAGTTGATACACAGTACCTTTTAATCATTGCGGCAGTGCAAGCTCACTGTAACTGGGACTAATCAATCAGTTTCTAGCTCTGTGACTCCTCATAGCTCTCCGGCTGGCATGGGAAGAGAGAAATTGATGAAATGTGCTCTGCAACATGTTCCTAATTGTATCGGCAGAGGATTTTATCGACACTGTTTTTGAAAACACTAAACCTTTTAAGATACAGGAGCTGCAGGACAACGTAAGTGAACTGATGAAAGATATCAAAGCACTTTAAAACGAACATACAAAGACCATGGACCATTTGTATTCCAGAATTTTGACTGGTGCAGCGTGGCTTGACCCCCTTCCCTCTAGACTGTATGCTACCACCCTGCCAGCCCAGGATAAACCTTCGTTCACCACTGTCACCCAAACAACTCCGCTCTCCCGTTGCCACCCCTACAGCCTTCCTACTGACTCCACACCCCGACTCCTCCAAGCTTCACTGTTTCCTTGGTGCATGGGCTTTGGCCTTGAGGCTCCTCATCATCATACTCAGCGGACATTACAGGTGGGGTCCCACAGTGTTCAATTTTGGGTCCCATCTTAGTCTCCATTTACATGCTTCCACTGGGACATGCTATCCATAAACATATCATGAATTTTCACTGTTATGCTGATGACACACACATCTATATCTGCTTGCAAAATCAAATGACTGATAGCGACACTCTCAAAACCTGCCTTGAAGATATTAAGTGCTGGATATTGCAGAATAGATAAATAAAACCAAATCAATACATAGTCCTTTTGGCCCACCAAACTCAATACAATTGATTCACCATGAATCACTTTAGGGACATTGTAAAGCCAGCAGATAGAAACCTTGGGAGTAACCTTAATGAACAGGTTAAGAGAGTTATTCAATGTTCTTTCTTTCAACTGAAGAATATCTCCAGAATTAAGCAGTTTTTATCCTTTAGTGATCTGGAGACCATGTTTCTATCCATGTTTTTATCTCTTTTCATTTAGACTACTGTAACTCTCAGCTAGGATTCTTACTGGAATGAAAAGAAAATGTCATATCACCCTGATTTTAGCATCTTCACATGTTAGTTTCAGAATTGATTTTAAGAGTTTACTGATTCAGACCTTTTAACCTCATATGTGCCAGATCCTCGGGTCGGTTTCTCCTGGCTGTCACTACAGAACACATTACTGAGTTTGGGTAATCCCTTATGTTACTGATTGCAATTTTGTTGAGGTAACTGTAATGGAATACATTTTTAAAGTAATCTACCCATCCCTGTGTATGCTACAGTGTTAACATAGAGACATCCAGTGATCTACCAGGGACACATTTTTGGTGTTTTGGTGTCTATGTCTCATCATTTAACCAGTAATTTGACCAACTGGCCAATCTCCCACAATTCCAAGAGAAACGAAAGTAGTACTGTGGAAAAATCAACTGTTGTTTGCTACAGTTGTTGGTAATACTCCCCGGTTTGTGTTTCATAAGCTTTAGACAGCCATCTCAGCAGTGTGTGTGTGTGTGTCAGAAAATATAAAGTGGGAGAAAGTGGAAGACATTCTCTCTCTCTCAGCTAGAATGAGTCACCATACAGACTGTAGGTGTATGAGGTATATGTACAGGTATCTCATTACATCTGATTACACCTATTCCGCTCTGCCTCCTTCCATCCCTGCAATACTTGATCTGACCTCTGTCTCTTCTTCTTCACCTCCCTTTCCATCTCTTTCCTTCCATCCTATAGCTGTCTCATTCTCATACCTGGATGAAGCAAGCCCCTCACCTATCCCTCTATCTCTTCCTCTATATCTGATTTCATGTACATTTAGTTCATTATCCACAGCAGGAAAAACTAACTCCTAAATTGCCAAAATGGTGATTACATGTGTAGAATCCATTTGTGATTCTCTCATTTACGTTTTTACTCATCCTTCTCATCCTTTTCCTCCATCCATCCATCCGTCCTTCCACCCTCTCCCTCTTTATCTGATTCATGGTGTCAGTGTCTGTCAGAATAACCGTCATATTCACATTTGACTTCATTTGACGCCATTATTGAAGTTGTCTCTCCATCAGCTTTTTCATATTTAACACACAAGCCCTTGTGAGTGAGTGATACATTTGAGTTGTGCAGAAAAATCCAGCAAGTAGTTGTGTCCGGCGTTTTAAGAGGTGTAAACACCAAATGGCTTATGTGATGAAAACCAGACATGCATTTGAGATGAATCCATCATTCCCTACACTGCAGATATTTCCTTGTTGGTGACATCAGAAGTCAGGGAGTCAATCACTAAACCCCAACTGAAAAGCGGAAAGCCTGATGTGAATGTTGTTTTTCGGAGGTTTCCTATCTACCGTCTTTCCCATCATTTGCAGCACTAGACGTAGGCATTAGGTTTGTGCTTACAATCTCAGGTTCAAGAAATGCAAGAAGTGCCATAAATATCCTTGGAAAGCAAACAGTCTCTCTGCATCTGAAAGAGAATAGCCAAAAGGCTGACAGCAAACATAAATCACACAGATGGGACTCAGAAGTTCAAAATGACTGTTCATCTTGTCTATAAGACTTGGCCACTTTATTTCACACACACAATTAATCATTCTCTCTCTCTCTCTCTCTCAGACACAGACCAGGGCATGGAATCAATTCTATTTTTTTCATTCCAAATCAATAAAAAAATCAAAAGGTCCCAACTGCTGTCCCCACATGAATGCATGTGACGTGCGCACACACACACACACACACACACACACACACACACACACACACACACACACACACACACACACACACACACACACACACACACACACCAGTTGTGTTCCCTGGCCCAGCCAATATATCCAATTAGTGTCAGTGTCTGCTTTGGTCTGACTTCAGTACAGGGCCTCCGCTGCTGCAATCCTATTGGTCCCACTGAGCTCGACAAAATCCATCAATTCAAGAACTGTAACTGAAACCGTTTTGAACCGTCTCTCTCTGTCTTTCTTCCTCTCAGTCAATCTCTTTCATGTCGGAGCAGTTGAGAGGCTTTAGACTCAGGTTACGGTATTCAAGATGTGTGTTTTTCACCATAAAAGGGTCATGGCCCTGTTACTTTTGAGTCCTCACATGGAAATACTCTTAAATATTTTTTATTGAATCTCTGTCCCACGGTTAGAGAATACATTTATTTACTTTGGCTCCACACAGCACAAGAACAGCAGGTACGAAAAAATATTCAATATGTTTTTTCGATATAGTAACAGTAGAAGTTGCTAAAGTTTCCATAGACTCCAAAATTGACTTCCTTCTGAATGCATGCCATGTTGAGAAACTAACCAATCAGTACAGGCCAGCCACCGATGCAGTGAGGTTGGACCAATCAGAAGGTGGAGCTTCTTTTTCTCCCCAGGGTGCCCATGCATTGGTATTCTGCTGTAGAAAAAAATAAAAATCCTCAAATACAAAGGAAAACGCAAATGTCATGTAGTTCACAATAAGATTTGATATGATCCACAAATGTGAAAACATTCTTTAGTATGTAAAGTTTTTGCTTTAATAGCAACAATAAAAACATGCATTTGTAAATTGTTGTTTTAGTCTTATTTTAAATGACAGTAAGTTTTTTCAGGGTTAGTTTGGATTTTTGGATTGTGTAACACTAACTTACATGTAAGTGCAATAAAAATCCATTCCATAGACAAAAGTAGTCATTTTGATGAGCACAGCTCCCAAGATGAGAGGTTCCATTTCCTCAGTTCCAAACCTCCACTGGGTTACGGCACGGCAATGCTTTGGCTAAAAGGGTTTAGCCGATGAAACATCTCCATATAGCAACTGCGGGGGTTTCAAACCCAGGCTCCCGCTGCGCTCCTGTCAGTCTCTGTCGTCAGTTCTGGGGGAGAAAACCAGAGGGAAACAGATTCAGTATGGGGGGGGGAGAGAGACGCAACGCAGCCTGTCCAAACTGAAGATATCTCTCTGTCAGTCTCCTCCCTCTAACGCTCTCTCTCGCTTGGTCTCTCTTTGGTGCCTTACGTTTCAAAATGATGAGCTCACACAAAAGTTAAGGGTTGAACTAGTGTGAGACTGATATATGGGGCCGATATTGGCCTTTTATTAAGAACGGGATCCAGTCAGTCTGGTCCACCTGTGATTGTTTGATTTGATTGAATTGATTAATAATTAGATTCTAATGTGATATTTTGATCAGATTCCAAACAAATATGTATGAATATTTTTTGTGTCATTATTATTATGATTCTGATTATTATTGTTGTTATTATTAATATTATTATTAATATTATCATTATTTCCATTATTATTATTATTATTATTATTGTTGTAGTTCTTCTTCTTCTTCTTTTTCTTCTTCTTCTTCGTAGTAGTAGTAGTAGTAGTAGTAGTATTGTTATTGTTGTTTTTGTCCTGGAGGCTTTTCCACCGTGACAAGAATACAATTCTGGAGTAAACATTGAATACTTGCAGTGTTTATTTTTCTTGGCATGAAATATTGGCACAAAATATCCCCAAGCTTCAATCCAAACATGCTGGTATCGGCTTTTAAAAACATCATACAGAGCAAAACCGAAATATATTGGGGTATTTTTTTGTTCTCTTGATATTAGCGGGAGGACTGCGGAAGTTATTTTAATGTCAGTCCTGGATTATTGAGGCATAATCAATATGCATGCTGCCCTTTCTGCACTCCAGCCCCTCCCTGCAGAATATTCTATACTGCATTTTATTATAGGTGAAGGATTTTGAAAAACCACCACTGCATTTTCAAGTGGTGGGATGGAGGACAGGAACGCTAGTATTTTTTTGAGCTTGTAGTGTCCATATCAGTAGAATATGGAATGCTGTTCTAATGCAAAACAATGATTCACCAACATATCTAGAAGAATTCAAGATCATGAAGTGTTGGTGAGTTAGTGTGTGTGTGTGTGTGTGTGTGTGTGTGTGTGTGTGTGTGTGTGTGTGTGTGTGTGTGTGTGTGTGTGTGTGTGTGTGTGTGTGTGTGTGTGTGTGTGTGTGTAATATATAGGTATAGGTTTTGTGCACTGCCAACAATGGACGGTCCCTGTTGACCAGGAAGGTGAGAGCAGACAGCACCTGGACGTGTGGAGGGGCAGGCTGGGACCTTTTTTGTTCTGCTCAGTTGTGGTCCAGGGGAATTGTCCTGGGTAGTCTGAAGTGCAACATGAGCCATTCATCGCTCTCACATATATCTTTGTGGCCCCTAAAGACGCATTCTCTCCTCAAGGCTGCCCCAGTTAACAGCAAATGCAGCGTTGCCACGTTTGGCTGCACGCTCATCGGTCTTTATATCATAATGAATCGCTTTCATCAGCTAAACATGTTTCCAGTTGAATAGAACTGCCTATTATGGCTATGGAAAGTAAAAAGCTTTTCACCGTATCTGCCATCCTGCACGCTTCCAAACACTTTTGTTTTTTATCGCAACAAAGAACAAATTCAGTTAACAAAAAAAAGATGAATGCTGAAATGTTCATGGAAACGTTAGGGGTTAGTCAGTACACTTTAAGATCAAAGATCCTATGCACATTTCGTGAATGAGGCCCATTGATTTTTAACATAGCCTAAGACAGTATTCACTCCCAAAATGTGAAATTCTTATGAATTACTGACACCACAACCCAGAGGACGCTGAGTGATGACATTTGTTCAAAGGTAGCATGACACTTCCGTGGGGTTTTTTTTCATTGTATTTGTTCATTCACTCAAATTTGAACCTTTATTCCTTAACCTTTATTCATCCAAGAAAAGCTGACAGAGTACAAGGCCAATAACACAAAGCGAATTGAGAGAGGCAGAGACAGTCATTTTACCAATGTCTCTCTCTCTCACTGTCTCGTCCTAGAATGTTCCCATCAGTGTATACTTGTCATCCTTTAGATCTCCTATCCAGAGCAGAGGTATACTGACAAACCTTTGATGTTCTTTCATGTAACACCTCATTTAAAAACAGCAGGAAGTCCATAACAACTAAAAACACCTCAATGAACTCACCTCGCCTCTGACACCCACCGATGCATCCATGCACAGTGTCAGAAACCTGCATTAACGCAACAGACATTCAAGTGCACACAGTCAGACCCTCCTCATCCGCGGTATACAGTGCATTTCAATCCACAGACACTCATAAATATGACAATTTTATCTGACTCCCTGCTATTCAACCAGCCACTCAGACCAACGACCCACTGGGGTAAGCACCAGCCTTTCACCGAGCTCACTCAGCCAGAGCCCCTTTGCAGGCCAGCCCCCCTATCAAGGAAATGGCAGCTTTACATTGAACCCCGGGGGTAACAAGATGGCACGGTGCAGCATCTTTCAGGACCAGTTGAGCAAATGTTCTGCTGCGTGGCCCAGCAGCCTGAAGCCGTCTGTCTAGGTCCAGTTGACCCTTTCTACTGTTCAGCAGCCACCAGCTGCCCCTCCGATGATTCCTGTGTGCTAATGGAGATGGACCCACCAGTCAGCTGAGAATCCATTTGTGATATAGTTTATTTGGATATTATTATTTTTTTTAACCAATTTTTTAAATTTTACAATTTATATATTTATATATTTTTTATGTTTTCTATATTTTCTATATTTGTTATATTTATATATTTTATATATTTATATATTTTCTATATATATTTTTATATTTATATATTTTATATATTTTTAATGTTAATTCAATTCTGAATCATTTAATCAAGAGGTGTGTTTTATTTGGCTTCCCAAACTGCGTTCATACCCTTGTTTGCTGGGTTGCTTGCATATCCATGTGGAAACAGTAATTTTCTTGAAACTACTATAAATCTCCTTAATGCTTTAAGATACCGAGTTCATATTAATACCACCCGTGTGTTATGTGAAGACGAGTACGTTGACAAAGAAATATTTGCTAATTAAAGCCTTCATTAGCTTAATGAATCACCTCGTTAGGTTTAATACATCGTGGTGATTATGGCGGGACATTAGGCAGCTCAAGTGTCTCTTGCATTAAACTGTTAAGGATACAGACCACCGTCTCTCGTTAGATGGCTCAAAGATGTTACATCTCATTTGAAGCTGGAAATCAAATTAACTCAAGATCAAGTTCATTCTGAGGGGAACTGAGATCTTATTTAAGAACGTATAGATTCCCTTTATCTCCCGTTTGATACTCAAACATAACAAGCTGGGAACGACTCATAACTGTAAATGGTCCATTAAATTTTGTCTACGCTGTACGAGGTGAACGATGTAATGGATTGCCTGTAAAAGCCTGGTGGTGGTATGGATGGTACTGAAATGGTAAAACTTGATTGAGATGGGAGCAGAATGGCCTCACCAGTACCTTCAGCATTAGCTCACTTTGATAAAAATGTTTTAAATGATTTTATAACACTTTTTAGATTTTGCATTTTAAATGATCTTACCAGGAGAATATATTACCAAAATAAAATAAATCAAGTTACACTGAGAAATACTGTATCCTTGAAATCTGTCATACATCATTGGTTTTTAAATTAAATTAATTTGTGTGAATTTGACAAGATGAACCAGTCACACTGTACGGAATAACGAAACATCTTATTCTGAAGTCTGCGATACCCAGGAATATGTTATGCTCCATTTTATAATCTTATAAGACGTACTACGCCATTAAATCAATTAGAGATACTTTTGACAGGGAAATTAAATTGAAGTTAATGAAATGAAGTGATCTAATCGTCTAATCTATTTAGATGTGAAGTCTATCCACGGCGTCCAAGCCCGTAGTAAGTTTGCCTACAGCGATCTGTCTCCAGACAGAAATGCACTATTAAGTGTTACGGATATATATTGTATCTGAAGGATTATGAATGAATCAGAAGGCCCGCAGAAATCTCATGTCTCGTATTCTTCCCATTTTTTTCCACTACAATGTGCAGCCTGCATTAACTCCCACATGGAGAACATGTGTAATAACCCTGAAACCAAGCCGTGAGAAAATCAGCCACTTATCCTCAACTACTGAAAACAATAACACTGACAATTCTAAAGGGATTATCTATCTATCTATCTATCTATCTATCTATCTATCTATGGATAGCTGATATTTGTGCCAATATTCAACATCTTTAAAGTTGACCACTTTCATGCCAAAAAATGACAAGTATTCAGTGTTTTTCCCCCGGAATTTCATTCTTGCCGGAGCGGAAAAGCCTCTGAAACAGCATTTAGACCATCATGGGACACTGAAACTCTCCACTGAAAACCAGACTAATGAAATTCTTTTAGTTGGGTCAGCAGCTCCTTAAGGCAGGGTGAGGCAGGTTAAATATCCTTGCCTCCATCACATGCATTGGCCTATACTGACACACCCCTTGGCATGAAAGGATGCTCATATCAAACCGATTCCCACGTTGATTTCTCTGGAAGTGAATTGAGCTCGTGCTCACCCCGGTATCAGCGCTTTTCCCAGCATGCCAGTGTTTCTTCTATCGCCCTATCTTTAGCCCTCGCTCTCTCTTTCGTCCTCTCTGTTTCCCTTTGTCAGTCTCTCTCTCTCTCTCTCTCTCTCTCTCTCTCTCTCTCTCTCTCTCTCTCTCTCTCTCTCTCTCTCTCTCTCTCTCTCTCTCTCTCTCTCTCTCTCTCTGCCTCTGCCTCTGCCAGCTCTGGTCCTTGTTAAGATTCCTAGCAGGCGCTGGGAGGCGTCAGGAAACGAAGCGCCACTAAACGAACAGACAGCTTGTTAATTTCCCTCCTCCGGGCCGCAGACTGGACAGGGTGGAAGTCCAATTCTGTTTGGCGACACAGCAAACTACTGTCAGTTGTATTAGTTTCTTGACCGCATCTCTCTCTCTCTCTCTCTCTCTCTCCTTCCATCTCTCCATCTGCCTCCAGAGCAGAACAGACAAATTCATATAGTCATATTTATCAACTGCCTGACTGTCTTCCCTTTCCCTTCTTTCTATTTTGTCATTCTCTCCCTCTCTCTTTCTGTCTGTCTCTACCCATCCTTTCTCTCCTCCCTCCTCTTTTCTTTTGATATAAGAAGTCTGTGGACTCTTAATGTGGAAAAGGAGCTTATTACAAGAGGCTCCAATAGGAACCACTGATATATAATTTCAGATAGTGTACCTCAGAGAAATAACGCTGCTGGGAACACAGCTGCTACATATCAACTAGCTAGTACAGCTAACAAACACTTAGCATAAACTCCCACCACACAGCTAAATTGCTCCATACTGACCATATTAACAACTCCTAACAACTTTTCTACCATTTTAATTTTAATTTAATTAAAAAAAAAAAAAATTAAAGGTCCCATATTATGGAAAACGGTTTATTCCTGGCGCTTATACATGTTCCACAGGAAATTACTTCCCTAAGCAGCTGAGAAAATTTGAAATCTAGAAGTCAACCCGTTTTTCTGTATTTTCCTTTTTCCCAAAACGGTGCCAAAGATAGGAGAAAAACAGCCCGTTTCAGAAAATGGTTCCTTTGGACGTCATAAACTGCAAATCCAGCCCCTCTCAGAGCATGCCCACGCCCAGTTGAACAACCAATCCCATTTACGTCGTCGCAAAATGCAGCTCACGGCAGTGCCGCAAGCCGTTGCTTATGGTGCATTCCATTGTACTCGGAAATCGATAATTCCGAGTCGGTATTCCTAACTTCCAATCTAAATCTGTTCCAGTGCATCTGCTCGGGAAAACATAATCGCCCGCAGCAAACTCATGTTTGTATGGTAAGTCTCAGAATGTTACAAGCATCTAAACTCAACATCAACTACTACAGCGCCATTAGTGAAGAGAATCGGCGCATATCACATTCGGACGCCGTTATTTCCGAGTACACTGGAATGCACCATTACTTTGCGACGACTGAAGCTAAAACAACATATCAGGAGATATATCAACTCTCCAGTTATTATTTTGTAGGATGCAGGCAGCAACATAGATCCCTGCACAGTCTCCCAACACGTGAAAATGCCAGGACAGAGTGGATTAATTTTATTTTTAACGGCAACGGCTACAGTTTTTTCTGTGTGTGATGATCAGTCCTCAGACTGCTTGAGCAACGGCAGGATTAGCATCTAAATTGAAGCTTAAAGATGGAGCAATTCATAAGGTACGTGACCCATCTGCAAAATTGGAATCTGTAAGTGTCACCATGTTTTGATTTAATTTACCAAATTAGTCTGGTTAGTATATTCACCGCTGGTTAGCTAACGAGCTAGCGGGGCTAGCCACGGGCTTGTTGGGCGTGGAAGAAGTAAGAAAACTAAAGCTGGAGTCATTAAAAGTAAAGTAAAGTAAAAGTAAAGTTATTGGTTGGAGTCAGGACTCATCTTAAAGTTATTTGTTGGGACCAGTGTCTGTTTTATAAGTCTGTCGAACGTGTCAGGCTTGGTAAACTTTAGCCACCATTAGTACAATCGTGTTTGGTTGTTTGGCTGCGCTGTTTGGATGCAAATAGATTGCATCCAATAATATATTGGTTAACTAGCTCAACAAAATTGTCAATCCTAGCTTGTCTGCAAGTTGTATTCAATAAGCTTATGGACATGAGCCATAAATAGACCGGCTACAACAGAGAGTGTTGCTCACACATCCACATACACAAACACAAGGCACGAAAGTACAATATTACACAGAATTGTTATCAGTGGAAATTAAGTGGAACCGCCTCAGCTGCCTCTTCCCATTCTGGGTCAGACTCCGGCTCAAACATGTACGGTCTCAGTGTTGGTTCGGGAGCGGCCGCCATGGTTATGGTAGATTTCTGCATCAAGCTTATTTGTTTACCTTGAGCAGCATGGGCGCTCTGCTCTCCGCCTCCGCCAGGCCATTGCGTGTAGGTTGTATGTAATGAGCACTGCTCTGATTGGCCGCCTCACGCCGTGAGTGAGGCGTGAGGCGGCCAATCAGAGCAGTGCTCATTACATACAACCTCCACGCCCTCAAAACAGCCTGTTCTTTACAATGGAGAAAATGAGAGACTGAAACACACATCACAGAAGCTGGTTTTAGGATTTTTTTTGATATAGACTTCACAAACGTCTTGTAAGGACCCCCAGGAACAGTTTAAATAGCCCAAAATGAGTACAATACCCCCCCTTAACACATTTAGTAAGTCTATATTTGAGATTGTGCTTTTTTTATCATTGTAATGGAGAGAAAATAAATCTATTTGGAAGCCAAATCTTAAGACATCAGGGGAGCATTCAGGACGTTCCCTCAAGTTAGTTTTGTGACCTATGTGAAATAATTTATCACATTTACCAAATAATGATCTTTCATATTAGTCATTGCTCCACTTTGTCCCCATAAATAAAGGTTGAATTGACGCCCCTGCAGCTCATATACACAACTGTGATATTTATCTTCACACACCTCCACAACTAGACGGTTTACGACTTCAAAATCACCAAAATTGCTGCAGCACCACCAGACTTCTCGTTTTGAAAAAGACATTTTGAAGACGAGGCACACCAGCCTCGGAGTTGGTCTGTTCATTTAGGAGTTTGGGATTTCTGAATGATTGCTCATGTACTGGAGTGTGTACCTGGACACTGGATGGATGGACTGGTGGTGGTTTGCTCTTTCCTCAGCATTGCTGTGTCTTACCCCCCAAGCTTGTCCAGTGGACTCGAGGTCCACAGCTGCTTGAGGAGAGAGAGAACCTGTCATGAACTCTCTAGTTTGGTCAGCTAACAATGGTTAAATAAACCTTGATGTTGCCGTCAATTTACGCTACAATTGTACAAATAATGTGTCGTCAGTAGCCAAAGATCCAGCCAATCTGGCAACTTATAGCAACTTTTTGCGCTGACAATAGCTGCACTCATTTCACTGGAAAGCAGTGTTGGAAACAGTGCTGCACTTGGAAGTGGACCCAGAAGCTCAAGTGTGTGTGTGTGTGTGTGTGTGTGTTTATCTGTCTTTGTCTGCATTACCATAATAGGCACCTGCTCTATACACAATATTAGTCATGGTGTCTCAAAAGTGCTGACTGGCCCGAAAAAGAAAATCGCTACTTCAAATTCCCTTCATTCACTTGGGAATCAATTCAATTGGAAAGAAGAGGCGGGAAAGCCAGGAAACCGTCCCAATTACTGGCGAGGATCTATCTTGTGTCATTTTTTTTAAAAAGATGATGGATTTTTGCAACTACAATCACATGACTCTTGAGGTCACGTCTTTTATAGCGCTTTTATTTGTTTTCTCGCTTTGTTGGCAATGCAAGTCTATAACGGACCACTAACGGACCTCCCATATAATATTTCAAAACACAAACTCTCTTAACAGTTACCAATTGGAGTGAATTGCACATTTGCAAATACAATAGTGTGTTTTTTTTACTATTACTTTGGTTCTTGAGGGTATTTTTGCAGAAAAGTGATCACACTGCAGTGCTTCTGTTTCCTGCCACCCCACCAAGCCACAGCCAAACGACAGGGAGGCGGTGAACAAAGTGAATAGTTGGAAAAAAAGCTCTTTGAACTGGAAGTGCCGTGATTATCAAGGTGACTTCCATAGAAACCGTGACCGCCTGAACAAATTGGTACTTGAGGAACTGAATTGCTAATTCAGTTGAATGAGTTGGTTGGATTAAAGGGTAATTCCGGTATTTTTAAACCTGGGCTCTATTTGTACATATTCGTCATTTATACCCCAAAATAAGTACAAAAATAGTAGTAAGAGTTTTGGAATTGCTCTGGTAGATTGCCTCAGTCGGCAGTTGCGAAACGGGCTGCAATGGCTGCAACGCAGCCGCAGGGGCAAGTGCGCCGATCAAAATACGTTCACTAAAAGTGCTTGTTTTTGCCACTGACAGGCTCAGATTGTTATTGGAAGTGTCTGACAACATTACGGAAAGGATCCCTACAGAGATAGACCTTTGTTTAACCAGAAAAACGAAAGTCTCGCTCGTGAGATTTCAGAGTGAGACTTCTCCTTGAGCGAGACTTTCGTCTGCCGGCTGAGGTGATCTACTGGAGCAATTCCAAAATGTTTTGTACCTATTTTAGTACATACAGCCTATCTATCTATCTATCTAATAAGTGGTTTTGCCTTTCTACTGTCAAGGATTAAGACCTACAAAAACGACCTGCTGGTTAAATTACTGGAGCAGTAGTTTCTGAGTGGCACTTGTTGAGAGCCAGTCGGACATTTAACGATTCAACCTCTGATCTTGAAATGGGTTTATACTACTCATGGCCCCACAGATTTTTAAGTGGCAACGAGGAAGCTGCAGCAGTTAAGTTTGACTGAAAGGAGAAAACAGCAGTCGGCCGTGTGGTTGAGTGGATGAGTGCACTGGGCTCAGTGGTAACCTGAAAACAAAGTGAATCACGCAATAGTGTCCATTTCCTCACTCAGTCTTCAATGCACTGTCTGAAAAACAAATATGAAGAGGAGAATGGGTCTTCACGATTGAAGGATAGTGGACAACATGCAACAACTGCAAGTAAATCCATATATATATGTGGTTGTAGGCCGACTCAGTAATGCTCACTACCTACAGCTCAGCTCTCTCTTCACCACCTCCTTGTGCTTTGGGACTGGATGGCTAGCAGCAGTGACCCCAGCACCCCATTCTCCCCGCAGGGTACCTCGGAGAACCCTCTTCCAAATCAACAAAACACACGTAAAACGGGATTAGAAAATTCTCATGACCCCCTCGATTATCTGCAAGAGGATAAAAAGCCGGTCCGCACAAAATCGATTGGATGTATCGGTGGCAAAATGATCGGTTCCCGCTCAAAAAACAGCAACAGACATGAACCATGTCTATTGAATTCTTTTGAGATGGTCAAGTTGTACATTTAGAAGTACGATCAGCTGTTCACATCCACTGTTGAGGATCCGCTATGGCTGCCAGGAGGTGTATTACCTCACCTGAAAGCCCTCTTATTACTTTTGCAATGATGTATCATATGTATTGTACTGTATTAAATATGTTTATGTTATGTTATTATTTTAGAGTGTGGGTTGGGGAAGTTAGGGGGTGTGGATGATTGACAGGGATGTGTCCCCCCTGTAGTTATCAGTGTCAATATGTCAGTCTAATCCCACTCTGTTTCTCTCTCTCTGACTGAATGCTGTCGTATCTAGAGGTGAGCCGCTGAACGAGACGCTGCTCTATTTCAGATCCACAGATGAACTCAGAAAACCTCCCTCTCCACAACACTTCAGCATCTCATTCGCGGTAAAGACAGGTGAGACAGATTGCGAGAGCGAGAGAGAGAGATAGTATAAGCTCATCTTGGCCTTCCCCCGCTGGCTCGGTTTCAGCACTCGACAGATAAACCGCTGCACCCCGACCTTTTAAAAACACCCCGTATTGAGCTCAGGGGCGCGATGGGTTCGATGGCCCCGGGTTTATCAGCACACCGGCACGGGGCAGCGAGCGAGTCAGTCCACATCATCACATTTTGTAAAGCAAACAAATTCCCTGAGACCCACGCTTGAGGCAAAGGCTCAGTTCCGCTCATTAAGACTCTTATTTTGGCGGTAACCTTCAGCCTAAGGAAGATATGAATGGCAGGCTGTTTTCCCTTATAGTTAAAAGATAGAATCCAGAATTATCTACATTTTGAATATATACACATGTGATCCTAAAGGGTTTTACTTGTGTATGGAAAATATTCTGGAACTAGTGGATCGATTCAGTGCTGGTTTATTTGATGCAAGTTTGTAAAAAATCCGAAAGTATCGTTCAAATGAATGATTGATTCATGAAACAACCCACTAGTTAAGGTTTTTTTTTTTTTATGTTGTCAACCCCTGTACAAGGCCAGTCACAGCATTTCAGGAGGAGGTTTCATACAATTAACCACTGGAGCTTTTAAAGCAGAAGAGGTAGAATTTAGCTCACTGCTAGCATCGGTTTGCACCAGCAGAAAAAAACACTGCCTGTTTCGTTTTCAGGCACCAATCTGTCCCATTCCTATTCCTAACGGAGTCAGAAACAGCTTGCAGAACCACATTGTTTCCTTGAGAGGCATAATCCATCACTGCAAAAAGAGAGGCAGGGGGGATGACTGTATCAAACATTGCTTAAAAAGACTAGCATTAGCATGTCTTATGGGGACTATTTTCTGCAGTACGCCGTTTTTAATTTTCGGTGTCTGAAAGTAGACAAAACAAGAAAAGAGAACACCATCTGTTGGTTGAAAAGTCACGCCTGGGTTGGAAACAAAACCCGACCAAAAGCCATTTCAATCACATCTTCTTCCATTTGAATCTCAAAGGGACAGGGAGTAGATTAGTGTCTCAACCAACTGGTGTTTCCCTTCATATCTCATGCTTAATTGACCCTCTGTTACTGTGAGTTTGAAGGTTTCTTTGAAGGGTGTGTGAGTGTGTCGGCGGTTATTTCTTGCATATACTCCTCCTATAGTCCTGTGGGGTTTTCTTTCTATAAGGCAGCTAGATAAAGAAGAATAAGAGAGAGAGAGAGTGAGAGAGAGAGAGAGAGAGAGAGAGAGAGAGAACTGAATTGAAATTGTGAGACAGACAGAGAGAAAATCAAGGGTGGGGGTGGCAGGACGCCTATTGGTTAGGGACTTTTCTTGAACCAGACAACCTGGATTCAAGCCCCTGTGTCAGTAACCTCTGACCTCTGAGAATTTCCATACAGGAAGCAACATTCTTTTTTATTATTATTACATTAGAAAGAAATGCAAAGAACACCTTAATTCGTAAATTGTACTCTCCTTCCCTTTATTCTCTTCACTCCTTTCCTGTCTGCTCTTCTCTTTGTGAAAAATTGTGCAAAACAAAGTAGTGAAATCCATTTTAGGAATAAGTGAAGAAAATATGTGGAGCTTGATTAAACAAATTATAATCAATTATGGAGACTCAAATGTTTTCCCTCCTGTCCTCAGGCAAGATGTACTGTCGAATCTGTCCTCATGTTTGCTAATATTGAGTTATGATATTTCAAAACCACCAGATGTGTCTTTTCTTTTCTCCTCAGGCAACATGCGGGCACAACCTTAATTAATAATTCCTCCTCTGGGGTGAGACCTTACATGTTAAAAGTTCACCGGTTTAAAAGATTAATAGTAAGGCCAACAACTTACCTACGCCTATAGAGGCGTGGTGCATCCCCCTGAAATTGCAATTTTTACCTACAGCATCTATACTTTTAATCCAGTAGTGCAGGAAGTAAAAAATCCAAAGCAAATTACCTCAACAAATTCTCACAACACATGTAAAAAGCTCAAACAGCCTAATAGAGCACCATTCAAAACTCTTATTGATGAACATTTGTTGCGATGCTTTCTGCGTGATACAAAGTAACAAAGTGAAGAAAATCACCAGTATTACATTTCCGGTACTATTCAAGTACTTGGTTATAATAGTAATAATACTCAGCCTGTGACCGGCCAGCGTGCGTATGATGTCTTCCATCCGGGCTACCAGCAGTAACATAAACGCTCCTCCGGAATTGCACATATAAGACTTCTCCCAGTAAAACTAATCCAGTTCCAAAATGGCTTAAACAAAAAAACAAGATGATCCATGAATACTATTTAGTCCAGGTCTTACTGCTCAGTAGATTGAAGGGAAAGTAAAAACAGTCATACGGCAAATATGAACTAAAGAGTTTCAAAGTACTGACTCACCATTACAAAATTTGCCCTGAAACTCCTGTTACAATTTTAACTGAAAACGTTTGACAGAAGGGCACAGAGAGGCAGGAAGGGAGAGATGGAGGGGAAAAGAGAGAGAGACAGACCAAGGCAGTAAAAGATGGAGAGATGTGGATGGATGAGAGACAGAGATCAGGATATCAGATCAATATCTGTTTAGCTCTCAGCCTAAAAGACCACCAAGCTAAGCTGTGCTTGAGCAGCTTAATGTGTGTGTGTGTGTGTGTGTGTGTGTGTGTGTGTGTGTGTGCACTCTGTCTTTGCATTCCTTGCCTGTGTGTGTGT
This sequence comes from Hoplostethus atlanticus, assembly GCA_034670405.1. Taxonomy (NCBI): domain Eukaryota; kingdom Metazoa; phylum Chordata; class Actinopteri; order Trachichthyiformes; family Trachichthyidae; genus Hoplostethus; species Hoplostethus atlanticus. Next base: position 130,154 of record JAXDDX010000114.1, on the reverse strand, counting down.
TAGAGAGGCCGAGCTGGGGTTTAATGAGTGCTCAGCTGGTAATACTGGCTGAGCAAACCGGAAAAAAAACACACACACACACGGAGCAGTGCTTTTTTTCTGTTGTATAATTTTCAGAGATCAGTTCAACAGGCTGCTGTGTAGAGTGCAGAACCGCAGAAAGCGTTCAGCCACTCCGCCGGCGGCGGCTGCAAAACTCCTGTCCTGCAGCTGTTGCTAAGAAACTACTGATTCAAGGCTGCTGCTCTTTAGCTAGATGATGCTCACACTTTAGAGTGATGAACGTGTACGAGGCTTAGCGGATTGACAATCCACGACGTTTTCATATAAAGAAATGACCCTTTCGCTCCTCTCCGTCGCCGATTGATATAACACATCAGCGATTCAACCTGTAACCGGTTCATGCTGTTCTAAACACCCTAACAGTGTCGTAGGTAGGTAGGAAGCACATACATAAGCTCAGACTCTGATTATGAGAAACCTGGTTAAGTTGCCATATTAACCATCTTGCTCCTTTGGTTTGGTTTCTGCACAAACTCACACAGCGTTATGGGTACATTTCTATGTCACGCCAAAACATGGCAGCGAACTACTCATTTCTCTCCCCTGTATACAAAGTAACCCGCTGCTCAGTCACAGAGGGAGAGGGTAGTTGTTTCGCTGGCGGACTGGAACACTCTGTTAATTGGTTTATTCATGGAAACTGGGATAATCAACCACAGGCTATGAAAGGTTCATGTAAGCAGCTTAACCGGAATAAGACCTGAACCAGAATAGGGCCAGTAGCCAGGTCACTGAGTGACCAGCTATATCAAATGTCTGCTGCTGTCTAGCAGGATATCTCTCCCCCCTCAAGCCTCGCCACTCATATCGGCTTTGACACTGTTCTCTAACCCTTCCTCCCTCCATCTCAATGCCCTCATCCTTCACTCCCTCTTATCTATCCTCCCTTTCTTTCCTCCAAGTGGCAGTTTTAAATCACGTCTCTTGTCTCCTCTCTCGACATACTGATGTTATTTTAATGGCTGTCAGCCGGCTGCCAAACAGACAACTAATGCACCGGGTTCCCAGACAGACCAGTGTTTCCTCTCCTCTAGGGGCATGATAATGGAACAACATTATTCACCTCGCCTGTTTGAGAGGTGCGTTGTCAAGTATATTTTGTTTTTTTTAATAGAAATATGTCATTAAAATGTCCTCCGAGGTTTTTTTTTCTATACATTGTGCACTATATACTGTGCATGTCACCTTTACTTATTCGGGGACAGCAAACTAAGCACCATGCTCTTCAGCAACACCCTGCTTCACGTTGATCCACTTTCACAACAGGGACCTGCCCAATACAACCAGTCTTCTACTGGTGGTCACTGAGCAGCTCCACTGCAGCAGTTGGGGTTTAAGTGCCTTGCTCAAGGGCAACTCAACAGCCCATTGAAACTGTAATGGCGTTTAAGGGATATACAAATAAATTGAGATTTGATTTAGTTGCTGACGGGGGGCAAAGTGTCACTCATTTTCCCAGCTGGTCTGGGGATTCAAACCAGCAACTTTCCAGTTTCCACAAGCCTGCTTCTCTGACTTCTGGACTACCCACTACCACCGCTGTTATCCAGAGTTACTAGCAAAGGCAATGGAATAACGTTGAACAATCACAATGGAACACGTTAACGACGTTGAACAATCACAATGGAACACGTTAACGACATTGAACAATCAGAATGGAACATGTTAACGTTGTACAATCAGAATTACCCAACTTGCCTAAAAATATCTCAAGTATTGATGGGATGTCGACAAAGTGCTGAGAACTAGATAACGACAGAGGGATTTTCTTGGGGTTAAAGTGGATATTTTCACTGGCATTTTAGAAGATTTAAAGGCGTTGTGTAAATGAAACCATCTGTCTTCCAGAGGAGTTACTTTACTACCAGTAGGTTACTGCTAAAATGCAAGTAGAAAATAAATACATGCGCTTACAAATGAGTCACTGTGAGTTAAAAGTGTACTTTTCAGATCACTGTTCATACATGGAAGTCGCTATCCCCTGTCACTGTTAATTTTGGTTGGGGAACAGCAGATTGGGGAACAGCCAAACCTCCATTAAAGGTGCTACGTGTTCATTTTGAGAAACACCAGCTCTAACAAGATAGAGGCCACAAATCGTCTTCAACATGGTCCTGTTTGTTTACAGTAATTACACCGAGGTATCACAATTAATTTGACAATGATGTAGTGATATTTAAAAACGCCACGCAGAGCACCTTTAAAAAAAAAAAAAAACGACCCAATATATCAGTCTCGCCTGAATAATAACTTCATTTGTCAGCCGCTTTTCTAAACAAAGTTACAAAGTGCTGCAAAATCAGATTAACAACTGTTTCCTGCCAAGTGGAACAGGAACAGCTGGGCATCCCCACCCGGATTCCCCCGCTGTACTCCTGGAAAAAAAGCTAACAAAACAAAGGAATAAATGAGTTAGCTCCAATTGAATTTGAACAGCATAGCAAAAGCTTTTAATAAACACCATCATCTTGCATACTTTCTATATTCCTTCCTCCTTTTCACCCTCTTCTCCACTTTCCTTCCTCTCTATGACCTTATTCACTCCCTTCATTCCTCCATTACTCCATTTCTCCCTTCTCTTCATCTCTCCCTCTCTCTCTGGTTTTGGCTATATCAGTGTGTCACTGTTTGCCCCTGTGTGAAGCTGCATGGAGGTCATTTGTCTTTCAAATTTTAGATGTGTGTGCCACAAATTTGAGCTGTAGGAATTAATTATGGATGTGTGTGTGTGTGTGTGTCCTAAGCTGTCATCCCAGGAGCAGGTGAGCAGAGAGAGAAAAAAAAGAGAGGCATACACTCAGTGGTCACTGGAGATTCTGGTCCATGCAATTGCTGCAGGTTTGTCGGCTGCATGTTCATGCTGCGAATCTCCCGTTGCGCCACAACCTAAAAGTGCTCTATTGGATTGAGATCTGGTGACTGTGGAGGCCATTGGAGTACATGGCACATGGCCAGCAACAATACTCAGGTAAGGCTGTGGCATTTAAATGATGCTCAATTGGTATTAAGGGGCCTAATGTGTGCCAAGAAAACATTCCCCACACCATTACACCACCACCACCACCAGCCTGAACCCGTTGACACAAGGCAGGGTGGATTCATGTTGTTTACGCCAAATTCTGACCCTACGGCAGAAATCGAGATTTGTCAGACCAGGCGTTCATCAGATGCTCTTCTGCATACCACTGCTGTAACGCGTGGTTATTTGAGTTATGTCGCCTTCCTGTTTAGCTTGAATCAGTCTGGCCATTCTCCTCTGAAGGCGTTTTCTCTACAGCCTGCTGTGCGTGGAAATCCCAGGAAATCAGCAGTTTCTGAGATACTCAAACCACCCCAATCATTCAAAGTCACTTAGATCACATTTCTTGTTGCTGCCGCATGATTGGTTGATTAGATATTTGCATTATTTTGAAATAGATTGCAATATTGACTTATATTTTGAAGCTTACATCAGACTTTGGTGTATACAGCTTAATATGGGAATATATTTTTTAAAGTGTCCTGAAATATACACTTTGGAGTTGGATTAGACAGGATGGAGGGATGGAAGGAGATAGGAAGAATAGGAGGAGAATAAGAATGAGAGAGGGTGGTCGATAAAGTGGGCGAGATAGACAGACAGCGAATGAGGGAGAATTAAAATAAAGTAATGATCAACTGACTAGACGTCACCCTGCTTCTCCCTTACGAAAAACAAACTGGCAGAGCAAAATTAAAGCAAAAGCATTTCAATCACTAGACGACAGAGAGACATTAGCGTTCATAACACACACACACTCACGCTAAGGTTCGACCGATATAGGGTTTTGAAGACTGATACCGATGCAGATATTATTAAATTGACCATTTTTGACAATTTTTATGCCAGAAAAATAAAGTGTCAGGGTGGAAAAGCCCCTGAAACAGATACACACCACATTGTCGTAAGTACCTACAGGTTGCCTGCCAGTCTGTAAGAGGTGTTTTCCATTCAGACACACCACCTCGTCATAAGGCCAAGGCCAACTGAGATTTAGTGTGTGAGAAAGAAAGAAAGAAAGAAACCAAATACATTACTCTGCGGAGGGAAAGAGGGAGATGGTGAGAGAAAGCAATTGGAAAAAGAGGGAGAAAGAGAAAAGTAAGATGAAGGGGGAGGAGACTAAATAGGGGGAGAGGGTGGGAGAGAGAGAGATGTACAGAATCTGAATGAGAGGGAGAGAGAGGCGATGAAGAAATGCTGTGATTAAAAGGGAAGGAGGACAGCTAGGAGATGGGAGGAGAGGGATAGCAGAATGAGTGAGAGAGAAGATAAGGAGGAAAATAGGGGGATGAGGGAGATTAAGTATGGGGGGGATAGAAATATAGACATAAAGATGGGATGACGCATGCATACGGTGACAGGAATGAGGAGGAGGTAGTAATAGCGGTGTCGTACAAGAGATGCAGTGTACTGATCAACAGCCAGGGATTTATTGTGAAAAGAATGGAATAGAAAAAATAAATAAATAAAAAGAATCTTCTACCTGCACGTCTCTCTCAAATGTATTGATTTTACTTATTTATTGCATTTCTAGATGTCTATTAACTGGCATTGCTTGATTTGTGTATTTATTGCTATCATTGCTACTGGGTATTGTATGGACAGTATATGTATAAGGGTATTATGGAGGATATATGTATGGGGTATTATGGATGGTATATGTATAAGGGTATTATGGAGGGTAGATGTACATGTAATAGGGTATAATGGAGGGTATATGTATAAGGGAATTGTATGGAGGATATTTGTAATAGGGTATATGTATAAGGGTTTGTATGGAGGGTATATGTAATAGGGTATTATGGAGGGTATATATATAAGGGTATTATGGAGGGTATATGTAATAGGGTTTGTATGGAGGGTATATGTATAAGGGTATTGTATGAAGGGTATATGTAATGGGATATTATAGAGGGTATATGTATAAGGGTATTGTATGTAGGGTATATGTAATGGAATATTATGGAGGGTATATGTAATAGGGTTTTGTATGAAGGGTATATGTAATAGGGTTTTATGGAGGGTATATGTATAAGGGTATTGTATGGAGGGTATATGTATAAGGGTTTTGTATGAAGGGTATATGTAATGGGATATTATAGAGGGTATATGTATAAGGGTATTGTATGTAGGGTATATGTAATAGGGTATTATGGAGGGTATATGTAATAGGGTTTTGTATGAAGGGTATATGTAATAGGGTATTATGGAAGGTATATGTATAAGGGTATTGTATGGAGGGTATATGTAATAGGGTATTATGGAGGGTATATGTATAAGGGTATTGTATGGAGGGTGTATGTAATAGGGTATTATGGAGGGAATATGTATAAGGGTATTGTATAGAGGGTATATGTAATAGGGTATTATGGAGGGTATATGTAATAGGGTATTGTATGGAGGGTATATGTAATAGGGTATTATGGAGGGTATATGTATAAGGGTTTTATGGAGGGTATATGTATAAGGGTATTGTATGGAGGGTATATGTAATAGGATATTATGGTGGGTATATGTATAAGGGTATTATGGAGGGTATATGTATAAGGGTATTGTATGAAGGGTATATGTAATGGGATATTATAGAGGGTATATGTATAAGGGTATTGTATGTAGGGTATATGTAATGGAATATTATGGAGGGTATATGTAATAGGGTTTTGTATGAAGGGTATATGTAATAGGGTTTTATGGAGGGTATATGTATAAGGGTATTGTATGGAGGGTATATGTATAAGGGTATTGTATGAAGGGTATATGTAATGGGATATTATAGAGGGTATATGTATAAGGGTATTGTATGTAGGGTATATGTAATAGGGTATTATGGAGGGTATATGTAATAGGGTTTTGTATGAAGGGTATATGTAATAGGGTATTATGGAGGGTATATGTATAAGGGTATTATGGAGGGTATATGTAATAGGGTTTGTATGAAGGGTATATGTAATGGGATATTATAGAGGGTATATGTATAAGGGTATTGTATGGAGGGTATATGTAATAGGGTATTATGGAGGGTATATGTATAAGGGTATTGTATGGAGGGTATATGTAATAGGGTTTGTATGGAGGGTATATGTATAAGGGTATTGTATGGAGGGTGTATGTAATAGGGTATTATGGAGGGTATATGTATAAGGGTATTGTATAGAGGGTATATGTAATAGGGTATTATGGAGGGTATATGTAATAGGGTATTGTATGGAGGGTATATGTAATAGGGTATTATGGAGGGTATATGTATAAGGGTTTTATGGAGGGTATATGTATAAGGGTATTGTATGGAGGGTATATGTAATAGGATATTATGGTGGGTATATGTATAAGGGTATTGTATGGAGGGTATATGTAATAAGGTATTATGGAGGGTATATGTAATAGGGTTTTGTATGAAGGGTATATGTAATAGGGTATTATGGAAGGTATATGTATAAGGGTATTGTATGGAGGGTATATGTAATAGGGTATTATGGAGGGTATATGTATAAGGGTTATGTATGGGGGGTGTAGTGTATGCAGGAGACATCGGCCTCCCCCCCCTCTTCGGACCACAGCAACACCCAAAGACTAACACATTCCTCTCCCAGGGTCTTCCTATGAGGTCAAGACCCCTGCTGTGCTCCCAGGAACCCAAGGAACCCCCCTTTGCAGCAAAAGGTGGATTTCCCCCATAAAGCCGCCAAAAGTAACACATTGCAGGTTCGACTAGCCCGCTCTGGTGCCATTAGGAGATGGGGACCGATGATAAGGGCCGGGGAAATGTACTTAATCTGCCTTCCAAGGGAGACACAGAATAAGAGAACAAATAAACTCTGGAATGTGTTGCAAAAATGTGCTTTCTTTATATGTTTTATTAGATTTAAACTTCACATCCTGTGGCAGATGATGTGCCCTACTCCCCAATGTAGTATCTTGGTTATTCAAGGCACACAGAATGTGTTATCAGGACTTTTGGTTTACTCGCCAGTATTTTGTGGTAAGACAGTGATGTTTGGTGTCATTCAAACCCATTTGTTGTTAGGTGATTAAATATGTCACTTGCATCCCCAACGGATCAAGAAAAATGATGTTTTCCAAACTTGAGCTGGAAATGCAGTTTAGGGGATGGTGATCACCGGTCATCAAGTTGTAAATCTGATCCATGCAAATGAGGGAAACACCTACCACTCCTGACATACCATAAAGCCCTTGACCCTTGGGCTCAGTCAGAACACACACGAAATCTCACGAACTCGAACGACAAAGGAGGACAACTCCTGCAACGGGCGGACGGGTAAAAACTCAGGCGGAAAGACATCAAGAAACATCAAGGAACATCAAGAAACTCAACTCAACCGTCCTGCAGCCCGTCCCGCAGCCCGTCCTGTAACTAAGTTTGAACTTGGCTCAAAGCTCTTCTCTCAGCTCAAGTACCAGACCAGCTCCAGAGTGAATCTTGCCGAGACGGCCGATTGAGTTCACTCAACCTGATCCAGAAGCCAGCTGCTACTCTACTCTTCTTCCTGAACGACGTGAGTCAACACATCGCCCTATCCCTCTATATCCACTGAGGTAAACTGTTGGCACGACGACTCCGACGAACAACGGCCCCCGGACCGCACTCCACAACGGCCCTCCTGACGTCGACTGGTCCAGACCAACACGTGCGTGTGTTTACCTGTCCACTGCAACTGCGCGACGGTTACCACGGAGACGAGGACGCCGCTGACACCCTGCAAACCAGACGGTAACCAACTTTCTTGTTGATGCACGGGTGATGCAAAGGCAGTGTTGAACTGTGAAAGTGAGGTTAGAATATTCTCTCTCTCTCTCTCTCTCCACTATTCTCTGTCCTTCTGTCCCAAGTCTCCCGGAAACTGTCAGCTGTCCTCCAAGCCATCTTTCGCTGTTGCCACATTGCCGCAATTAGACGTATTACAGCTCAGGTCGTTTTGTCGGTGCAAACTTCCTTGCCATCTTTGATCCCAATATCATTTGCCACTCTTATTTGATATATCCTCTGCCACTGTTTAACTTTCTACCTTATTTGATATATCCTCTGCCACTGTTTATCTTGCTATCTTGTTTGCCAGTTTTATTGCCATTATCTGTTTTAGTTTAGTATACATTTATTCATTTTATTGGTGTTTTATTTACATAGTTAATAAAATCTTTGCATTTATAAAGAACTGGCTTTTGTGTGTCATTGATATATCCTGGACATGAAGGTAGAAAATCACTGAAATCTAGAGCTCACTTCTTCTGATTATTAGACTGATATCATCATAAAGAGACTATTCCAGTGTAAACTGGTGGTGCCCCGCAAGTGTTAATTAATAAGATATTAATTACTAAGAATAATTTCAATAATTGTCAATTTTCAGAATTGACCAAATAGTCTCATCGTTCATAACGAAGCTCAACACACTACAGGGGGTATATGTAATAGGGTATTATGGAGGGTATATGTAATAGGGTATTATGGAGGGTATATGTATAAGGGTTTTGTATGGAGGGTATATGTACAGTGCACACATGCATAGTGGTTATCTAGTGGTCCGTTGTTCAACCAGATAACCAGATGAGTTCAAGCCCTCATGTCAGCAAGCATCTGCCCTGCTTAAGTGTCCTTGAGCAAGACACTGAATCCCTACCAACTGCTGTTCTGTATTGTTTTTCTGATGTAATGACTCATGTAAAAAAATCAGGTTTGCTATGCATTTCTAACCGTATCCCTCCCTGTCCTCACAAGGTATATAGAGGTACAAGAACACAAGCAAACACACACACACACACACAAACACATATACACCACAGAGAGAGGCACCCATCTTATATATTCCATTAGTTCAAAATGTCAAGTTTTGCATAAGGATCTGATTGGCTGCTGGATATTATTGGTGAAACCCACTACCATGCAATCGCTCTCAATTGTCTCCCTCAAATGTATTCCACACACATCCACACACAGATGCTCACACATACATGCACAAAGCAATCGTGCAAACCCTTGCATAAACATACATGCAAATAAACGTGCACACACACGCAGTTCCCCATCTTCGTCTGCAATTCCATATCTGGCTGAACTACTGACTCGGCCCCCATTTTTCTGAAATACGGTGACAACTGAAGGTCTTTGCTGTTTTTGCAAAGGGTCCTTTCATGCGGTAAAAGCAATTGTTCAAAATCTCAAGCTTTTGGAGGGAAGTTTGAAAAGGGGGAAAAAGCAAATTCGAGACAGAAGATGCAAGCAAAAGCTTTCAAAAGGAAGAAGCAGAACATTTGTTTTTTTCAGGTTCACTTGGAGAGGACTACGCACTCTGTGTGTGTGTGTGTGTGTGTGTGTGTGTGTGTGTGTGTTTGTGTGATAGATATTGAGTGAGTGACTGAAAGAAAGATGGACTTTCATTGTCTTTCATTCTGCCTGCCTGTCTGTTTATATACCCAGCTTTCTCTCTTTGCTTCTCTTTTCTCTCTTTGCTTAACATCCCTTTCTCTCTATTTCTCCCTTGTTCTCTCTCTCTCTCTCTCCCTCCCTCCTTTCCATTTCTTCCTCTCCTTTCTCTCCTCCCTTTCTCCCCTCAAAGCTAGCTTATCCTTGTTAGAGTAGATCAGCAAATAAATTTTTCTGAGAATGCATTACCACCTTGTATCCTCTGGCACTGAAACAATGATGCCTGTGTGTGTGTGTGTGTGTGTGAGAGAGAGAGAGAGAGACAGACAGAGAGGGATAAAGGGAGATAGCAAGTATGAGTGTTGCACCACAGGGGGTTATTATCATAACTGGGTTTCTCTGTTTTGGGTAATGCCTTATAATTGCATGCATGCGTGCACACACACACCACACACACACACACACTGGTACAACAAATGCTATGGCATTGAGTTTTCCCCATTTTTTTCCTCAACTCAGCCACTTTCTTCCTCTTCACCTCTAACATTTTTTTTCACAGGAGGTAGAAAACCTGACCTAGTATTCTCTGCAGCTACTTGGAGGGAGTCTGGAAAACTTTTGTGCAAGAAAAAAGAAAATAGGAGTTTGAGTTGCGGTCTGTGATTATATGGGATCGATGACCGTGTTTTCTGAATTCTGACCTTTTCACACTATCTTGTGTTGGGGCTGCTGACTAGTATTGGTACAGGCCCTTTATGCTGTTATGTTGAGGACACAGCTAAAGATGTTGGCACTGTACATCATGACAGAGTACAAAATAGTGGCAAGTGGTAATCCTAAAGTATTTTGGCAATTAATTTTACCATATCCATTTTCAACTAAAAATACCAGACAAGATAAATGGCTGAACTAAATGTATTTTAAAAAAAGAAAGAAAATCAAAGGTACAAGGCTACGTATCAACTTCAGTACAGAGATGGACCACAAGTTCCATTATTTTGCGCCACAGTCCGGTTAAGCACACAGTCTGCCGTGATTGACAGTGACAAAAATGGTGCAATGTTTTGTGTGATGCTGCAAGTTTGAAGTTATTTTTGGCTCAGCTAGTGTGTTCATTATCTAGCCTCTACGAGCTGCACCGCTCTACATGTCCAGATGTGGAGTCATGTTTACCCTCTGCTAACACTTTCCATTACCTTTGCAGTAGGACACCAGGAGGACGCAGGTCTCTTCTGCTAGCTGATAGCTAGGCTTATGGGTATTGGAGTAAACGTCAGTGAAACTGCTTATTTCTCACTACAGGCTTCAGATGTCTGTTTCCAGAGGGAATCATTCCAGTTAACTGTGGGCATTTTACTCTACAGCTTCAGGGGTGTCAAGTCTGGAAAACCTGCAATGACCTACTCACCCTGCCTGAAGGAGCTGCTGACCCACCTGAAAGAATTACATTAGTCTGGCTTTCAGTGGAAAGTTTTACTTTCCTGTGTTGGTCTAAATGCTGTTTCAAAGGCTTTCCATACTGCTAAGACTAAAATTCTTGAATCCTTACCATTTTTTCAGGTATTTTTGTGCAGATATTGAAAATTAGCTCAAAATCTTTTGAAGTATCCCTCAAAAACCAATATCGGTCGAACCTTAGCTTACACATTCATAATGAATGATAGTTCAGTCACATTATGGAGCGTTTTACGACTAACGCCCGGGTCACACTGGACGCGGAAAGAAAAGGAAGCGCCACGATCGGCGCCGATCGAGCAAGAAGGAGTTTGGTTGTTCACACCGGCACCGAACGGCGCCGATCTCCGCTGGTTTTCTCAATGTAGGGGTTTGGTCTCTCTCTCCTCTCTCTCTCTCTCTGCTTGTGCGTGTGCCTGCTCGTCTCTCTCTCTCTCTCTCTCTCTCTGCGTGTGCCTGCTCGTCTCTCTCTCTCTCTCTCTCTCTCTCTCTCTCTCTGCTTGTGTGCGTGTGCCTGCTCGTCTCTCTCGCTCTCTGTTTAGACACAGACGGTAAAAGTTTAGACACAACTGAGAAATATGTAGACTGGATATCCAATGCCATCATCAATCAGGGTGTTTTATTTTGAAATTTGTTGTATTTTGGAAATTGACCGGATGCTCTATGCCGTTCCTGTGTCTGACTTCCTGCCCAGCTTGACACATTCGCTCACGAATCGAGAAAATCTTAGACCTGATGCCGAAACGATCGCTGCAGGCCGAATTTTCGTCGGCATTCGTCGCTATTCAGCGTCCGGTGTGAACCCGGCGTAAGCCCATGGTGCGAACCACGGGGGAGCCAGGGGAGCCATGGCTCCCCTTAATGAGACATGAGCTCCCCTGAAAACATGATTTGTGAAATTTTGGGGGGTCTATAAAATATTGACAAGAAATGCTATTTTTGCCATGCATTTCTATTTTTCTCAATTTCCTGTATCGTCATCATCGTGTATAATGCGTAAAATTAGGTTATTTTGATGTATGATTCATGATTGCTCACTAATTCACCGTAATAGATACCGACATGCATGCTATTCTTGCCATTACCATCGGAGCGTGGCGGCGCTGCAGGCACAAATCAAACTTCACTCACGTTTTATCAGAAGAAAAAAAAACAACTTCAGTCTACGCACTGCGCGCCAATATTTCTCTGTTTTACTTGGTAATCAGGATAATGTCGAAACGAAAACAAGTAAGCCTTCTAACAAATTTTGGATTTACAAAGAAGTCGAAGCAGCCAATCCACTCGACTGAGCCAGAGCCAGTAGCATCTACTTCTTCGACCGCGGAAAACGTCAAATTGACCGCCGGCGACACTAACGTTACACCTGCTGCTGCGGGGACTACTGTGACAACGCCCGGTATCACATCACAGGACAAGCCGAGTTTTTAGTGTCGGATCAGAGGGGTTAATCTGAGCATGTGTATTTCAATATGTGCGTCTTCATCATGCATGCAGACCTGTGTGGTGTGGACTGTGTGTGGTTCTGTAATGTTACTCAGTACTCATACCTATAGCCTATGTCTATAGCAAGCATCACAGTAAGTCCTCCCTGTGAGGCACGCGCAGCGCCGCTGACCCCCCCCCCCCCCCCCCCCCCCCTAAAAAAAAGAGCTCCCCCGAAGACCATGGTATGGTTCGCACACTGCGTAAGCCTGCTTGGTACTGTTTGGCATTTGTTGCCAATAGCGATGCAATGTTCCAAATCTATGGCAGTGTGGACGCTGCTTACTTCTTAGCTCCGCCCATTCATATATTAATCATGTATCTATAACCCACTCAGATTTCTCTGAATTTGTTTGAAATTAAGTTGACTTGCCTTCCACAGACTAGATCACCTCACCGTGGTTTGGTGCATCTGACAATCCTTGTCTTACAGAAGGAGAGAGAGAGAGAGAGAGAAAGTGACAGAGAGAGAGAGAGGAGAGGAGAAATTAAATGAGGTGAAAGAATTGGGAGAGGGGAGAGAGACAGATGGGGAGAAAGAAAGAGAGACCACCAGCGAGAAATCAGAGAAAAAAAAAGAGTGAGAGATTGAACTAGAGAGAGAGAGTTGAGAGAGATGTAGCGAGGCAGAGAGATGTGATGGATGGAGGGATGGCAGGTGTGATGAAAGAGAAGAGGGAACCAGGGATGAAGAGAGGCAGATGGATCATCATGACAATACACTGGAGTGTGTGTGTATGTATGAGTATCCATTTTTCCTCCTATTTACCAGCTATGTGTGTGTGCTAGCTGTGTGTCCTTGATAACCGCCATATTACAGAGATTATGAGTATCACCATTCACACAGGTCTTTATTAGCTTTTAATGACAGAGCTGAATGAAGATGAAGATATATGTATGTACGCCAGCGCACACACACACACACACATACACACTCACCTCATTTCCTACTGCTTTTCTTCAATCCACCTCCCCTTCCTTCCTTCCTTCCTTCCTTCTTTCCTTCCTTGTACAAACCTTGTAGTAATAATAACAACGAGGACAGTAGTAATTCTATAACCGTTTTCAAGGCACAGTGCTTTGTGGGAGCACTTTACAAAATTGTAAATAAAACCAAAAGGATAAAATCAACAAAAGAGCAACGCAAGCAAAGCGACACACATAAAAGCACAACACCTGTACAATGAATAAAAGCTCATTACGTAAAGAAGGAAAGATGGTACTGATTTAAAAGAGCGTACTGGCAAGGGCGACTTTCCCTAGATGCATAAAGGCTTTAAAAAAAAAGACTCTCCTTATAGATTTAACAATCTATTGCAATTCAGTCACAGTGGACGGTAATGGGTCTGCTCTTTAGGGTGCTGTCACATTAGGGATCAGCAAGCAAGCTGGATTTTAGCAGGAGATTTCAGCATTGTAAGCGCCCACCAGTAGATACAGAACAGACCAAAGCAGGTGGAGGCTGGAGTCGTGGGGGTAAAGTGTGCATGCATTAGGGATCAGCTAGTGTGTGTGTGTGTTCACCCATATAGTAAAGCGAGCTAAATTAGAGCACAGATTGATTAATATGGTGAATACAGGGCTGCAAACTCAGCAGAAATGGGAGCATGAGAGGGAAGGGAAAAGACATTAACAGGGAGGGTCAATAAGCAGAAAGAGTATCTTTGCAGTATTATTTGTGGCCTGTATAAAGGGCCGTGCCGCTACATCGATTGCTAATAATTTGCCAAATGTTTGCGGACCCATAAATTCTCTTCTGTTCTGTTCTTCTTCTGTTCTCCCCCAGTCTTCATACTTTTTCACCTGGTCGCTTGCCTTCGACGTTGCCTTGCCAGCCTCGCTAACCAGGTATTGTGAAGAAGGTCTCTGTCCTCAACTTGTGTCTGCTCCACTGAGGTTCCTCAAGGCTCTGGCTCGGGCCCCCCTTCCTCTTTCTTTTATTCTTGCCACTAAATCTCTTGGCTGTCTCATTACATCTCGCAACTTTCTCAAACCATTGCTGCTGAAGACATTCAACTCTTACTTTTCTTTTTCCTCCCCTGTAACTCTGCTTGCATGGCTGACATCTCCAGCTGGAGTTCCGCCCACCGCCTCAAGCTCAACCTTGACAAAAAGTACACTGTTCTTCTTCCCTGACAACTCTTGCCCTCCGCAAGACCTCTCTATCAGCATTAACACCTAGACCGACTGCCAAGGACCTTGCCAAGAACCTTGGCACGATTCAAGGTTTGCACTCTACAACATCTGCTGAATCAAACCTTTCCTCAGCAGGGACTCTGTCCAGCTCCATGTCCAAGCTCCTCTCTGGACAACAGTAACTCATTCCTGGCTGGTCTCTTGAACTACTCAGTTCAAAGCCTACAACTCAGCAGCAGCTGCAGTCTGCCTTGTTTTAAAGAACCCTAAATTCTCCCATGTCAACCTCCCTTTACTGCACTCCCTCCAGTAGCTCCTTGAGGCTGCTTGCATCAGATTAAGCACCCTGGTGTACAAGGCTGGTAAGTGCGGTGGATCCTCATATCCATCCAAGACATGGTTCAATGCTACTCCCTGGCCCATGCCCTGGGGCTTTGCTGTTGCTAGGTGCACAGGTCTTCCTTTCTAACAGGCTATGTCACCACTCTGGCCTCGACTCTTCTGGCTCCTGGGTGGTAAAATGACATTCCCACCTCAGTCAGAACTGTAGTGACTCCCTTTATCTTTCAGTATGAAAAAATAATTTTCTTCAAATCCCTCTCCCTGCTACCTTTCCCCTCTACTTGCACCTGCTCATGCTCCAGTCTTGTGAGAAAAGATCCTTTTCTGCCTTATACTATATATAAGAACTGGACCAGGAAACAGACATTGTAATATTATAAGTAAAAGTGAACTGTCTGATAAAATAGCTTTGTTTCTAAATGTAGGTTACTGTCTTGTCTTTGGCCCTGGCATCTACTCCAAAGCACACTGAGTTGTATCCTTTGGTTTTTGGTTTGTTAGCTAGCTAACTAGCGAGCAGCTAATTTAGCAAAGCAACTACTAGCTTCTAGTCCACACTGGGTTAGGTATTGTTCAAATCAAACTAACAAGCAACAAAATTGGTCAACTGTACCAGTGACGAAACTTCCTAGTCAAAAACAGCACAGAATTCTGTTGAGGTGAATTCTCAACAGACAGACTGTCAGTTGAGAAATGCAGTCAGCAGTTTTCAGTCATTGTTGCCCGAGAGCTGTGGACCTCCAATATGGTCGCCAGAGGACCATAGGGCCTGTTCCGTCACATTAAAAGCCCTCTCTACATAGATAGATAGAGAGAGAGAGAGAGAGAGAGAGAGAGAGAGAGGGAGGAAAAAAATGAAAGGAAGAGGAGAGGTTGACACCAGGAGCATTTGTATGATAGAAAATAACAGAAAGAGAGAGAGAGAAAGAGGTAGAGAGGCATGTAGAGATTGCAAGGAAAAAAATAGGTTCCCTATTTGGCAAACAGGGGGCAGTATCACTCTGTAGCAGGTTTAGAGAGAGAGAAAGGGAGGGGGGAGAGACAAGGTGAGAATGGCAAAGAGATGGTGAGAGAGAGAGAGAGAGGGAGGGGAGAGGATAGGAGGTAGAGAGAGGTAGGGAGATATGTAGAGAGAGAGAAGAGGGTGGAAGAGAGCGATAAGGAGGGAGATAGCGGTAGAGAGAAAAGGGGAGGGAGGGAAGAGAGAGGGAGAGGTAGAGGATGTGAGAGAGGTAGAGAGAGAGGGATGTAGGGAGGGAGAGGGAAAGAGGGAGATAGCATGGGAGCTGAGCAAACCACAGAAGAGACGAGAGGGAGAGAGAGAGAGAGAGAGAGGACATGGCAAAGAGAGAAGACAAAGAGAGACGGGAAGCGGCCGGAAACAGAGAGGAAGAGAGGAGAGAAGAGAAGGAGAGGGTGTCGGCAAGAGAATACAAACCACCGCTTATCTTTTACCATTTCAATACAACCACTGCAGTTTGGACGTGTGTGTGTGTGCACATTTGTATGTACATGCATGTGTGTGTCACCTTTTCAAAACTAGTGCATACTCAACACTGTGCATGTGTACACGTGTATTTGTGCCTCTTTGAATGTGCCTGTGTGTGTGTGTGTGTGTGTGTGTGTGTGTGTATTGACAGGGTTTTAAGGAAATGTTTCTACTGTGTCTGTCCTTGATATACTCAGCTGAATACAGAGCGCCTTTAAAAGGGTATTGCACCACGGAACAGAACTCATGGAGGCTTTCAGAGCATTTAAAGTCTCCCTGGGCAGTGACCGCACTAACAATCCGAAACATTTTCAAACCCTCCTGTCAAGCAAATCATTGGCTTACAAGGTAAAAAATAGGGCCAACACCTGATTCCCGACAATGGAAACATGCCCTGCTAGCGCACAGCCGCCTCATCTCACTTGCTCGCACACCTCTGTTAGACTGGAATAATCGGACGGGCATCTTTCATGAGGTTGTTTAAAACCGTTTCAGGTCGAAGCTGCCGAGAGCTGATATTTAATGGCATTGCAACATCAGATTATCGAGGCTCTCCGTTCAGACACACACGGAACAGACACATTTTCAATGAATTATGGTCGTTGCGGTTCACAAGCACACTTTCGGTGCTTAGCTGCAATAAATCGTTTTGTGCATGATGGCACCTGGGAAATTAATCCAAAACGCAAATTTACTCGGTAGTCTGGTAATTTCACGTTGTCTGGGAAACACTGGATATCCCATATCCAAACAAATTCCCCAAAATTCCAGTTATTCAGTGTTTGCCGAAGAATTTTCTTCTTGTCAGGGTGGAAAAGCCTCTGAAACCTTCCATACCATGGGACACTAAAACTCTCCATTGAAACCAATAATAATAATACTGATAATACTAATAACACTACTATCAATAAATAAACATATTAAGGCTAAGGGCTTTCCATAGACAACCAGTGTAATATTGGTCAATTACAACACATAATCAGCCGACCTGTATCATATCCATCATATCAGAGGTGGATGACACTTGCTGTAAAAACCAAGCCTGTAGTGGGGTGTGATAAAGATTAGGGAACAGCTTGAGGATTTAAAACAGAATAGCACCAAAAAGAAAATCCCTTTACAGCTTCTCTCTCAGGTTGGATCTGTGAAGGACGTGTGGCCATAACGCTGAAACTGAACGTTAGACTGTGGCAACACTGTTTTCATTTCCCTTGAACTTTTACAGCATCACTCTGCTTAGGGAATAAACTTGCAGTACACGCACACACACACACACACACACGTGCTGCCTGTCAGCGTGTATGTGTCTAAGGGAGGTGTGTGTGTGTGTGTGTGTGTGTTAGAGAGGGAGTGTGTGTGTGTTTGTGCAATATCAGCCACCTGATCTTTGCTATGACCATCTGCAAACACACCTGCTCTTAGCTCTAATTTTAATTTTGTTTCTTCTCTCCCCTCTTCTTTTCTCTCTCTCTCTCTCTCTCTCTCTCTCTCTCTCTCTCTCTCTCTCTCTCTCTCTCACACACACACACACACACACACACACACACACACACACACACACACACACCCTGAGTACATATCAGATGGTTAGGCTGATCTAATAGTGAGCAACAACACAGATGTCAGAACAGCTGATCCTATTCAACACAACCGTAGGCATTGTGTGTGTGTGTGTGTGTGTGTGTGTGTGTGCAGGAAAAGAGCGAGACAGTGTCAGAGAGCTACAGACGGGCATGCAAAAAGGGATGAGACAGAGTGACCAAGAGAGATGCAGAGAAAGAAAGAGAGAGAGAGAGAGTATGACTACACGTTTTGATGATTATAGATACTAATGAGAATGTAATATTGTCAAAAACACATTTTCACTTTTTTCATTTACTTTTTTGTCCCACCTGCCAAGAGCTCATAAACTAAAATAAATTACCTGCCAAGAATAAATTTTTTTACCAAGCAAATGAATTACTATTCATTTTTCATAAAATATGTCATTTTGAGTGTAGAATCAGGTAATTTGTGAGTCGATTTAGAGTTTTAATTTAAAACGTGCTCACTCACTTATACAAGGATCTTTTTTCATCTTCATTTTTTTCTTTGCCACACCTGCTACCTGTCGCCACATGGGAATATAACGTTTAGATGCTGCTGCCTTGTGTAGAGCCAGTGTAACGGGCAGCCAATCAGGGCCCTGTTTGATATAGAGACATTTGTTTTGCTTTGATTTGATTGGCTCATAGTCAAACTGAACTGAGAGAGACATAAAGAAAGAAAAAGAGTGACAGATTATGCTTTGCTGTCTTGCTGTCATATTCTCCCAGACTATTTTATCAACCAGGGTAGTTTATCTCTCAGTGTGAAATGTCCCCCTTCAAAATAAAAGTGAATAAAAGAATACTTGATATAGGCAAACTACTAACTGTACGGTTCTGATTCTGAAATACGTTGTACGCTGAAATTGATCTATTCTCTGGCCTGCTGCTCGAATACTGACCAAAACTAGACAATTTGATCACATAACAGCTATTTTGAACTCCCTTCATTGGCTCCTGATCCAGGCCAGATCTAACTTCAAAGTACTGCTATTAACTTATAACGTGTTGCATGGCCGCGAGCTGTCGTATCTATCTGATCAGGCAGCTGAAGAAGCTGAAAAATTAATTTTACTATATACACAGAACTATATGGCCTGTTCTATACTTTGTCCTGACATCTAATGAACGCCCAGATGTCCTGGTGGGAGGATCCTCTTTGAATGGCCCCGCCCAAGGTTCTTTACGTTTTTTCTCCTATAGGGTTTTCTGGGAGTTTATCCATGTCTTCATAGAGGCTATAGGCTCACTATGTCCTCCACTCTGTTAAAGGAAAACTCCACCCGAAAACACTTTAAATCTGTTAAAAAAAAACAGCTATTGGCAATGTACCTTGTATTTCTGGGTCTATTTTTTTTATTTGGCGGTGCATTTTTCATATTGCCGCGATTAACTGGCCAAATGTAGACAACATAATCTCACGTTGACATATTTCCAGCGCTGCTGCAATGAAGTTTAACAGGAGAAAACTTTTCAACAATCTAAAACATCAACGGTAAGCGTCAGGTTTTGGTGTCAGTCCCTCAGACTCAGAGAACAAGGGGCCTTTGAGGCTTGGTTGTGATAAAGGGCTATAGAAATTAACTTGACTAGATTTGTAACCCTTCAACTGAAGTTAAAACATGAGAGGCCGGTTTGTTTCTCTCGCCGTTCATTCAGGGGAAATTGTCCAATCTCACCATTGACGACACTTTATCAAGTGGCCACTTAGCTTGAGCGCTCCAGAGTTGTCACTTACTTCCTGTGTTTTCAGTTGACGTTTAGACCTCTAAGTACAAATTCTCTTCAGTTCCACAACATAAAAGATATTTAGACCTAATTTATTGTCAGTCTCTGGCTGCTTTCGTCTCCTCTATGGAGAATACAATAACGTTAGGCTACTGGGCATGCTAGCTAACATTAACTGTTAGCAAACATAGCTTATAGCATGTTACATACATAGGAGTGAAGAAGAAATATAGATTGCTCATCTCATAGTGGGTATAAATAACCTATGTAGTAATGCATTTATTCTCATATATACTGTATATTCATATGTATTCAATATGTCTATGTCGTGTGAAATTAAATCAAATTTTTTATTTAATCTAATGGGGACACTACATGAATTTTAGGCTGATTATAGCCTCGATTTGGCATCATGATCGGGGCAATTTGGTGCTAATTTGTGGGTTGTGGTTGTGCGGATGATCTTGTAGCGTGTGAAAAATACTCTTGTGTACTCGTGTATTGTAGCAACAGGGTTTTTTGCCAGGTTGGAGGGTTGCACGGCGTTAAACATTGGGCAGCGTGTGTCACCCACCATCCAGCTGGTGGTCAAGAGTGTGCGTCCCCGCGATGTTAGATGAAAAAGATCTGTGAATGGCAGCAATTTAGTGTGTCCCCAGCCTGAGGATGGCAGATGGACCATTCAGCCACTTGGTCACTGGCCACCGAGACACACATTAAATGACGAGAGCGTGCAAATGGAGTCGTCAAGCGGTTAAGTGGCCAGAAGTGATGTTTTTAAAACGGGTCCAATGCCTCTGTAATAGAGATCCTATTCACGGGTCAAACCTGAGTACTCAGAGTTGTCACTTTCAACACATCTGTTAAACATATATGTGTTTGTGTGTGTGTCCATGCATGCGTACATCCAAGCACTTATGGATGGATGGTGTGTGTGTGTGTGTGTTTGAGTGCACTTGTGCATTCTGCGTGTATACAGACATGTGTATGTACAGTGTATAGAATGAGTGCATATGTGAATGCACTCGTGTTTGTGTATGTGGATATCTAACTGTGTGTGTGGGTGTATGTGTGGGTGGTCTGTGTGGATGTGAATGTCTCTGTGTCCTTCATGCGATTGGACAGAGATTAGAGTGATCTGGCCAGAGATGATAGCCTGTGATGACACCCTGTGTATGTGTGTGTATGTGAGAGAGAGAGAGCGATAAAGAGAGAGTGTGTGATGAGGTGTCCTAGAGGACAATTACATGGTATAAAGATGGAGACGAGAGAGGCTTTCTCCCTCTCTCTCTCGCTCTCGCTCTCTCGCTTCTCTCCCTTTCCCCCCCTCCCCAGGCGTTCTGTCTGGTTGAGATGTAAATACCTCTCCTGCACTAAATTGAAGAGTAAATTGACTCAGCCAACAACTCCACATGCATCTGTATAGTAACCAGCCTCGGCATTGTCAAGGTTACAACATTCTTGACTTTTATACAAAGAGTGTATATTTATTTATGGCATCGGACGTCCTCTTTGGGAGCCAGCGGGACACACGGCCCCACATACTGCGATTGTGATGTCTTAATTTCAGACTTTATGACTCACAGTCTTCATGAGGAGGAAAGAAACCAACCCATTTTTTTCCCTAAAAGGTTGTGTGGGAGTTTTTCCTTGTCCTCTGCGAAGGTTGGGCATTGCCATTTATTGTTTTCATCATGTGGGCATTGTGAAGCCCTTTGAGACTGTAACCGTGATTAATGGCTGTAGAAATAAATGTGATTTGATTTGTTCGAATGAATAAAAAAAAGTGCTCAATTTATGGATCTAATCTTTATGTAACCTGGTTCTTTGATTGTGGGATTTTTATTTATTTATTTTCTCTTTTTTTGGCTGGGATTGGAGCAGCTTCACTTGTATGGTGTAAAATCAAAATCTCCAAATAAAAAACAACAACAAAGTTCTTTGGTAACTTTATTTTGTAACTTTGCTTTACAAGTTATTATTATTATTGTTATTAGTATTATTATCATATTATTATTATTAGCATTAGCAATAGCATTAGTAGCTTAAGTACAATATCTACTAGGTGTTTTTCCCAATGAAGTAAGTCTAATCTGGTTATAAATTACATTCATTTAAAGTTGGTGAATAGTTTTTTTGCTATACATGATCCCATCTGATTCATTTAGACACTAGTGAGGCAAATACATTTGTGTGGTGATTATACAGATTTATGCATAAAATCAACAGGAAAAAAGTGTGTTTTTGAGTGGTTGTTTGGTGCTTTGAGGGAGAAACAGAGTCTGTTCTAGAATTAATAGCTCATATCTCCTGTGGAAAAAAAAAGACAATCTGTTTAAGAAGCAACAAAAGAAACCATCAGTGGCGCATACCTCAGTTGATCAATAGACGAAGTTAAAACCAAAGGAGAAATGATTTTCCATCTCCATCAGGAAAGAAAGAGAGAAAAAGACCCCCAAAACAGACTGATGGAGACAGATGGCGGGAGAGAGAGGTGAAGAGGTAATAAAAGCAGATGGGTGGCAAGATTGAACGAGGGAGGAAGAGGAGGATGGGGGAGGAGGGATAGAAAGAGAGAGAGAGAGGGGGTAGATTGAATCAGAGGACAAGGTGAAAGGGTGTCGAATGGTAATAGTGAAGGCAGATAAGTACCGTTAGATAGATAGAGAGGTAGATAGAAGATAGATAGATACCAGGAGGGAGGGAGGGAGAACTGCAAGGGAGAGAGAGAAGGAGTGATTGAATTTGAGGACAAGGTGAAAGGGTGTGAGACGGTATTACTGAAGGTAGATAAATACCGTTAGACAGACAGACAGACAGACAGACAGACAGATAGACAGATAGATAGATAGATAGATAGATAGATAGATAATGGGCCAGAGAACGAGGGGAGGTGAAAGGTCTCAGAGAAGGACGAAAGGCGAGGAAAAGACAAAGGTTACTGGAGGAGAGAGGAGAGGATGGAGGGATGAAGGGAAGGAAAGGAGGAGGACATGCGATAGAGGGAGGGAGCAGATGGGGGTCACATCAGACGAATGGATGAGAAATGATCAAAAGTGGAGGGAACGAGTCAAAGGAGAGGAGGAGAAAATGGGGCCAGTGGGGGATGAGGTGGAAAGATGAGGGAGCGAGGGATGGAAAACTGAAGAAGGGGAGGTGAGACGAGGGGGAGAAAACGTTGAGAGTGTAAGAAAGAGAGACCAGAGGCAACGGGACAAAGTCATAGAGCAATGTGAGGGAGGGAGAGAGAGAGAAGGCAGAGAAAGAGAGAGGAGAGAGGTGAAAAGATGAGAAATGGACATTCCCTCTCTGAGCTGCTACTTGAGGAAGAGAGAGAGAGAGAGAGCGAGAGAGAGAGACTGGTGAAAAAAGAGGAAAAAAATCACAACAAACAGTCAGAGAGCGAGGGAGGAGGACGAGACGAGAGTGAATATTAGCGTACAAACAAATTACAGATGAAAACCGCTGGCTATTGTAGCCTACGGCTGGAACAGATCACAGACCAGTTTAATAAGGCTGTGTTTCGTACACAATAGCTAAAAGAAAACGAGAGAAAAATGGATATTACATTATGAACAGAGGCAGTAAGCAACAGAGAACAGGGTGGACATTAGCATTGGGCCACTATGCTATCATATTCCTTTGTCTTTGTATCTGAGCCTGATATTTAGTACATTGTATGCTGATGATGCTTAATAATATGTGAATAGCTAGTGCGCAGTTGCACATGTGGACACACCTGCATATTTGCTGTCTCATAATGTGAATCGCTAGCAATGCACATCTGCTTCAAACCTATACATCTAAGTTCATCTTTATTTATTAATTTGCTGTACTATGTGTTCACTATGTGTCTTATTCTTAACTATATCTTATTCTCTCATTTCCACAGGCAGATCATTGAGGTTTATGGTGTCAGTAAGTGGCGGTAACAGGGATTGAACTAGCAACCCTTCGACTCCTCAGCAGACGTCATCACCAACCTGTAAGGGTAGTTCAGCCTCGGTTGAAATCAACTCTCTTCTCTCCTTAGACGCTAGAAACAAGGCTTGAATTTATGAAGTTTAAAGGGAAAATCCACCCAAAAGCAGAGTTTGACATAATAGCTCTTCTTTCCTCCAACTGTGGTGCAAATACAAATTTAAAAAATGAAAATTAGGTGTGTTTTTATCAAGTTGAAGTGAATAAACTAGCTTTCCTGAGCGTCAAATAACACATCCACCGGAAACATATTGGCCATGTTTCATGCTGTCTGAAAAGAAATGCACTCGACAGTATTGTAGCAATGCTATTTATTGCATTTCTTTATCAGCATGAACCTTTCCTCTTCAAATGAACATTATTGAGGAATTCTTTTAATCAAAATTTCATTCAGCTTTTCTACTTTTTTCTTTTCTTACTTTTTGATACACCATAAAGAACCCCAGCTGTTGTTCACCTGAAGGCTTTAGTGCAGTCAGTCTGTGATATCACTGTGATGTACAAACGCTACGAGTGTTTCCAATGACACTGACGAGGAAACATGGGCAGGCTTCCCTTTGCCTTTAATCTTAAGACTACAATCTAATTATTAAAACAATAAAAATAAAAAAGGGTCACGCTGTACTGTGTTTGAGGACATATTTGTAGTGTTGACAGCGTGGTTTTTCATCAACCAAATGCAACAGGACGACCGCAGCGGGGAACTCAACGGGGAGATGGAGCGAGAAAGAGCAGGTGAGGGGAGGGAGGCAGAAAAGGGGGAGGCAGGAAGGCAAAATAGGGAAGGCGCCATGGGGAGAGGAAGGGAGAGCTCAATACATCGCCCTCTCTCTGTCTACCCATTACTTTCTTTTTTTTCTCCCCCTTTCAATCTCTTCATTCTCCTCCCTTCCCTCCCTGCAGACCCCTTTGCAGCAGAGCTAAACCATTCATTGATCCCCCTCTAAACAAACACACATACGTATTCAGCACAGCAGCACACCACTGGGACCAGACGAAATGGCTTAATGGCTGCGCGCGTGTGTGTGTGAGTGTGTGTCAGTATATGTGTAGTGACAGAAAATGAGAGAGAGAAAAGAGATGAAACACAGTTTTTCCACCTGTGTGTGTGTGTGTGTGTGAGAGAGAGAGAGCGTGCGAAAGGGGCAAGAGATAAATCACTCTTATTTACTAGTCCGCCCCCCCCCCAGTGTGTGAGAGTGTGTGTGAGTGAGTGTGACAACCTCAATGTAAGCAGCTTCTTCTCTCCTAATGCCTAAAGTCAGAGGGGACATCTTAGCATTTTGAGAGGTGCTGAATCACACACACACACACACACACACACACACACACAGGTGGTACGACTAAATAAGCCCCACTCAGGGTGCGCCAATCTCATTTTCCCATGCTGCTGCTGCACACACACACACACACACACACACACATGCAGAAAATAAATGTTGGAATAGCTTTTTCTCCTCTCTCAACAACTATCTTATTTTCATTTGCTGCAACTCACACACACACACACACACACACACTAGGGGAACTACTAACTAAGAGTGATTTACCCTCTGCTCCTATCTTAATGTCTTTCAGGGTGGTTTAAGGAAAGTCCAGGATCCAGACAACATTGTCTCTGGCTACAGATTACTGCAGAGCCTGACTGTCATTTGGATTTGGATATCCTGTTCCTATCTATCTATCTATCTATCTATCTATCTATCTATCTATCTATCTCATTACGGGCTAACGAGTCATCTTGAGACCTTTGCTCATTAAATGATTACTTGTGAGGTTTCTCTAAGGTGGGAGCAGCAGTCTAGTCTGGATTCTCCTGCTCCTCCACTGTGGTTTTGGTAATATACCGGACAAATTATTCATGCATGACTTGATTTCACTTCATCTCTCCCTCTCCGGAGTTCCTCTCTCTCTCTTCAAAGGAGAGACCCTCCCCCCCCTTGGAGACTCTCCCACTGTTGTGTAACATCAGTCGATGATGTTCAGCGCAGGTGGTTCCAGGGCTTATTTTGAGACGCAGTGTTGTAATTTAGCTTTTTTTTTGGTGTACTCACTTTCCCTCCACCAGCTTTTACATCTCCTACATTTCCCAGAATGCCCTTCGACAACCCCCAGAGAACGTGCCCGAAACGTGCCCGAGCATTTCAGCTGTGGGTAGATGGAGAGAGCAAATGTCTTGTGGCTGCATTGCATTCTGGTCTATCCTGGCTACTGTCGGTGTAGATGGATTTCTCCCTGTATGATTGTTGAAAGTCGGTCTAGAAAGAAGCCCTTGCTCTTTTTAACAGTGCTGAAGTGTTTAAGCACCGTTTCCATTTCCTATTCAGTGTGTCAGTATATTATTCTCCACATATTGTACTAGACGTTTCATGTCTCTCTCTCTGAAAGGACTAATTCCTACTCAGGTCTGACAAAGTCGATATTTTTATCAGATCCAATTTGGGCTCGCTTAGGATAATAATAAAATAAATAATAATAAGAATAATAATAAGCACCTCTCATCAGTGGCGGCTGGTGCATTTTTCTCCAGGGGGGGCTATACCAAAAATCAAACAAACATGTACTAAGGTATCATCAGTGTATTTAAATAAATGAAAAGGCCTTTATTTGTATTTGCTGAGCTGAATGAACATTTGTTGTAATGAAACGTGCTTAAGGTAAGTTAAGGTACTTCAATTAATGCAAATTCTTTATAATAATTATCTTTTATACTACAATATGTAATGGTGAAAGACTAAAGTAACCGAAAAGTGCCTCGATAAGTGCAACAGAAATCTGATAACACAAAACCCTGAGACAATGGCAGAAAATTATGAACACAGTAAGACCTAATAGAAAATAACATTTAAGAAAAAAATAAATTAATATGGTATTACATTTGAAATACCCAGTGCCATCAAAACGCTGAGTGAACTGGCTCAAAGCTATATGACTTTGCCACCTTGTGGCTTAAACTTTTTGTACATACATTTTGCCCTTCTCTCCTTGAGAGATGCACATTTCTCAATGACTCTATGGCACCACAGAACTTGACACAGTTTATTATTTTATTTATTTTTATGCTTACAGATCCCTATCCTGTAGCCTTCATCAAGCTAAGCAGCTATGTTTACTTTCCCAAACATTTGCTTTTGATTTTTCTGATATGTGGTTTAAATCATTCAAACCTGTCTGAATCCATGCTGGGTCTGAGACCTGTCGTTTGAAAAAGGGTGCAGGGAAAGCAAAATAAAGCATTGGTGTCACTACATACAGTTAGCCAAGCCTTCCTACTAAATCAGCTCCTTGAAAACGACCAAGTATATTGTCTCATTCTGGCGCATTTTATGTCAGATGTACCACGAGCCACTCGCTCTCTGCTGCCAACCAGTGGTTGGTGCTGTGTAAATCAGCAGCATTCGATAAATGCTGTTTGTACATGCGCAAGCTCACCAAGCTCCTATCTCTTGTATTGAGAGGAGCGAACTGCGCATGTACAACTTATAACGAGAGTCAATGAGCAAAGATTTTTGCGCCCCAGGCCGGAAATACGTGACCTAGCAGTAACTTTAGACAACGTAGAACAATTTGAATCTACATTTTATTGCAGATTATACATTCTACTCACTAACTATATAATATTTACCTCGCTCATTTAAAAAAAAAAAAAAAAGAAAGTAATTTTTAAAGTCTTATTCAATGAAGTCTAGGATGTGGGGAGTGGTGGGGCGGCGCCCTAGCGCCCTCTATTGGCCAGCCGCCACTGCCTCTCATACAAAATCATGCAGCGCAAAGTGCTTTACATTAAAAGGAAAAATTTAAAATAATAAAAAGAAGAGAATAGGAAGATAAAAGTCAAATTGCAATTATAAAAATAGAGGGGGAAAAAAACTTCAGCATTTTTAAACAAAGTGTTTTGAAGCATAAGGATAAGAGGATAAAGTATGGGCAGTAAAGTAAAGTTCTTGTCATACCCAATTGACGCCCATGTTCCCGCTGCAGAAAGAAGAGCTTCTTCTGACAGACACTGACTATCACTACTGGGACAGTCTGCATACTATAAAAGTTTGTGCAGCACACCGTGAACTGATCTCAGTTTATTTTGACATTCCTCCCGGCAAACTCAGTTGCCTGCTGTTTTTTCGAAGGACATTTCTCTGGACACTTCACACCTACCGCACCGTAAGCCTGTCCATTCAGCTTTGGGGTAGGAAGGGCAGAAAGGACTTATTTTCGATCTGTGCCCATTTTTCCAGTGATTGAACAAGCACAAAGCTGACTTAATCCATACATCTTCTAGACCATTCAAGAATCCGGGAAGGACTCGGCATCTTTTCAACTCAGAAATATCTCCATGGATTTCCTTCACTGAACCAGATCCACGCCTTATATTTCAGGACTGATTACTGCAGCCGTCTCACCTCCACAGTCTTCACCGTCTCCCTGTAAAGTCGCAAAGCACAGTTTCTTTCCTACAAAGCATCACATTGGCCTTCCCCGTCATATGTCACAGATTTACTTGTTCCTTATAATCCCGCCTGTGCCTGCTAAGGGGAATGCGGAACCCGGGTTTGAAAGACGACAGCTTGAGAATGAGCCTTTTCATTTTAGTCATTTAGCTGGCAGTTGGAAGTTCAACGCCTTGCTCAAGGACACTTCAACAGAACGTGCTGGCTGTTGTGTAGATCAAACTGGAGACCTTCTGGTCACGGGTCGCTTAACTGCTCAGCTACACTGCAACACATGACCATCTTAACAAGTCATTCAATACAGCACCGCGTCTTAGCATCTTATTCTCTCTAAACAACTGCCAATGGAGGGAGAGAACTACTTGCCTTCAGTACAAATCATCCCGTTGCATCAATTTTTCCTGAATCAAGTGCAATTTTCTTGATACTCGTGGTGTGCTCTGCCTTATTCTGCCTTGTTTCCAGAAGAAATGAAGACTGAATATGAGGCTAAATGGGTTGAAGAAAACCAGTCTGTACACATGCATTGGTAGCAGCTGGGTTAAAGACCATAATACCCATAGGATTATGGCGACTTCGGGGGGGGGGGGACCAGCAGTACTTAGTGGTACTCTGTCTGCATATGACAATATATTGCATCAGTTATGACGACTGCTCTCTCTCTCTCTCTCTCTCTCTCTCTGCCAAGGGATTGTTAATACCTTTATTTATGCCCACCTGCCTTGAGGCATACCTTATATAACCATACATCCACACACACACACACACACACACACACACACACTGGGGACAAGAGATATTAAGACCTGTTTGGTCACTGCCTGTGGCGCTCAGAGAAAGAGACGGATAGAGAGACAGGAGAGAGTGTGTGTGAGAGAGAGGAGAAGGGAAAAAAAGCTCTGTTTGTTTATGAGTGAGAAAAGGTCAGGTCTAAATAACATAACCCCCCCCCTCTCTTTCTCATCTCTACCTCTTTGCTCTTCCGTCACTCCTCTTTTCCTCTCTCCATCCTTGCCTCTCTCGCTCTCCCTCTGCTGTCAGCGGTAAAAGGCGAGCCACCTACGCCAGCCAGAACAACATCAATGCCCGCAGCGAAAAAGAGAGGGGAGGGAAGGAAGGAGGGGGCAATGAACGGAGAGAGAGGGATGGAGGTGATAAAGAGAGAATGGAAGGCGGAGGAGAGAGAGAGAGAGAGAGGCAGGGCGACAATAGGGGCTTTGCGGTTGACAAATTACGTCCATGTGCCATCATGGAGAGCGACCGGGGAATTAGCTGTGCATAAATAATGGCTAAATATAAAAAACAATCAGCTGGAAAGGGAGAGAGATACCTAGAAACACAGTCATGCAGCGGGTGAAGGTCTAGTGAGTAACATTCCAGCTAGAAGTGAAGCTTTTTACTCTCACAGAAATCCTGATTCAGTAAAGTCACAGAATAAATCACAGTCAAGTAGTGTAATTGACCTTTGTTTCTATTGGTTATTGTGATGCTTTATGATCAGTCTTGGGCTCGTTATTCCCAAAAAATGTAGCATTCCTCTTTACTCATTTGAAAAGTAATAGTATTACTTTACTTAATACATTATTCTTTATATTGCCTCTCCGTTTCTCCCCACCCCCCAAATAAAATACTTACTTACCTACAAAATAACTGACTAATAACCAAATACTGCTCAGCTTAGCTTGTAGTTCCTGTGCATAGCTTACAACTGACAATGATATTTTTATCGTCTTTCTTCTTGAAAAAATCAAAATAATGGGAATACTTCCAGCCGCTGAATGTAAACATATCATTAATCCAAGTGTCTTATTAACCTTAAATGTGATATGAAGGGGTGATAACAAGGGTAACAATGTATTTTTCTGATTGGTAACTGCACTGTAATACTGAAATTGAAATAGAAATTTGTTAGACTACTCGTTACTGAGGAAAGTAATATTACAGTAACGCGTTACCGCCCATCACTGCTTACGACATCACCAACCGGAAGGTTCACCCACCTGTGACACAGTAACCTGGCTCGGTTAGCCTGAACAAACTGTTACTTGCTGCTAGCCACATAACGTTAGCTATTGTGCTAATCAGATGTGCTAACATGTTACAGTTACAGTGCTTTCAGTTAGCATTCAACCCCTTTGACTTTTTCCTCATTGTTTCATATTACAACCTCAATTCAAAATGGATAAAAAAAAAATGTCATTGATCTACAGAAAATAACCTGTTCTGTTGTCAAATTGGATTTTTTTTTATTACAAACCCACGTCAATTAAAAATGAAAAGCTGAAATGTTAACTGTCAACAGTAACATTTGGAATTAGGAGGTTTTTGATAATAATAATACATTCTTTGCATATCAGTGTCCATCAGATGGCATATGCTATGCTCGTCACCAAATGCGTATGATGAAATACATTTTCCGAGTAGCAAACACAGCGAAAGGACTTTGGTTGCATTTTAAACCAAGTCTGATTCATGAATGTGTCACCAGCCTCTCCTCCACTCTCTTCCTCTTCCCCTCCATCACTCCCTCCTGTCATGACTGTTGGCTGCTCATATAATTAACAGTGTTGTTGTTGTTTTTTTTCATACGCACGCGATTAATGCATTCAATAATTATGTTGCTGATAAATGGACGTATCAGAGAGCCCATTAGAAGTATATGCTCTGTGTGTTTGTTTGCTATGCTGGATGTGTCATTTACTACGCCACTATAATAAGTGCCGAGATGTGTCCATTGATCATCCCTATCATTTTATGAAACGCTCATTGTATGCTGTGTGTATGCGTTATCTATCAAAAGAACACAATGTGAGTGTATGTGTGTGTGTATTGTGTGTGCTTCATGCATTCTTTAGACTAAATGGAAATGAACAGCCTCCATAGCTGAGGGCTGTTTCAACCCAACACTAACAGGCTAAACATTACCAGCCTAGCTCCGGGTGGCTAAACAACGCAGGGTAATCTGAACTCTATAAGGAATCGGTTATCAGGCTTACACACACACACACACACGTATTACACACCACCTGAAAATGCGGCTGTATCTCAGCAGCTTCAAAACCATCCTCAATGTCATTTGGTCACCCGGCTGATATGTCTAACACCTTGTTACGAGCTAATTTTAGCAAGGATGCACGCAGTCTTTATTCAGGATATATGGATCTTCCATAACAATGATCACTATGTGGGTGCAATTCAGAACTACAATTGACCAGGTCCTTGATCTTTTTAGTTTTATTCAGGGTTTGACCGAGTGATATTCAGTATTCCTACATTTGGAATTTTTTTTATGTCCCCCCCAAATATGTATATATATATATAAAGTAGTAAGTAGTAAGTATTCAGTTTTTACCCCAGAATACACACACATCACTGAAACTAAAACTTTGCACTGCAACACAGGATATTATTATTAATAATAACAATAATAATAATCCGTACTCGTGGAATATGATCAAAACTTCACATTAATATCAATTCAGGTTAAGGGCTTCCCATAGACAACTTGTGGAATATTGATCTATTACATATTTATTCATTTATTATCATATCCATCATATCAGAGATGGATGACAGTGGCTGGCCGTTATTTGATTGATCAGTTTAACCTTATTTTTCTGTGCAACTGAAGACCTATGCATGGGGAATATGCGGCCTGCAGCACAGTTGGAGTGGAGATCTATGTAATTTAATACATGTCCAACAAAAGACAGCTTCCGGTGTGTGTGTGTGTGTGTGTGTGTGTGTGTGTGTGTGTGTGTGTATAGGTGTGTATGTATTTGCATCTGTGTCCTTCTATGCCCACCTCCTGCTTTTGTCTTATCTGCTAATCAGAAAATGTACTGTCTGCAGATGGCCTGCACTGCTGTTGGGGTGTGTGTGTGTGTGTGTGTGTGTGTGTGTGTGGGTGTGTTTGTGTGTGTGTGTGTGTGTGTGGGTGTGAAGGTTATTACAGTCAATTCAAACTAATATCCATATCGCTCCATAGCTGTAGCAATAAAGATAATAAGTAATGGAAGTATTTGACAGGATTTTCATGTGATTTTAAGAGTAATTGTCATCATATTTTTAAATCACTTCTTACAACTTATTTTCATAAACTTGCTTTCATCCTATTATTTCTATTATTACCCGTTTCTATCTGCTGTTCTTATTGTTTTATCTTGTGAGGCCTTCTTGTTTTTACTTTAATTTATTAAATATTTCATAATGTTTGCTTTAATATGACTGTCAAAGCACTTTAAACTGTTGGAATAAATATTATTATTATTATTATACTCCGTTGACAGACACTGGCATCTCTACCAAATGCCAATCTGTAAGACTACTAATGTTAAGATGTTAACAGTGAAAAGTAGTGGTATTTTTGAACAAAAGGCTGAACACATTTTTGATAAAATTGTAAAAAATATTTTTTACACTCGCTTTATTTGGCAAAAGAGTTTTTTCAGTGGAGATGTGAATGTGAAATGTGAAATGCAATGGAAATGCATGTTTCCAAAACGTTAACGTAGCCATGGTTTTCGTGGTTTCGTCTCGTTGCACTTCAAGTGGTTTTTGATGTTTTGAAATGGTGTCTGTAAAACATCTGTCCCAGAAATGTCATCTGCAATGTTGCTCCCATGTACAAGGTAGCTGACACCAAACAACAATAACAACTTGACTAATACTGATCAATTCTTTTAAGACTGCTTCCATTTTCTGGCGGAAAAGCAAACAAATGTGCTCCACCCCAGCTTATGGAAACCTGTAGCTAATTCACATTTAATTTTTTGGCAACATTGCAAACGTTTGCTTAAAAGTTTCGCTTTGACACTTGGATGAAAAGCTGGTCAAACAGTGCCAGTAAAAGACATCAGTCAGTCAGTCAGCCAGCCAAGACCCCGGCAGGGTGGGCTTGGTTGAGCCCAATGGCTGTGGCTTCCAGTGCCTATGTTCTCCATCTCTTTCATGTGCTCTGATGATCAAACACTGGCTGCGGTCCCCCCGTGTCAGCGGAAAACAAACAGACCAGATGAAAAACTCTCTGTGGAAGCAGCCGGAGAAAAATAAGTCATGTCAAAAAGGACAAAACCTTCTGGTGTTCAGGGGAGAAGGAGAAGAAGAGAAGAGGAGGAAAAGAGAGGCAAAGAAAGAGCAGCCTGCCACCCAGCAGCCTGCCATCTACCTCATTTCAACACCCTGGTGGTAGTGCACTCAGCAGCCTGCCATCTACCTCATTTCAACACCCTGGTGGTAGTGCACCCAGCAGCCTGCCATCTACCTCATCTGAACATCCTGGTGGTAGTGCAACCAGCAGCCTGCCATCTACCTCATCTGATCTCCCTGGTGGTAGTGCACCCAGCAGCCTGTCATCTACCTCATCTGAACACCCTGGTGGTAGTGCACTCAACAGCCTGCCATCTACCTCATTTCAACACCCTGGTGGTAGTGCACCCAGCAGCCTGCCATCTACCTCATCTGAACACCCTAGTGGTAGTGCACCCAGCAGCCTGCCATCTACCTCATTTCAACACCCTGGTGGTAGTGCACCCAGCAGCCTGCCATCTACCTCATCTGAACACCCTGGTGGTAGTGCGCCCAGCAGCCTGCCATCTACCTCATCTGAACATCCTGGTGGTAGTGCGCCCAGCAGCCTGCCATCTACCTCATCTGATCACCCTGGTGGTAGTGCGCCCAGCAGCCTGCCATCTACCTCATCTGATCACCCTGGTGGTAGTGCGCCCAGCAGCCTGCCATCTACCTCATCTGAACACCCTGGTGGTAGTGCGCCCAGCAGCCTGCCATCTACCTCATCTGAACACCCTGATTATAGTGCAACCACCCTCCCATCAACCTCAAACCTATATCTGCTGGTGATGCAACATCCTCTGAACCGCTGTCTGGAGCAGGTACAGCACATTTTCCATACCAGCTCCTGTATTTTAGACTCTCAGCTTTCCTATCACAGGGGGGGGAAAAAAAATGCTTATTTAGGTATAACAGTGCTTGATTTTATGAGATGAACATTCACAAACTTTTCTGAGACTTCAAGACAGAATTATCCATCAAATCCCACTAGCTGCAAATGTCTAGCCTCTTCTAGTTTTATTCTATTAATCGACTTTTGTTTTTCCCTCAATTTTGCGGGTTATGGTGCTCAAATGAAACAAAAAAAACCAAAGAGATTTATTGGATTTTCATTTCAAGCCTCAAAAGCAGTAAAAACTAAAAGCTTTGACAGAGTACTTACACTTTTGATATCCACCATGAAGCGAGACTTTTACACAGGTGCTTCATTTGCTCCCTGCAAAATAAAAGTTTGTTTCTCCGCAGTGTGTTCTCTCCCGATCGTTCTCTCCTCCGCCTTGCATTCGTGCACGTCAATTACCGAGCAGCAGATGTTGGACTGAGAAGACAACATCTTGACGGGCGCATTTATGCTCGCACATACACACACACACACACACACACACACACACAATAAAAATAAAAAAATAGGATTTAAGGACATCGGCTTCGGGGAAGATAAATGACTGCCTTAATCACAAGCTGTGAATAATCGGTTGTTCTTATATGATCCCTTTGCCTCATATTCTCTGATGTCCCGGGTGATATCTTTTGATCCCGCCCCCCCCCACAACCCTCCGGGGCCTGTGGGACCTCCGGGCTGTGAATCACTGATTTAAAACAACACGTCCTTTTATGCTCCACGTCAAATCTCTTCTGACGCGGCAACACTTTATAAGCACAACATCTCATTATGTAGCGCAGTGGGGAGTTGTCATCACCTGCCTCCGTCTCCTATGGAGATGAAAGCAAGTGGATGTCATTATGTGAATCCATTGTAATTTGTATTAAAGTGACACGGAAAAATCATATTCTTTTGATATATGTTGGAACGGTTGCGTGTGTGTGTGTGTGTGTGTGTGTATCTTCGCTCATCAGGTGACCTTGCCATGTATCATTTTCATTTTTCCAGCCCGGGAACCTAAATGGGGTCGATCTCGGGCTCTCATCCCGGGACAGGGCATCACAACACATTTCACTCTCAAGCCAAAAAAAAAAGAGATATTATTCTTCCAGGTGATATATTACCTTTTTTTATTCCATGTTTCTGTTGGATCGCTCTAATTGGCTAGCTCGCTCCTCCCCGTTGTGAAGGTGTTTTATATTTCTGTCCGTCTCTGGCCATAAATTTGTCCCGGAGATGTCGTCGCAATTACTGGGTCGCTTATAGAGGTCGATAAGAGTCAATTACTTTAATGGCCCTTTAATGAACTAGCTTGATATATCTTAATGCTGGATAAAATCACTGACTGAGCTTAGCGTGTTTTCCAGTGTAATGAATTGGTACTCAACGTGAATCCCAGGCTGAAAAAAGGTTTACGAACCCCTCTATGTACATTAGATTGGATTGGATTAAACTTGAAGGATCTCTGTGGGGAAATTGGGCCATTGCAGCAGCAAATGATAGGATACAGCAAAGAAAAAATAGGATGTACATAAAAATAGAACAAGAAGATGATCAGAATATATGACTTGCGGCGTGTGTGAAGGGTGTGCAAAATAGCAGCTGTAGAACATACTGAGACTGAAAAATATGTACGGTATGAAATAAATAAAATAGGAAAAAAAAAATGCAGTATGAAAATGGATGAAAAAACGCATGCACATGTGCACATGTACGCACACATAGAGGATGTGCAAAATATGCATTGTATTCACATTAAATCAGAATGTCATACCTATTTACAGAAAAAACACAATGTGCAAGTGCATGGTAAATGTTAATGGATAGTCAGCATTGTAGGAGTTCTATAGGATTTCAAAGAGCGACACTACACGTGGACAGTATTGATGCATGGCTGCACAGAGAGAATTGTTTTTACTGCTGAGAGAAGAATAAGAACATAAGATTTACATTGTGGCTTTTGGCAATATATCCCTGTGTCAGTGCTGCGAGCTAGCAGGTGATATACTGTCTCTCACACTCACACACACCTAATTACTACAGAAGTGGCCTGTACTTCTGATGGGGTTGTCATAGCAACAGAAAGGAAATGAGTGATTGGATAGCTGACAACCTACTGGAGGGCACAGTCCATTGGGTAAAAGTGTGTGTGTGTGTGTGTGTGTGTGTGTGCACACTGCAAAAATATCCATCTCCACAAGTCATTCAATCTAGTATTGAGGTCTAAAAAATGTTATTTTTCTTAAGTGAGAACATTCTGCCAGCCGGGATGAGATAATACCGGTTGTTTTTAACACCAATCAACTTGTTTCGGGGGATTGCCTTGAAAGTGTCGTTTTCACGATGCTAGCGGAGTCGTCCGCCTTTTTCCACCACGTGATACCGTCACTTGATCCGAGGAACCTCCCGCCACGAGTGAAACTGCACTGGAACTGTTAAGAAAAATGCAAGACTAAATGACTTAAGATGGACGTTGTTCGCAGTGTGTGTGTGTGTGTGTGTGTGTAACATAACAGCGTAATTGCTTTTCACTGAAATTAACAGTATAATTGTGTTCTGCAGTGTGTGAAATTTTCAAATCGGAGTAATGAGGAGTCAATAATAATCCCCCCCCACCTCTCTGATGCAGAACTTCAACATGCTACTCGCTACTGAACAAACCAACGACTACACTTTACTCACATTACTCTGATTGTGCAAAACACTATCACTATTTTTGTTTTCATGCACACTCCCAAGTATTGATCAGTCCTAATAGAAGCAACCTGATTGGATGAAGGTACTGTTATCCATCGTATCTTAATCGTGGCATTACAGTCGAGTATCAGCGAACCGATTATCCTGCGACAGGCCTGGGACAACAAAGCCATAAAGCCGTGTTGTGTTGTATGTTGTGATGAATACCCTCACGGCCGGGATGACCTTTGACCCTCGCCTGCAGGTCACGCTGTCACTGCGGGTTTCGTCAGTGTGAGTGATGAATCCGGCCGCCCCGTCCGGAGGAGGACGGACTCACAGTCGACTCTCTCAGCTCCTGAGATCTTGGGACCCTCTGTCTTTATTCCATGTATTATTTTCAGTATGTTCGCTTTGTGCAGTTATTGTTTTATCATTTTTAGTATTTTTACTTTTTACTTATTCTTATCTATATCCTATTTATCCTATGCTGCTGTAATGACACAATTTCCCCACAGGGAAACATTCAATTTCATCATTTCATCTAATCTCTAGTATCTGTTATTGGAAAAACTGAAAAAAAAAAAAAATAATGCATCCAAAAGAACAAGAAATGACTGATTCACAGATTCTCCTGACAATATCGTTGACTGATACGTTCGGAAAACGTCCGCACCAGTGAGCGAGGCAAATCCTGGACTCGTCATGAAATCAGTCGGAATTTAGTTTCCCACCTACCCTGGAGCATATTTATCCTGCTCCTCACAGCGCTAAGCAATCCATTAGCTGCAGTCTCTTTGTTTCTGTCTATCTCCCCTCTATCTTTTCAGGGTCAGTCACAGTGAAAGCACAGGTGTTTTGGAATTTGTCATTTTTCAATGTTTCAGATGTGACGTTTAGCCTCAACTCTGCGCCAGTGACTTTTCCGGTGTTTTTCTCGCTCTCAGTGTGTGTGTGTGAGTCTGTTTTTGAACACTGTGGGCAACTTCCTTCCCTGTATTCTCTGGCCAGGCAGGGCTTTGACACTGTAACCCTATGGCTACTGGCAACGCTATCTCTGTCCCCACTGGCTACCTGCCAGCCTAGTTCAACCAGGTTTGTGTGTGTGTGTGTGTGTGTGTGTGTGTGCTTGTGCTACAGAGCAGGGCTGCATCTCAATCCTACAGGGTGGCATCAGAGCTATTAGGTTTCATTCCAAAAAACTCTGCCTGGTTTATCAGTGACCGAGAAGCATAGCAACATAGCTGGGTTTCCATCAGAGTATTTTTACCGAAACAGAAGAGCTGAACAGAAACAACATATTTTGATAAAAAGCACTTCAATATTGCACATATTTCAAAAATCGACAAGGGGATTGGGAGAATGAGGTGCATTACGCAAATAATTATGTTGGAACTAGAAAGAGAGGGGGAATACAAAATGGTAAAAGAAAGAATTGACAAAAGTGACAGAGTGTACATCAGCACAGACCTTCAACGGGGTGGGTTACAGAATCATATTAGTGTCGAGTCTATTTGATACTATGTCCCAGTGTCCACGCATACCTCTGTCAAAGTCAAGGAGCAGGTTACTGTTTTGTTTTTTTTCTTCAGGTTTCTGACCAAGAAGACATACAACAGGACAAAGAGGTATATGGACCTCCAATATATCTGAGAAAGTCTTCATCACCCCAGACCAGAATAAAGAAACGACACCGAATTCGATTTAATTCTATCGAAGGCTTTCTGCGATGCCAGGAGCGTCCAGGGAACCGGCTGTCATCATAACATGTAGCAGAGAGACGTCCTGGTATGAATCCCAACTTGATCTGGGCGTCAATTTTCTGCAGCACCTGCTGGATGTTGTTGCCATGGTGCACCACCTTGTCGCTAGCTGTTTCTACTCTACTCTACTCGTGCCTATTCTCTGGACCTCGTTTAGGGTTTTGGTGGACTGTACAATGCCGTCGAGCTTCTCAGTGACATTAGCGCTGAGGGCTTGGAGTTTTGGAAAACAGGCGCTGAGCCCATTCTGACGCCTCCGTAGTTAGCTTGCTGCTGAGTTGCTAGCTCCAAGGTGGCGTGAGGGTCCGCCGTGCTCGGCTCGTCTGATAATTCCTGCTGGTTTTGGTTGCGCGTGCAGTTTCTGTCGTCGCTGCACAATTACAAGGCACCTATAGAGACGCAGGTGGAGTTTTGGCGTTTCTTTATGTAACCCCCTAGAGCTACTAGCACTCTGGTTAGTTTTCAATAAGACTACGCCACTCCCAAATATAGGGTGGGAGACCCTCACAGTAAGCTTCAGGTCAACTTCCCCCACAGCAGGTTAGTGTTCAATTGAATGAACCCACAGTCCTTTCAGTATAAAGCTTATCTTTATTACAATATTGATTGGAGCAATATACAAATGCATTCCTGGATGAAAAAAATAAAAGATTAAAACCAAACTCCTAGCAGTCATCCAATCCTAGTACAACACTAATCTGAAGCCACCAGGGGGAACACACATGGGGCTGACTCAACAGAGGAAAAAAAAGTGGTAAAACAAACTTTACACATCAAATGTTAAGATCACTGCAATAGATCCACGTATGGGCCATCAGCCATATACCACACACACACACACCCCTACACTCTCGTGGAAACACAGCAAAGTAAAAGGTTGGTCTAGCGCCCTCAGTGTAAAATTCCCTGGCTTTAACAGGTTAGGTTAGGCAGGCTAATGGATGCCCTGTTTTTTAAATACACTAAAAACAAAAAGTTGGCTCGCCAGCCTCGGGTGACAAGGTCTTGTTAAAACACCCACCAAGCTGGTTACAAAGAATGCATCTATGTCACAATACATTTAAAACACCACATAACAGCATAGTAAAATAAATGGTAAAATAAGAACAGCGGCTAAACAGCCGAACGCACAGTCTCTGCAAGGTATCCGTTTAGCAGGGGACTAATAAAAAGAGGACCAGATCGTGACGGAGAACAGCCAATCTTCGTTTTGCCTGTATTGATGCAGTACGCACATTGACTGGAGGCCAGGGATTCACTACATGCTGTGCCACAATCCTTAAAAACACTAACAGGCAAAGACAACACGGAAGTAACAACAGACGGACCCGGCCAATAGCTGTCCACAAGACGCCTGTTCTGGTAGCTTATATACACACACGTGTAAAGGGGCAGGTATCAAAGCAATTAATGCCGACGGGAACTTAGGATTGGTCCCACCGGCTACATTTATCGTCAAAAAAACATTTCCGCCACCGAGTGAGCGCAACAAAATATTGTCGTGTTGAGGAAAGGTTCGGAAAAATTTGCACTCACCCTTTTTGAGTCGCTACATCATAAAATGCATAAACATACTTGGAGCCTGGCTATGGATTGTAAGGCCGTATGCATGCATGAAGCATTTCCAGTGTTCATTCAATATGGTGCAAGCTAGAAAACACTGACATCCCTATTTCATTGGCATTCCACCCCACACACACGCACACACACACACACACACACACACACACACACTCTCTTACTCACGTACACAAATTCACTCTAACCTGCACACAAAAACTCTCTCCCTTACACACACATTACACTGCATCCCCTTCGTTTTTCACTCAGCAGTCGTTGTGGACCACGACACTCTGTGTTACCATAGCAACTGCCTCCTCCCACCACCTGAGTTGGATGAGGGTGTCAGCTTGACGGGAATCAAACTATTTATCCCTTGCTTTGTGTGTCCGCGTTTGTGATTGTTATATATTGCATACACGACACACACACACACCCTTGCACACACACACACACACACGAATGCTCCCAGGCATGCTAGCATCCCAACAGTCAATTGATCAAAGCCAATGTGATCCTGTTTGGACGGTGTGGTGAACACAGGGTTAAACACAGTGGAAAAACACTTATTGATCCCACGTACTAATCTATACTTAGGAAACCTTGTTTCCCTCCTCATCCAACCATTATCCTTTTCTCATCTCTCCTTGCCGCCTTCTGACCAATTATCCACCACAACCAGTTTGAAACCTATATAATGTAGCGTTATTATCGATCCCTGCAGGGGAAATTGTCTTTTCTCTTGCCCCGCCCCCCCCCCTCTGTGGTCAGAGGGCAGGGTCAGCTCCAGAACGGTGTCACTGGGGGCTGGTAGGGATTCAATGTCTTGCTCAAGGACACTTCAGCAACATGGGGGGGGGCTTGAACCTGGGTCTCCTAGTTGAAGGACGGCTTCTGGACTGATTCAGCCACCCTGTCCTGTAAAAAGGAAAAAATTATAGAAAAAGAGCTTAGCGGTGATTACATGCCTGCCAACTGTGTGTTTTAGCAAATAGTGTAATACAATGAAATCACCAATAACTCACTATGACAACTTAACAGCTAGCATTACTGCAAACATGCACTCAGCAAGGCCTACTATGGCAACGGTACATCATTAACAAAAGATTAAGCCACTTACAATGAAGACGTCCAATAAACGACACGCAAAACCAAACAATCTAATGCTGTAAATGTTTAGCTTATCAGGAAAAACAGGCAGCTTGAAATGAATCTTCGACTAGCTCGTGAAATAATTCCGCAAGCAATTTGAATCGTACAGAAATGTGAAATGGTAAAAATGAGTCTTTGAATGCAACAGCAGCAG
The DNA here is from genome assembly GCA_034670405.1 of Hoplostethus atlanticus. NCBI lineage: Eukaryota > Metazoa > Chordata > Actinopteri > Trachichthyiformes > Trachichthyidae > Hoplostethus > Hoplostethus atlanticus. The sequence goes on along the minus strand of JAXDDX010000114.1, from coordinate 88,782 downwards.
GACCAGTAACTTAATGGTCATCAGCTGGCCTACAAAGGTGACTACCACAGACATGGCAGTCCAACAATGACCTGATGAAAACCCTACCTGCCACTTCAGCACAATACCAATGATAGCTGAATGAACGGTAATAGATTACTTTTGATCTGTCTATTTTTTCTATGTGACTGTTACTTTTTCTACTGTAGCATTAACGCCACAACTGGTAGTAGAACAGGTTTCAACTCACCTGGAGCTGGTAGGGTATTCTTGGTATTCAGTGCCCTGCTCAAGGACACTTAAGCAGGGCGGATGCTGGAGGATTCAACCCCTCCACCCAGTCTTTCTAACCACTAAGCTAACATTATACCTGTTTTTTCTCCTCTCCTCTCCTCCTTCTCTTTTCTTTTTCCCTCATTAATACGAAAGCAAGCAGTGAGGATGTCAACAAATCATTGAGGAATCTGCCTCGTGTGTGTGTGTGTGTGAGTGTGTGTATTTCGAACATCAACGCCCAGCTACCCCACTGTCTCTGTTTGGCTTTATTGGAATAAGTTGTTGTTCACAGATGAGCGTCGTGCTTATTGATACAGATCGATAAACAATTACTGGTTTCTTTGCCTGGTGAAGTTTCATCAAGGCTGCCTCTGCGCCCGCGGGGAGACGTGCGGATAGATAGAGAGAGAAAGAAAGGTTAGCTTGATTTGCAACACATACGTAGATAATATTGTCCAAGTCAGGCCTTTTTTTCCACCACTTTGATTACAGTGGATACTCGGGAGTTTAGTTTGAAGAAAGTTCACTAATGAAAAGTTGTGTGTGGACAATATTTTTTAAAATCGTGTATTGAAACAACTAATGTGTCGTAGAAGATACAATCGAGCTTGACAGTCATACCAGGTAAGCAACCTTAGCAGCAACCTTATGATGGTGGAGGGGTCTGCCACAGTGACCCCTTGTGTTTCCTGGTAGGGAAACAACCAGTTTCACCTAAGGTAAACTGGTTTCAGACAAATAACAATTGACGAAGACCCCCCCCCCCCCCCCCCGTGGCGATCTCCAAGAGAACTGAGAGAGCCTCTACAGGGATACCGGGGTGCAACCTTTGGAGCCAGGCCTGGGAGCGCTTAGTGGTTGGGGGACCTCCCCTTAGCTCAGCCAAGGAGAAGAAGCACCGTGGAGCTTCTTTACCACCCACGGGACGAAGGGTAAGAGTCCAATGTGACGCTTGTAGGAGGGTAAGGAGCGAAGCAGGCTTACAAATGGCGGATGAGTCGAAGTATCCTGTGGGAGGTGGTGGGGCCACTGCTTGGGTCAATGACATCAGGGCGGTCATCCTAACGGCCATTGATCTCCGATGTGCATTCGAGCGATTTACGATTCGAGTGTGATGCAGCTGGGGTGAGCATCTCTCAAGTGCACGCCATGGAACCTTTTTCATGCAAGCGAGGAGTGAGCAGCTGCTCCAAGTGGAGGAGTCCAGGCATCTCTGGGTCTTATTCACCGGTGAGGGTAAAAAAGGGGTTGTGAAATGAACTTGACTGGTTTGGTGCACGTGGGCGATGAGCCATGAAGCAAAGCTCTTAGTTTACCAGCTGATCTATGGTCACAAGCACTGGGAATTGTCCCAAAGAATGAGATTGTGGATACAAGCAGCAAAAATTTGCTGATCCTTGACATTGAGAGCAGCCAGTTAGGGTGGTTTGGGCCCCTGGTAAGGATGCCTCAGGCGCCACCCTTTGGAGGTGCACTGGACGTGGCTGACCTGGGAGCAGAACCAGAACACATTCCAGTTATTTCGTGAAGTTTTGGAATTGTTTGCAAAAACCCAAGTGACTGACACCAAAATGTAACCATCAATGTTTTTGATCGCTGAAACGTCGTCCACGTTCGGCCAGTTAATCACAGCGATATGAAAATACAACACGGACCCAGAAATACAAGGTACATCGCCAATAGCTGTTTTCTTAACAGAGTGTTTAAGTGTTTAAGTGTTTAAGGGAGTTTTCTTTTAAAAGCAGCAGGGAGAAGGAGTAATGAAACACCCTGAGAGGATGGACCATGTGAACGCTGTGAGGACAGTTTGCTGCTGTGCTGAGTTAAGTGGTCTTGGGAGAATTGAGATAATACTGATGTCAGCGACAGGCAATTATACAGACTGCATCAGTCCCAATGTTATTAGCTGCCTCACTCACACTGTTACTACTATTAGCTTGGAGTGAGACTTCTCGTTTACACACACACATATTGTTATACCTTTCAGTATCATGGAGAGTGTGAAATTGAATTACTTCTGCAGTTTGTTTTGTTACAAGAATTTTCCTGTTTTTTTTTTCACCCCACACAATGTGTCTGCACTTCATGCCACTATACACCCTTACAGTACTGTTAATGCCCAGGATTGTTTTTTTTACCTTTTTGTGTATGTGTATGGTATAGCGGTATGTTACACCGCTACACCACTTCTGCCAACATCCAGGTAGGGATCCAGTCCACGAGGTGGTTTGTTGACGGCAGCACAAAGCACAAATTTCAATTTGATTTTGCCAACAGAGCAGAGCAGTGCTCTATCAGAAAAAGTCTTACACTGCCAGAAAAAAAAATCTGTGGTGCGGTGTGATAATTTCACTTCTTTCCAATGGAGTTTGACAACTTTGGAAAATGTTCTTGAAACGATTATCAAGATAATGTTGTTTTTATTAAAAAAAAATCTTTAAACAAGTTGATTTACCTTGAAAGTTAGTGGCATTATCTTACCTCCACCGGCAGATGTTTTCACTTGTTATAAGAAATACTAGACAAAATGACTTTAATTAAAGCCTTTAATTCTTATTTGTGAAACAATCGGCCAATGGGGTGGGATCTTTTAACTTCATCAATCAATTTTCTTGATGCTTAGTGGCTACCTTCTCCTTAGATATTGAAACTTGTAGAAAGTTCCTGAAACAAGTGAAACTGCATTGCAAACAAGTGGGATTATCTCCTATTGCATCCTACCTGACTTGGAATCAGATTGGAATTAGTTGACACGTAATGGAGGTTTTCTGGTTGACCAGTTTTTCCACAGAACCTGTAGAGTCTTAATATTACAAGTCAACAGTCAACCTGGAAACTGAATTGGATGATATATTATTTATTAGAGGATTTCTCACTACGGCTCATTGTCTTTCAGCTCCTGCCAGCCAGCCAGGATAATGATTTCATGTTGTGTATACAGAGAGGAATTGTCTTTGGGTGTGTGAGTGTGTGTGTGTATACGTCATTTTCCAGGATATCCACTATAATGTTGAAAAGGTCTTCCCATATGCACCAGGTAAACTTTGATTCTGATCCGACAGACATACTGTTTACGTCTAGTTTCCTTATTTGGTGAAACTGTTTGTGACTCGGAAAAAAGTCAAAACCAAGGGCGTAACCATGTTCTGAAGGTGTGTGTGTGTGTGTGTGTGTGCGTGTGTGTGTGTGCACCCTTTGAGCTCTTGCTAGCAGCAACGCTCGGAGCTGTGCTGTGCAGGAAAAAAAAGCTGATCGCAGCCTGAAAATATAATCACATTACACCCTAAATGTCAGATCATACCAAAATTCATATAAGAGACCATTGCATAGCAAAAATTAAAGAGCCGAAGTATTGCTCTTGCTTTTTGCTGTCAGTGATACAAATTGTAAAACCTTTTCAGAGATGTTGTGTACTTTATGGGTTGATGTTATTGCATTATTCAGGCAATTATGTAATAATCAGTCAATAATGTGTGTGTGTTTGTGGGGGGGGGTCACATGGCCTTGGCTTAGCAGAGAAGCTCCACGCAAAATACTTTAAACCCCCGAACATAGCTGTGAAACTGGCCTTGCAACGTTGTACTGCTCATGTCCAAGCCTTTGCAAAGTGTTACATTTTCACGAGAGCTCACAAACCAGGCACACAAATCGCTCCCCTCTGTCCGATTCTCATCGGTTTTTAAAATAACAGAATAGACAATAGACTGCTAAGGGGGATACGCAAATTAAAAGCATTTCATTTGGGGAAATGCTTGTGGGGAGATATTTTTTTCTTTTGTGTGTGTGTGTGTGTGTGTGTGTGTGTGTGTTCAACAGCAGTGTTATCTTGCTTTTTCTTTTTTTTTTTACTTACTGAACCACACTATCCATGGAACAACCTTTCAGATGTAACTAAAACAAGTTCTGAATAGGATTTAACATCTCAAATTTCAAATATTTTTTTTATAGGAAGCTCATTCGATGGCCTCTGATTTTAAACGACTACACAGCAGATGGCCAGGTCAGTTGTTTCTTTTGCATGATACAGCAACTATACCAGAGGTGTTATTGCGCTCTGGATCCTGATAGATCATTCCACCAACCTCGATCCCTCTCATGCACCAACTAGAAAGATACTGATGCCAATACGTGGGAGACTCGAACCTGGTTGAAATCCAGAATCCATGAAAACTCAATATTCTTGTCACTCAAGTACACAGAAGGCTCAATCGCTCATCGACTACTTTCTGATCTCCATGGAGTTGATGTCAAAAGTCAAAAGATAGCGTAGGGATTAGTGACCATGCAGCTGTCATCATGTAACATGTGAATTTGTTCACAACACACCAAGATGGAGATTCCTGGATGGGTGGCTACAGGATCCATTGAAAGTATACATTGGAAAAGATCAGTTATACAAGCTCCAAGGCTAAACAGTACAGGCTAGAAAATGAAAACCTTGAAAAATCACAATCGAAACAATGGGAGAGGGATCTATCCATTACGAGAGCCGGATACAACAAACGGTCCGCTAACAACGTCGCCAAAAGGTGTAATGTGGCTGAAACAATCCTATTACGATCCACGAGAAAAAAAGAGCTGGAAGAATGAATAAAACGCAGTCTGACAGAACGATTAAGAGTACAATGACCTCCTCTGGCAGTTTGACAGTAGAATTCCCACCTAGTGGAAATTGCTAATTCTTTAAGAGACTTTTATTGTGTAGGTCAGAATATCCTGAGAATTCACAGGATCAAGGACAAGTAGAGCCTGTGCACCGTGATATCCTTCTCGTCTTCCTATCTCGTTGCAGAAAGAGGCGATTGGCAGCCCTGAGGGAACAAATGTCCCTTGGGGCCACTGATAATTCAGGAGTGGTTTCATGAACACAACCTCCACAATCATCAGATCTAAACCTCATTGGACCAATAGGAAGTAGATTTCCCTCCTCTTTCACCCCTCAAAGAACTGGAGGCTGGTTCCTTCTTGAAGGAAAGGTCCGAAAATGCCACGGCACAACGTTCAGGACTTGATTGAAGCCGTTCTATTCTTCGGTGGTGTCTTTTTTTATACCTTCTGTATATGATCTACATGCTAGCACAACAGCGGCGACAGATGCAGGGCTAAATATAGATGCAGAATGAGAGAAACCAGTCAAAATAATGAGGCCGTGTGTCGTTGTTTTCGGTGCAGGGCGTCGTTAAAAAATGTTTGCACATATTCTTTGCCGCTGTTACCTTACTGTACCAATTAATTTCTACCAACAGATGCACTGACCCAAAACAGCAAGGTTTTAATGCGTTGGTGAAGCTGAAAAAATTGTTGTGCTGTTTACAGACACATACACACACACACAGCCATTTAGCCACTGGCAAAGAGTGTTAGGCCTTCGGGAGATAGTAACAAATTGCTTTGGTCAGCTCATCTGCTCAATCTGTTACAGTAGATTTCGATTTTTATACGCACAGACGCAAGCATGTTTTTATTTTTGCCTTCCAGGCTTTGTGGAGAATTTGAGACGATTTAAAGACCCTCCACTTGTATCTCAAGGGCTTGGAAAAACTGTGCGTGTGTATGTGTCTATGTGACTGTGGAAAGTATCTCTGCAGGTCTGCGAAGATGCCTTGAGGATACTTCACGGTTTAAAGGGTGAATTATCTTCTGCTTGTGTGTGTGTGTGTGTAAAATACGGTTAGCTTTTGGAAGCTCTCACCCGTCTGAACAGTTAGCTGATGTAGCCCTCACCCGTTATTTATAACTGTAGCTGATTACAGGATTCAAACACGCTGCCGGATGTCCAGTAAGAGACAGAGAGACGGAGTTGAAGTTCAGAAATTTATATTCAAGCTTCTTCACCACATACATTACATCCACACCCACTAGGATGTTCCAAAGTGCAACACTGTGTGGTTCTGAAACAAAATAATAAACATTGTTGAATATGCATATATTGTATACGCACATATAAACGCATACCTACACCTGTATGCATAAACATGGATATGCACATAATTACAGCTTCACCCCTATATGCATATCTAAGCGAAGGCACTGTTAACACAAAGAGAGAACATACAAATTAGGTAATCTCAATCTCCCTAAATCAAATATCAACTGCGCATGCGTGGATGCGTTGCGGTGCAAAAGTTTTAGAAGCTTCCACGCTGTGTCAATATTGTAAACAGTGTGACATGCTACAGTAACGTCACAGGGATGAACTAGGCAGTAGTAGTGAACAAACACTCCACTTTACACAACATACAGCTGCAATCACGTTACACAAAGATGACAAGAATTAAACACTCACGGTTTTTATGCACGCACAACACTTTGGGATATTACCGGCACTCGAATGAATAACGTCTCCGTCATCGGTAGTTTTCCGCTTTTCCGTAATCTGGACGAGAAGTTACGGCAGTGGGCGGGGACAAAACTGCTAGGTGTATTATGTATGTGATTGGACAACCATGGTAGTTGACTGACAGTTGTGATAACCAATAGGAAACTGATAAACGTAAATGAAAGGTAGAATGGGAAAAGGTTGGCCTTTTTAACAGTGTGTGTGTTTGCAAACAGTCTAGACTCCTAGACTCTGATTCACGGTTGTAGCGCGGAAGCCATGCACCTACGTGGTCCAGCCAAGACAAGACACTCGTATTCTCTGACTTTCGCACGCAATTAACCGGTTGGCGGACGCTATCTTGCTGGACCAATGAAACGAGAGATTGCTGAGAGCCTGCTCTACTCCATGACTGAGCATCAACTATTATCAACCCCTAGAATGCCTCCTTTTAAAAATGACCACAATCCAGAATTCCATCCACAATTTGAGCGCATTATCAACCAATTATTTTGCACACGGCTGCGTACAGCACACACAGTCGCCGGCCCGCGTGCATAGCTGCTCTAGAGGTGCCTAGCGAGAGCTTGTGGTTGCACGGACGAGGCTGAAGTCGAAGACCTGCATAGTTTTGCAGATAAATCTCCACTACTTGCACTCATCTCAAGCCCTAGAGACAGGAGGGCAAGCAGGAGACGCCTGATACAATTTCAGTCAACCCTCATGAGACCTATCCCTTACATACATTTATTCATTTTTAATATTCCCTCGACATTTTATCATACATTAATGACTAAAGCCCTCTTAACCAGCTTACCACCGAAATACTATACACTATATGGCCAAAAGTCAGTGGACACCTGACCATCACACCTATATGAGCTTGCTGGACATCCCATTCTAAAACCATGGGCATTAATATGGAGTTGGACCCCCCTTTGCGGCTATAACAGCTGACACTCTTTGTGCCCATTCAGCCAAAAGAGCATTTGTGAGGTCAGGCAGTGATGTTGGACGAGAAGGCCTGGCTCGCAATCGGCGTTCTGATTCCTCCCAAAGGTGTTCAATGGGGTTGAGGTCAGGGCTCTGTGCAGGCCAATCGAGTTCCTCCACACCAAATTAGTCTAACCATGTCTTTATGGACCTCGCTTTGTGCACAGGGGCACAGTCATGCTGGGACAGCAAAGGGCCTTCCCCAAACTGTTGCCACAAAGTTGGAAGCGCCCAATTGGCTAAAATGTCTTGGTATCCTGTAGCATTAAGATTACCTTCACTGGAACTAAGGGGCCAAGTCCAAACCCTGAAAAACACCTGAACTCAATAACTAGTAGGGGTGTCCACTGACTTTTGGCTATATGGTGTATTTTGCAACTGCATCCTCTGCACGTTGTAATGTAGTTATGGAGTTGGTTCATTTACTTGGAATTGCTTTTGTACTTTTTCATTTACTCATAAGCAGTTGAGTTGAAGTCGACATGAATCGGCGTGTTTGTTTGTTTGTTTGTTTGTTTGCTCATTCGCTTTTTCACTTAGGGGGTATGCGGTATGCACTCTTTAGGCCTCCGGAGTCTTAAAAGGAACCCCGACTATTAAGACGTGTAGGCCTTAATATGCTATAATTGCCCTCTCCTACTAAAATACGTTGTTAGAAACACATGAAATATTTTAATTACTTTAAAAATCCTCAACGTTTAATGCATATTTTAACTTACGGAGGTTGCCATTACTTTACGTGCGCAATGCACTCTGGGTCGATGATGTAAATTGGTTGCGCTTGTTGCTGTTTCTACCGGCGAGAGAGAGAATACCAATAGAGAGAACCGAGAGAATACCAATACAATGCCACACTGTGCTGCTTTTGGCTGTAATTTTCAGTCGAAAGGCAACAAGGGAAGTGATGTAAGTCTCCATAGCTTTCCTAGCGATAAGAAGAGGAGAAAGGAGTGGGAAGGTGCTTGTGGACGAATACAGCTTCCTAAAGACCCGCGGCTGTGTTCGCGCCACTTTTCTCCTGATGCATTTGATTCATTTAGTCGACCACACCTGCTAAAAGACCTCACAGGTGCTGCTGGTTATAAGCGAAGACTAAAACCAAATGCCGTGCCTACAATTTTCTCCCACAAGGAGTCTAAACGCCCTCGGATAGCGAGTGAAATCCACTCTAAGAAACGTAAAAGACAGGAGACGCTGGATGCTCTCATGCTAGGATGTAAACAACCCGCTCCTGCAGTTTCGGCCTCTGAAGGCGAACCATCGGACACGACCCTGATCATGGAGGAACCTGACAATCCACCACTTCAGCAATCCGTAAGTGTACAGTGTTCTCCAAGTAAGACCGATGCAGCAACTCAGACGGACATAGACACGTCGGATGCAGCGGTACAGTGGCCAGCGGATGTGCGCTATCCGGTAACTACGGACCATGTTTAGACAGGTAAACATGAAATTGAGTTGGTAGAGGAGGACAGTCAGTCCCAGGATCTGTTCCTCTCAGATGATGAATTTAGCGAGGAGAGTCAGCCACGGTACAGACAATCTGATCCGGAATACAGTGTAAATTCATCTGAGCCCTCTCAAAGCACCCAGCAATCACAAGCTTCAACTGACACCCATACAAAAGACAGGCTTTTTCTAGTTTTCGAGGAACAGTTAAAACAATTGCTTCAGCATTGTTTAAAGTGTGGCTCATTGATTGTCAAGGAAGATATGAAGGAGCTGCAAAATGAAGGATCACAGTTGACACTAGAGCTCACATGTGCTAACGGCTGTAGTTACAGATGGCAGTCTCAGCCTACTCTGAGTGGGACCAAAGGGGCAGGAAACCTGCTTTTGGCAGCATCAGTTTTCTTCAGTGGCGTCCATTTTGCTAAATTTGAACGGTTCTGTAGTAACATGAACCTCAAAACAATAAGTGAAGACACATACACAAGACTGAGGAAGAAGTTTGTGTTTCCTGTTACTGAAAAAACATCGACCAAAGAGCAGAGTGCAGTGTTAACTACTATGAAATCACGAGAAGCAGAAGGTGTGCTCTGTGGAGATGGCCGGTGCGACTCTCCAGGCCACTCAGCCAAATACTGCACGTACACCTTTTTAGATGAGCAGAGTCAAAAGGTTGTGGACTTCAAGGTAATAAGCTGCACCCAAGTTTCGAGCTCTAATACCATGGAAATCAAAGGTTTCAAGGAAGCTCTTGAAACTATAGAAGAAAATGGAGTGAAGGTCTCTACCATCTCCACTGACAGACATCCACAAATTGTCAAAGAAATGAGGGTCTGCCATCCAGAAAAACACCACGAATTTGATCCCTGGCATGTGGCAAAAGGAGTGTCAAAAAAACTGGCCACTGCAGCTAAGAGGAGGGAATGTGAAGGTCTGGGAGAGTGGATTCCATCCATTATAAATCATTTGTGGTGGAGTGCACAAAACTGTGATGGTGACGCCGAGGTGTTGAAAGAGAAGTGGGTATCAGTAATACACAATGTTACCAACCGACACGACTGGCCAGGGAACAGGCACTATCACCGATGTGCTCATGAGCCCCTTGATGAGACAAGCCAGAGAAATAAGCTTTGGTTAAGGCCAGGATCTGAAGCCCACAAAGCACTCGTGAAGACTGTGAAAGACAAGCGGCTTTTGAAAGACCTAGATCATCTGACAAAGTGCATCCACACAACAACACTAGAGGTATGTTCATATATAGAAGTCTTACAAAAGGTTTCACCTTAATATAATGTATTTTTTTATGGAAGGATGTGACTCAGATATTTTACTTTTTTCATTTCAATTTCAATTTGTTTCAGGTGTACCACTCCATGTACCTCAAATACCTTCCAAAGAGAACACATTTCGGATCCGATGTGATGATCCATGCCTCCATGCTTGCTGCTCTGGATCATAACAACAATGCGAACAGGGAACAGGTGGGTGAACTATCATCATTCCTCTCCTTTGTAAGCACTATGTGTCACTGGATATTGTACATCAAACTGTTCCTGACACCTTATATCTATTTTTAACCTATTTTTCATGTTTGTTTTTGAACAGGCTGTTTTTCAAGATGGGGAGAGTGTTGGTGAACCCAAGTTCAAAATCTCATGGAGCAAAGTCCACAAGACATTCAGAGCAAGACCAGTGGCTGTTGAGAAGGACTATGGCTACATGATGGCTATGGTGGCAGATGTTCTCTCCTCTGTGTCAGATTCAAACTGGGACATGGACATGAGAGTGAACCGAACACATATCATGGCTCCACAAGAGAGACCATCCAGATCACAGATCATTTTTCAAACACAGCAGTTTTCACGCTTCTAGTAGTTGCATCATTACAAGTATATGATGTACACACCAGCGTTGTTCAAATCCACATTAACTTTAATTTAAAATTCTGGTCAGTGTTTTCAAGGACATAAATGGTATGAAACACATATATATTTTTCATATCGGGGTACATTTTGTAAACATTTTTGTATGATACCCTATTTTGTTGAGCTGTGCATAACTGATTAAATGCATTTGTATATATATACTGTAAATTGTTTATAACTATACAGTTTAAATAATTAATTAATTATTAAAATCTCTCCATGATTCATCTACTTCTGTATGATCAATATCTACATCTTCAAACCCTGTATAGATTCCACTTGGTTCAGAGTAGACATTTCTTATTTTGTAAACTGCACATGATGGAATGACTCTGCGGATTCTTCGCCCCAGCCTGCCATGCATCCACCATGTAAACTGACGATATGAGGCATATCTGTAAGACCTAAAAACAAAATTTTTGAAACATATATACCATTAAGTTATGAAAGAATGATAAAGGTTGTTTGCCTTAACCTGTAAAACTACTGACGCCTTCACACGAAGGGAACAGTCCATTTTTTTCATCACTTGTAGAGTGTACTGTGCACAGGTAAACTGTTATAGCTGAAACTACACAACCCTCAGTCCTCCACTGTCTTGAATTACAAACATGCCACCTGAAGTAGGAAAGTAAAATTTAAAATTTACATGAATACTTCACACTAACTTCTATAGTTTTTCATCTGAGGACTTCAGTTACTGATTGAGGCAAATACAAAATGCTATCGATATAGAAACACTACGTAGTTGTCCTGTAGATATGACAAGGTGTTATGATCAAATATATGTGCAAAATAATGCAAGGACGCCATTTGGTGTAATTTCATACATTTTAATCTTGGTCAGAAAAGATTACAATATATACAAATAACCAGGAATCAAACTGAATTTAATACATGATACACTTTATACAAGATACCTTTAGCTATTATGAAATACATTTTATGCAATGTAAAATACGATACAAAATATGTAATATAAATGTAGAGAAGTTGAACGGTGAACACGGTCTGATGTTTTGACTTGCCTGTTGGTGACCTGGTTCCGATTTGGTAGGCCAGCACTCTCCCGGTCATGGAGGCTGACGAGGGCAGCCCATAAAACATCGCGATTGAGGCAAACTGCCTCAAAGTTTTCGTGTGCTGTGATGCACAGGATATCTGTAAATATAATCAAACCCGTAAGCATCTTGTTAGTGCGTTTTACTGTATATTCTCATAAAGCATACGACGGCGATGGATGTTAATCAAATTATTGATATTGGAATACGTTTTATCATACTACGACAGTTTGATCCATATGCTTACCTCGAACAGCTGCTGACAGAAAGCGGAGCTCTTTACAACAGACACTCTCCCTCTCGGTTGGCATAGAGAAGCAGTTGTTGCACAGACACCACCGATTTTGCCCCACTCTCGCCTCCTCACCTCTCTGATCGTCTTCATTTTGACCTATATGATGAGTGCTGTCTTCAATGTTGTGCTCCTCGCTAACGTTGCGCTCGGGTTCAAATTGAAACGGCTGAACAGAAGACATGTTTGTGTGTGTGATGTGATGTTTATCGCTGTAGGGTCAAGAGAATGGGACCAAGAACGGCACATTGCAACCATTTGACGTCACTACCTAGACTGCATTGCGACGTAAACAACAATGGCGCCACACGAGTGAACGGATTTTTCAATAAAAAAAAAAAACTAAGACATATAGAGTGTTTTTAATATCACATTTATATAGCTGATGCCAACATTAATCTAATAAGGCCTACATGTCTTCATAGTCGGGGTTCCTTTTAAGAACTCTGCATGATGGAAATCGAATGTGCACTCGTACACCAGGCAGTACGGTAGAAGTCACGCAAGCACGAGCTGCACTAGGTCGGCGCGCGCTACATACCTCATACCAGGAAGTGATGGGTGGACTGTTAAGCATCTCCCAGGACGCGGTGGTTAGAGGAAAATTGATCTCAGACGTCGTCGAAGGTTGTTTTTTTTTTGGGAGGAAAAGCTTCTCCGGTAGAGAAAGATGTACCGCCAAATTGTGGTTTGGCTGAGCTGTTTGGCTTCCTATTGAATTACAGTGGGGGATGATATTTAATAATTTCTCATTTCAAAATATAACCTAGGAGACATTTAGACATGGAACTGCCTCTTTCCTCTAAAAGACACAACATGAGTAGCTCTTGATTAACCAGCAGCGGTCTGTGAAAGAGCTGCTGCCACACGCGCGCACACACACACACACACACACACACACGGCCAAGGTGGGGTTTTTCAACTGAACGTGTTACAGCTAATCCTTTCTGGGTTATCTCCTCAACACAGACACAGTGTGTGTGTGTGTGTGTGTGTGTGTGTGTGTGTGTGTGTAATGAGGATTAGGTGCATTAGCAGTGATGGGGTTTGACCCTTCTTTCCCAGACACCTGCGCATTTATGTATAAGAGTGTGTGAGCTCAGGTGTTTATATGTGCACGTATATGTGTGTGTGTGTGTGTGTGTGTACTCAGTTGTGCCATGGGAATGAGTTCAAGTGTAAAGAATATGAAGGCCAAATAAAATCACCTGCAACGGGCCAAAGAAAATCTGTCCCGAAGCGCCTTTGAATGGATTTTGTTGCTTTTTCCCCCCCCCTCCAGCTGCTATTTGCATTCTGCTGCTCTCGTGTGATCTCGCAAGGCTTCTGGCAACATTTCCAACAGCAACCAACAAAGTGGCGCATCATGGATTTTTGTTTGGCTTAAGAGTGGCTCTGAAAAGGTTGACAATCAATAAAATAGGCTTCTTTCAACCCTGAAGTGGCCCTTTGGAGCATTTCTCAGTCTCTCTCTCTCTCTCTCTCTCTCTCTCTCTCTCTCTCTCTCTCTCTCTCTCTCTCTCTCTCTCTCTCTCTCTCTCTCTCTCTCTCTCAGTCTCTCAGACACAATGAGGATATAAAGTCGACGTGCACGGGCACAAGCACAATACAGTCTGAAAGCTGATGTGACAGTGGGAGTTATTGCGTCTCAATAATTCAAGAGTGTGTGAGCGACGCTGAATGAGACAGAGGGAGGGAAGATGTGCACAAGTAAAGAAAGAGAGCGACCGAAGGAGATAAAAAGGGAATGAGAAAGAGAGAGAGCGGCCATATTTCTGAGTCACGCGCAGACTAGACTGACTAGACTAAAGGTGAACCAACCGTGACCTGAAAAATGCACGTGCATGTGTGTGTGGGGTGATACGTTGTGTGTGTATATCTAGTCAGGGGTGTGCAGAAAAATAATTTGACACATGTGTGTGTGACGGATAAAGTTAATTCACGAACCTGTTTCTAAAAAGTCATCTGCAGCCAGGATTCATGAAGTTGTTGTTTTTCAGGCCCCATTTGCTAAAATCCCTCAATTGACGAAGGAATTAAGACACTGATGATAGAGAAAGAAAAGAAATGTTGGTCATAACACCTAGGAATGTCATGGAAACTGATTCAGATTTTATAAAACTTACTTCCTGTACTTGGTGATTCATTTCTTCTAAAGGTGTGTTTCCAGGTTATTAGGTTTGGGTTGAATGATGGAACCATAACGAAGCTTTACCTGCATGACATTGGCTAGAAAGTCTGTGAAACCCTTGTGCAATAATATCAATTTTGAGTTTTTACCTTAAAGTCTTTATTTAATCAAAATTAACCTTTTCTTAACTGACATAAATGATCTATATTTACATGTCATATGCTTTTTATAGGAAATTGTGCATGTACTAAAATGAAAACCGGTTTAAAGGGAATCAGTGCTGGTGCAACAATAAGTGAACCTCCTCTTGAATCAGTTAAATCAAAGTAGGCAAGTAGAATCAGGTGGGTATAATTGGGTACCAATCAGAGATCAGATCTTTAGGGAGGAGTCAATGTGTCACTCCCGTAAATACAGATGAGAAACCAGGTCAGATTGATGTTACCTTCATGCATAGTTGTATAATACTGTAGTAATAATACGATAATAACTAGTATTGGCTTTTCTGCTTTTCTTTACAATGAAGCAGCAGTCTCAGCAGAATATACTCCACCTGTAGTCATGACGCGGCACTTTTTAATAACTACTCATGTCAAAAAAGCATCAATACGTTTGTTTCCGACCACGCTTTGTGATTAGATGTGAGCCTTGGTTGATTATTCCACTCCAAAATGAATTTGCGTCAGCTTTTATAAAACAATTTGCAATCTCTTTTGTATTATTGTCCAATAACATTGTGAGAATGGAGGAGTTTGTTTTTATTTTTTTTAAGAACTCTTAAGAACTTTATTAGACACCATAATAATATGTAATAAAATGTAAATAATATTGGTTTAATATCTCAAATAACAGTGCATTGAACCTAGAACCTAGTGAAACTCATACTAATCCAAAAGCAGGCAGGCAGGCACACACACACACCTGCAGGCAGCCACAAAGTCAAACATCTGAACATGTCTGCAAGGAAGTTTGTTGACATGATTTGATCTGGATTGGACCATTTAATGCAGGGAAGTGCCAGTGATTGGTTGAATTTGTAAGCTTTCCTCCAATTTCATGACATTTCATTACACAAATAATTCTTGAAATGAATGAAAACCCAAAGCTTATATATTTATTTGTTTGACACACTTGTAAAACTATTGTGAATGTATTATAAAACCACTAACATACTCAAGTGCCAAGTGCCAATAGCCACAATACAGCACAACCTCAAGGATGTTAGTGCTTCATCATCTAGACCCTGTAGCAGGCCAGCTCCACTTAGGTCCTCTAAGTGGACAAACATGCACAGGAAGTAGGTAGAGCGTAAATGGAGAAAGATGGTAGAAAAAGGGTGAGAGGGAGAGAGTTCACGTTCACAGGAGAGTTTTGAACACGCTATGGTTGTGTTGACTTTGACGATAACAGAATGGGATTTGCAGGTGTGCTGTCGAGAAGGTGTGTTTGTGATGGCCTAGGTTAAAGAGAGGCAAGCACAAAACCAGAAGGTACATGGATCCCGTGGGTCGTTCAAAGTAGTTTGTAACACACTCACACTCTTCCTCTGCGCACGTCTGAAAGTGTGCACGTATGTATTTGAGCGCGTGCGAGTGTGCAGAATGAGGAGCATCAACAGTAACACTTTGTCCTTCGACCAATGAATGAAGACGTCTCTTTGGGATAGCGATCTCTGCCTCTCCGTCTCCGTCTCCCTCCGCCAGATTAAAGTCCAACCAAGGTTGCAGGGTGAAAAATCCATTCGATTCAACAAATGGATATGAAAACCAGGGCTAGCGGTGTGGACCGATACCATTGGCCTTCTCTAAGTAGTAATAATTCGCCACATTGTCATGTAGATAAATGTCCACTTTGCTATTCTGACTGATAGAGCACAGCGATGATTCAACCTCTATCTGCAAAGTCGGTGGAAAGTCGGCGGTGGCTTTTTATAATCAGTTATTTTCTTCTGTTCACCAGGTATTGAAAAAGAACCGAGTTGCTTTGAAGGCATCCTACCAAGATTGTGCGAACCTTGCAAAGACCAAAAAAAACAACCTGTCTAACTCCACCGCAGAGCAGCCGATTGTGCCAATTGCACCTAGACGGAGCAGCCGGGAAAATAGTGACTCAGTCAGAATCTCTCTGTTCAGCGATCCGTCTTAAAAGGACATTTTCAAGTTGGGTTGCAAAAGACCGAAGCTCCCGCAGGGAAAACTTGTGTCGCTAGCAGCATGACAAGGCTCAAAGCTCATGCCAGTATGGTGGTGACTCTGATCCAAAAAGAGACACCCAGACGGAGAGAGCAGATGGGAACGCGCTCTTTCACCGTGAGGTCAGGAGGTGATCCGGGGGGAGGGGGCGGAAATGGCTGAAGGTCTTCCGAGACGAGGAGCCAATTAGCTGAAAAATAACTCACCCATTTAGAAGCTTGAGGGTGGGCGCCCGAAGGTGTCACGGGTTGTCTGTGGTTTTTGCCAGGCCGGACTCTCTGTGATGTTTCCTCTGCCTAGAAGATCCATCTCCCCTTCAGTGAGACTTTGAAGAGGCATAATTGAACATCTAGTGAAGGGGGAGCTGGGGAGAGAGAGGGAGAGGGTGACCTTCAGTGGGTGAGGTATCCATTTCAAGCTGCAGCCTGGGGGGATTTAGTGACACTTCAATCCAGCAGCGGTACTGGACGATACTTCACGTGGACACTCTTTTGGGTTTCCCTGGAAAAGCAGTAGACGTTCTGATTCAGCGGGTCAGGGTTGTCTACACTGGCAGGTACAGAGACAGACAGCTTTAACTAAGCAACGGTTCAGACTCTGTGTAGTTACAGGGACTGTCAAGTACGGGAGCCTTGCTGTTAAAAGAATTGATCTCGAGCTCAACACATTTGTTACACTGTAATTGCCTCTGTGTTCAAGCAATGGCTCAAAATGAAAAAATATACTCTGCTGTTGTGGGGGTTTTTTCAAAATAAAATGCATTGTTTTCACTGAAATTATTTTTTTTAATTGAAACTGAACATTGTTTTTTTTTTCATCCATTGTTAACACTTTAAAGTGGTGCTGTTTGAATGGGATTTATTTTATTTTTTTTACAGGGACTTTTTTTCTTCACCGTGGTTCCCCCGGAACATGTGACACCTCAGTTTTCCGGGCCAATAATCCACGACCGAAGGGGTGACGGCCTGTAAAATGTGCGATGAAACCTGCCTCACCTTGAGCCGCAACCTCACCTGAGAGAATTTCATTAGGCTGGGTTTCAGTGGAGGGTTTTAGTGTCCCATGACGGTCAAAATTCTTTTTTGACCAAAGGCTTTTCTGCTTTGATAAGAATAAAAGTCTGGAGAAACACTGAATGTAACAGGCTGCAACGAGAAAATGTGTAAAGCCAAAATCTCTGCAAATGCCGGTTTACATATTTGTAAATAAGGATTTTGAACAGTGTCGTGTTGTTTGATGGTTTGGCTTCATCCTCCTATCACTTTGTACAGTATGTGCCTCCTCTCTTCCCGCCCGCTGTGGTGTTTGTGCCGTGTGTGTGTCTGTCCTATCTGGGCAAAGGTTAGGCTGATGAGTGTGTTTGTGTGTGTGTGTGTGTTCATCTTTGTGTGTATGTAGGTGTGCATTGACTTTTGGGCAATTATTTTGATACTTGTATGAAGGGAACCTGATTAAATAGTAGGCTGTGTGTGTGTGTGTGTGTGTGCTCTAAATGTCATCATTTCTTTGCAGCTTCAGTGGTCAGCATAGGCAGTTACAGATGACTGAGGTTATACTGATTATACTGATCTCTCTCTCTCTCTCTCTCTCTCTCTCTATTCTGTTGGGCTGCTGCTGTCCTCTTTACTTCCTTCCCTGCCTCCCCTCCCTCCTTTTCCCTCCCTTCTTCTCCCTCTTTCATTACTTCCTTTACTCCTTTGTTCCCTTCTTCCTTTCTCCCTTCCTTTCTCTCATCTGAACAGTAGCAATATTGCAGAAACATAATGACTGTTGGAGAAAATAAAAACTTTTAGTATAACTGGGTCACTGAGAGAAGAGGGAGATGCGGGGGGGTAAGAGCGAAGTAATAACAGCACAGGTCAGCACACTCATTACAAAGTTTTTTCTCACTCAGACACACAGACCTACACACACACACACACAATTTCTTCCTCTGTCTCTCAAACAGACGCATGCACCTACTCAGTGTTTGAAGTCTAGGCTAAAGAACTTTTGAACATTACAAAAAATGAGCATCGTAGCAAGTTATCTACTGCTGTGTCCCAAAACAAGCGAAGAAAAATCTGCCAATGGGGTGCCAATAAAGGAGTAGTAGTAATAATAATAAACCTTTTCATTTTAATATCGAAACACTGTCATAAGTCCTTTACAATATGAAAAAGTGAGTAAATTAAAACGTGATAAATAAAGAATAACAGTGTATGCTAAAGTGTTAGCATGGAGTCTACTATCACTCAACATAGTGTATGCTAAAGTGTTAGCATGGAGTCTACTATCAATCAACATAGTGTATGATAAAGTGGTAGCATAGAACCTACTATCACTCAACATAGTGTATGCTAAAGTGTTAGCATGGAGCCTACTATCAATCAACATAGTGTATGATAAAGTGTAAGCATGGAGCCTACTATCAATCAACATAGTGTATGCTAAAGTGGTAGCATAGAACCTACTATCACTCAACATAGTGTATGCTAAAGTGTTAGCATGGAGCCTACTATCACTCAACATTGTGTATGCTAAAGTGTTAGCATGGAACCTACTATCACTCAACATAGTGTATGCTAAAGTATTAGCATGGAGTCTACTATCACTCAACATAGTGTATGCATCATGTGCGTGTTAACATCACTACTGAGCTAACAAAATCTGTGCCATGTTAGCATTCTCTTCTCAAAACCCATATTTACACGTGGGATGTTCCCTGATTTGTTTTAACTTGTTTTATTCTGGTGTAGTTATCTCTCTTGTATTTGTGACCCTCTTTAGCGACCCTGATGTTAATTAATGTCTGACGTTCATGCTGTTGGTTTTAATTTACAGTTGTTTTGTTGTCTGTAAATCCCTGTGTGACTCTGTTTTCAAAAGTGTTTATTAGTTCATTATAATTACACAGACATGAACACACATACAGTCACACATACACACATACGCATTGCCGAGCGTTTATTGCTTTGGCTGCTTAGAGGATGTGGCTGGCTGACCTTGACAATTACACCATCACCACACACACACACACACACGCGTACACTGTCTGCGGTAAACACACATTGTATGCATGTACACACATGCAGCTGTCAGCAGCATACAGACGCACACAAACACATATACTGGGATGATAGCAGACAACAGCAGTGTCTTGTCTTGAAATAAGCTACACATTCACTACTTCGAGACAGGCCATGCCTCGGCCAATTATTTGTGAGTATTTAGGGGGTAGTTCTTCGTTATCAAGAAGCTCCATGACACCGTAAAGCGGGACACATTTCCCAGCGGTTGTAAACAGCACAGTATAGTAAAATGGAGGCCTCATTTGAGACTGCGTTTCCATACGGGTGCATGAATCGAATGCTTAGACTCAGAAATTACTCGGGTGGCTCAGACAATAAAAGTCTCTAACAACTTTCTCATACCAACACTCTGTAAAAAGTACGCCTGTCATAAAGTTTAAAGATGAAAAGGTACAGTAACCGTACTGTCGGAGACCCAACGTTGTGTTTCAGTAAATACTATAATATCCAGTTTCCTATTTTTTCTGACACTCTGCTGTAGAATAATTCACATTGGCTGCAACAGATCACAGACACTACAAGCAACTAATCGTATGGAGTGCAAAGGTCAGAGCCGTAATGTCCTGGCAGTAGATTTAAGAAAGAAAGAATCTGTTATCCAAGCATTATTATGTGCTAGATAAGTGCTAGGAAGAGAGCTGAGCAGAGAGGTAAAAAGGACCTTTTATAACTTAAAAAAAGCACATTAGAGCGAATAGAGGAGGACAAACATTGGAGAGGGGAGAGGAGCATTGAAGAGCATTTCTTCAAGATATACGTTTTCAGGGCTGGTCTGGAGGTATAGGGGTGTAGGGCTTGACGAAGGACTGGAGGTATGGCGGTGTAGGACTGGACCATGGCCTGGAGGTATGGGGATGTAGGACTGGACCATGACCTGAAGGTATAGGGATGTAGGACTGGACCAAACCTGGAGGTATGGGGGTGTAGGGCTGGACCAAACCTGGAGGTATGGGGGTGTAGGGATGGACCGCGACCTGGAGGTATGGGGGTGTAGGGCTGGACCACGGCCTGGAGGTATGAGGGTGTAGGGCTGGACCAAACCTGGAGGTATAGGGGTGTATGGCTGGACCACGGCCTGGAGGTACAGGGGTGTAGGGCTGGACCACGACCTGGAGGTATAGGGATGTAGGGCTGGACCACGGCCTGGAGGTATAGGGATGTAGGGCTGGACCACAGCCTGGAGGTACGGGGATGTAGAGCTGGACCACGGCCTGGAGGTACGGGGATGTAGAGCTGGACCACGGCCTGGAGGTACGGGGATGTAGGGCTGGACCAAACCTGGAGGTATAGGGATGTAGGATTAGTGGGGAGATATGGGAGCATTTAGAGAGGTTCAAGACAAGGCAGGCTGCAGCGTTTGCAGTTGTAGGGGCTGACGACCAGCTAGGAAGGAGTTATGGTGGTCCAGATGGGAGATGTCTAAAGGGCATTCACACTATTCCGCTTTTTAGTTGAAAAAGCGTTGCCTCAGCTGCATTTTGTGTGAAAAATGAAAAATGGGGTTCTTTCCATATGACTCAATGCAGCAGCTTCCACTGTCAGCAAACAGTACATATGTCCAACTCTCAAACACTCCCAGAACACAGCCAATGTGCTCCAGACAGGCTCTTTATGATCAGAGTAACAACTACTAACACCTTTTCTACTGCTACTTTTTTCATTTTCATTCTGGTTGTTGTTGTTGTCCGTTTATGGGTTGATTGGTTGGTTGGTTGGTTTGAACAAAGTGAAATAGTTTGAAGTCCACACTCAGGAAGGGTCTGATTTGACAGATGTTGTACAGTGCAAACCTGCAGGATCAGGCTGTGGTTGCAATGGAAGCCTTGCACAACAGCTGGTTACCTAGACGGGAGTCCCTGCAGTCAAATGGTGGCAAAAGAAGCAAGCTGGACCTCGAAGACGCGGCGCTCCGAAAACCGCTGGTCAGTTTTAACAAAAGTTCAAAACATGCCAGTGAAAACGCAATCTGAAGTGGACTCCTGTGGTATATAGTGGCGACTGTTACCGTGTGTGTTTGAGCATGTGTGTAAATGTGTGTATCTGTGTGCGCATTTGTGTATGCACAGGTGTATCATGATAGTTGCATGTGTTTGGGTGTATGATGCCGATTTGTAGCAATAATAATCTTCCCTTTCTGTAGTGGCATTGTTTTGACATGAGACCTGCTTGTGTGTGTGTGTGTGTGTGTGTGCTATGCAGGCATGAGACCTGTCCTCCTTGGAGAATGAAAGCACTGAAAGTTCAGAGCGGGTCTTTTTTTTTTTTTTTTCCACAATTTCCCAGGAAATGACCAGTAAATGAGGCCAGTACATCACTGTAGCGCTCTGAGGTTCCCAGTGTCCCAGTGGGCTCAGACACACACACACTGTACCGTGCACTCCTGACACCGTGAGTTTGAGACTGGCACGCCAAACCTAACAGTCCACCCACCCCCCACCCCCCCCGCACACCCCCACCATCTCACCAGCTCTCGCTCTCATTTCCATATTGTTAGCAGGCAACAAAGCATATTTCAGTATAAGCAGTATTTCGGCTGATATGGCAAAATAGTTCAGGGAAGTAAAAAAAAAAGAAGAGAAACCCTGTACACTTAAAAAAAGTTCTAGTTCAAACTACTCAATGTCATAACTTGGGATGGTGCTATTTTCACATTGTGTTTTGTCACAGTTCCACAAAAGGACTTGTGAGTGAGGGCATTAGATAACCGTGTGTCAAAATAGCTGCTAGCTAGCTTGACTGAGGGCTGTGTGGTGATCTGGATCATTTCAGTCCTTTTAGCACACAATGTTATTACAATTAATGCTGATTTGATATATTTCTCTTTTTATCAGAGGGTTTTCTTTATGGGCGATGTCCTTAAGAAACCCCTTGTCACTGAATTGAAACTGGAGGGGGGGGTGTGTGGAGGGCTACGAATCAGTCTGCTAGCTCGTTGTGCATTTGTCCATGTGCGGTATTACAGACACCATCGGATTTAGACAAAAACTTGGGGGGGAAATGATGCATCGCACCGCCGCGTTCTGACATTTTCATGATATTTTGAATGCCGACGATCCCCAGGGGGGCGCTGTAATCACAGGTCAAAATGAGAAAGTTGATGATCACCCACGCCGCAACTTCAAACCACATATACAGCTACGTTTGCTCTACAAATTTGGCTCCCCAGGACAATCGATGCATGCCATATTGGATCGTCCACCGTTTTCAGCCTAGCCGCTGTCGCCTGTCTTGGAGTTGTGATCGTCTAGACAGCTCGTTAGCCAAGACGCTCACAGCACGACAAGCACGGAACTAGCACCAAGCTAGTTTTCATTTGTTTACAGCAGCTATGGCACAGTTAAACAGGGGGGCGGCCACATCGAGATTGACATCCGAAACTTTCAGTTTTTTCTGGATTGGTTACCGTCCATTTGGCCAATTAGAATTGATACGGCGTTCCCAGGTTTATTTATTATGGGAAACACCGAGACCTTGGAGGAGGCTGTGATTAATGCAGTGTAGACCGTCCCGTTGCACAACTCATCATCAACAGACTACAAAAAACAAAGATAAAAAGGGAGAAACGGCTGGCATAACATTGGGATTCACATTCCAGAACAACCCAATGGACAGGAAGCTGTCCATCAAACATCCTGTCTGCTTTCTGACGGATCAGTGAACACTGTCTGTTCTCCTCTCTCTCTCTCTTTTTTTTTTCTTTCTTTTCCTCTCTTAGTCTCTCTCTTCATCCCTCTTTATCTCTACATCGACAGTATAATGCGGAAGGGATGTGGCCATGTGTGTGTTTCAATGTTAGAATGTGCAAAGTGTGTGTGTGTGTGTGGGGGGGGGGGGGGGGGATTTGAACTGAAACAGATTCACCTTCATGATGCTGGCAGTTTCCCCCTCTCTCTCTCTTCGTGTGTGTGTGTGTGTGTGTGTGTGCGCGCGTGTTTGATTTGAACTGAAATTGAACAGATTCACCTTCATGATGCTGGCAGTTTCCCCCTCTCTCTCTCTTTGTGTGTGTGTGTGTGTGTGTGTGTGCATGCGGGCAAATGATTTTAATTGAAATTGAACGAGGTCAACTCAGGCTTGTGTCATGGTGATTTCAGCGCTGGCAGTTTCTGTGGGTGTGTGTTCATGGCTTTTTGTGTGTGTGTGTGTGTGTGTGTGTGTGTGTGTGTGTGTGTGTGTGTGTGTGTGTCTGTGTCCCAATAGAGCATCTGTTCATACCGTCTCTGAAGTAACACAGAAGTGAAAAATGGAGCTTGTCATTTGCTGCCCTACTTTTTGCACACACACACACACACACACACACACACACACACACACACACACACAGTCTTGTCAGCAAGAAAGGTGGCTGTCAAGTGTACCCCCCACCGCAACACAACTCAACACACACACACACACTGGCCTCTGGTGTGTGTTGATTGCGTCTGTTGCTGACTATCTACATTTACACCTTTTGGAAGTGACAGAACCACAGCTTGTGTGTGCGTGTGCATGTGTGTGTGTGTGTGTGTCTGTCTGTGTTATTTTTAGATTTCTACCTTGCTACAGTAGCATGCTACGTGTGGGTGTCTTGTCAACACGATGCATGCATGCTGAGAGTGTGTCAAAACGGTCAATGCGTGGGTGTGTGTGTGCACAGGAGTGTGACGTGATGTGTGAATACATGCAGGGTGGCCTGCCACTTTGCATGAGCCTTCCTCAAGAGGCAGGTCTGCACTCGGTGAATCTGTGTGTGTCAAGTGTGTGTATATTTTCGCCACTAAAGAGCTGTTGTGACAGTAAAGCAGCATGCCAGTGTGTGTGTGTGTGTGTGTGTTAATATACCTGCTGTCAGCATGGCAAGTGTCCCTATGTGTGTTTTTCTTCCTCACTGAAGAGCTGTTATAATGGTGCTGTGGCATAATGTGTGTGTGTGTGTGTGTGTGTGAGAATGCATGGTGATGCGATGTGATAAATTCATGATGGGGGTATGTAGAGGTGTGTGTGTCTGCAGGGTGGCATGTTAGCGTGTGCGTACAGTGTATGAGTGTGTGTGTCATGTCAGTGTGTATGTGAATTTCCCAGTAAGCGCTTAGCTGGTGTGAGGCGTGGCCATGAAGTTTGTGCAGGGTGGACGGGCGGTGTCACTAACTGTGTGTGTGTGTGTGTCTTCCATACAGAAAGATGGAGGTCTGTGTGTAGCTTGTCTGTGTATGTATTTATGTGTGTGTGTGCAGTTGTGTCTGGAGGGGAGGGGATCATCTTCCCTATCCCTCCCTTCTCTGTCTCTCTTTCCCAGCGATCACCTGTCAATCAAACAGTGTGTCTAGTACTGTGGCGTCTTCCACCTTGAGATTTTCTGTTAATGTTTGAGTTCCTGTAGGTGGCGCTCTTTTCTTTGTGTGTTCAGCCACGGTGGCTATCGCTGCTCACGCTAACCACCCAGTTCTTCTTCTGTTTATTCCAAACGTAAAAACGCATCACTTCCTGTCCGCCAGGGGATTTCTTTTCCCAGGAAAGACCAACCTGACGCCTGACATTTCACGAACTGGCTTTAGGCTGAATCAGTGTTGTGTAAAACTATCTTTGACAGACTTTTCTTTCTTTCTTTCTCTCTCTCTCACCACTCCTCTTTCATCCCTCGGTCTGCCATGCAACTTATTCCCCATTCTGCACAGCCCCCTTTGTTACGTTAAGCGAAACTGATTAGGCACATACAGACAGCACTTCTCTTCCCTTGTTTTTTTTTTTACCTCCTCCATCCAGCTTTTGTTTCTCATGCACGGCATTCCGATTCTCCGCCAGTCCTGCCCTAACCCCATTTCCAGCTAACTGAAAGCGATAGGGCAGAGGCAGATAGCGTGTGGGAACCGCCATGTTGTTCACCGAAAATGGACCGGTGATGTATTCATCGTGTCACAGGCAATACGTCTTGTGTGCTGTTTGTGTGTGTGTGTGTGTGTGTGTGGTTGAGAGAGAGAGAGATACTTTTTGAATTTGAGAGAGAGGCTTATGCATTCAGTTTGGTATGATAGTGTGCGTGGGTGGGCATTTGTGCACACACAATCCCACCCAGTTGTGACACCTCACCTCCGATAAAAGCCCCATTGCGTGCCGGAAAGCAGCAGCATAGCATATTGCCGCTAATGCATTCTCTGCATTTCTTTCTCTCTCTCTCTACCCGGTTTGATGACGTCTGTCCTCGGAACTGCCTGGAAACGCATTCCATCTGCATCTATTGAAGCGAAGTCGATCATCATCATTACCGTCATCATCATCACGGTGCTCTTGAATGTATTAATGACTGGTAATTTAAAAGCGTTCCGTCTCCGTCTCGCTAATCTCCTCTGCAGATTCAAAATGTTCATTGTTTTCGGCGGGAGGCCGACGGTAAACTCCCAACAGCGCTGAGGGAAAACCTGCTGCCTACTGAGCTCTGCAGATGCAACTTGGCGACAGAAGTTGCATTTTCCCCCGTGATGGATGCAGCCACGTACGCACCTGCTCTTCCAATGAAGATAAAATTGTGAAAATGCAAGAAGTTCTCCTGGCTGTCCATTCTGGAGTCCAAGAGAAAACAAAGAGGAATGATGCAGACCCCTCTGGGCCAATCAGGAACAACTACTTCACAGGGTTAATTGACCTGTAATTCTAGCACCCCCATTGGGCCAATCGGTGTCATTTTGAAAACGCCAGAACCCAGCGGTGAGATGCATCATGGTCCCAGATGGTCAGAATCGTCTTTGTACCATCATCATCACCTCCAAATTCTAGTTTGTTCTATTCTAGCTATTCCTATTTCCTGCTTGGCATCCTGTTCATTTACAGTGGGAATATGTCATATTTTCTGCAAAATATAACTAATATAACTGATTTTGAAATCAAATGAAAGATTGAATACGAACAGTCACACAATATTATTTAACAAATGTTTTTTTTTACCGTATTAATGTGGAACAGTTTAACCCGGTTGGCATCGGGGAGGCAGTTATCCACTGGCATCCCACAACGCCGACCAACATGGCTTTTCTTTTTTAGACCACAGCGTGACGCCGCATTATATTTTCCTTTCATTTCTCTCTCTCGCTCTCTCTCTCTCTCTGTCTCCATCTCATTGACAGCTCTTTTAAAGTTTCCCGTCTTTGATGAGATCATAATTAATGATACTAATTAGTGCAATTAATCCAATTAACTATCTGTTAATTAGCTGACAGAAGTGCTTGCAGTATTTGTGTGCCCACATGTGGCTGTGTGTGTGTGTGTGTGCGCACGTGTTTGTATGTGATGCTTCAGATGTGTTAAGGGACTGTAGGAAACATCTCCATCCTTTCATAGCCAACTTTACTATGGGAATCAACGACAGATAAAACTACTGTAAAGTGCACCATGTGGACTTTTATTCTTTTTACAGATCATCATTATTTTTATTAGTTATTTGAACAGGAACTGGAATCACATGCCATGTATGAGCAATACCCTGCGCCCTAAAACCCTATTAGGATGCAGTGAAGAGGCTTCCAAGCAATAAAGGTAAAATTAAAGCAATTCTTCCCTCTCCTTTCATCAACTCCAACTAAAAGTGTCAAAAAAGTAACAGGGGCCACATAATAACTTGCAGGTAAAAGATGTGACATGAACCCACCTCAGTAATAATTTCTGTGTGTGTGTGTGTGTGTGTCCGTCCGTCACGTTGCTCCACAGACACCGTGTTCCCGAAGTGCTGTGGCAGGTCATAATGATGCCTTCAGCCTTTCTATCTCTTTCTCTCTCATCCTCGTTCTTCCTGTCTCGCTCGCTCCCTCCTTCTGCGTCTCTCTCTGCTAAACTAGGACAAGGACACACAGAGACAAAGCACCGCTGCTTGGTGTCCTGCCCTGGACGCGCGCGCGCGCACACACACACACACACACACACACACACACACACAGTAACGCACTCTCTTCCCTGAAGGTGACTGCGGGAGAGGAGAGAGGAACCAGTCATTTTTCTCCAGTTACCTCCTGTATTATCAGATCAGTACAGGCCATCCAGATGGCTCAGCGGGGTGAGGACGCTTCTCATATGTATATAGACATTTTTTTTTAAAGTTTGAAACCGTTGTGTCTAAAACTACGGGACAGAGCCCGAAATGGAACACAGCCTCGCAACTGACAAGAGAGGGGGCTACTAGCTTGTTTTTAATGAGCCGGAGAGAGACTGAGTCGGACTCAGTTCGCTCCGGTTAGAGCTGGAAAAGATCCCGCCGAGATGTGACATGCTTTGGAAAATGTCCAAGTACCTCCCAGTGCTGCGTAGTTTCCAAATCCCAGCTCAGGCTCTAACCAGGATATCACCACACGCTTCTGCATTCATACTTCTATATTGGTACTGTGAACAAGTGGTAGGCAAGGTCCCCCCCTCCCCCCCCAACAATTCCCTTTGGGGATGGAGCTAAAGTGCACAAGTAGTTCAGCAAGTATGCAGCAGGAAGTGGACCTTAAACAACGGCTGTTATGTGTGCAGTCATCAGTCACCACCACTGGCAGCCACTCAGGTCCGTGCGTTCACAGCGGTTCTCCAAAGTGGGTGGAACTGAAGTAGGACATTAAAGGTTAAACAAAAAAATAACAATAATAAATGACAAAAGTCTCGATGATTGATTGGCCACACAGTCCACAGTGTTCAACCAGTCAGGGTTTGGGCTTAGTTAACCCATGCTGTCATTAGGAAAGATCACCTGTCACTCACTGAAACCAATTAACGTGCACTCACTGACAGTGTGTGCACGTGCGTGTGTGTGAGAGAGAGACTGTCACTTCAGTTAGCATGGCTGAGTGTGTGCTTCAGTCCGTCAGTCAAGTGGTTCTGATGAGTCAGGCTGATGAGACGGCTGGTTGACAACTGTCATCTACCTCTCTCTCTCTCTCTCTCTCTCTCTCCTCATGCATCACTCTGTCCCTTCCATTTCCTGTCTTTCTTTTCCTTCCTCCATCTCCCTATCACTCTCAACCTCTTCCATTTCCCCCTCTCTTCTTCTTCTTCTCCCCCCCCGCTTACTCGGTCTGTTGCCTTCACTTCTGGCGTCATACTTTGCGCCCACTCCATCACTGTCACGTCTAATTAACACCTACAGCTTTAGCCCGACGGGCCAATTAAAGTCTTCCCTCGGATCAAGCGCTTGACGGACAGCTACCTGGGAGGAACAACCGAGGCCCAGCCCCGTTTGTCAATTCTCATCCTCGTTTTAAAGACTCATAAGGCCGTCGGCAACAGGCAACAAAAAAAAAACACGTCACCTGCACTTAAGAAATGATGAATGGCATCAAATTTAAAATAAATAACGTCACTTTGGAAAAGTGATTCTTTTTTTTAAGTCCTTTTATTAATGAAGAAATCATTATTCATTATTATATGAATGAATCATTATTATAATCAATTAATATTGAACTCAAATATTGTCCTTAAGTGCTGTAGAGGCCTGTAACATAACAACTGGCTATATTATGAAGCCATATTAAAAATAGGAAAAATAATAATATGAGAAAAATCACTTTAAGTTAGTATTTATTGGAAAAAATACTCAATACACAGTACAGAATGTGAGGTCCAAGGTCCAGACTAAATAATTTCTCTTGTCAGATTTCCTTTTTTCAGTTTTAGGTCTGCTAAGGTCACTAAACATGCTCGCTCTCTTTTTTTCTTTTTTTTTGAATGCTCACTCGGCCTTCAAACTAAAAGTTTTTGTAGCTCACACAGTTCCAGTTACTTTCGCCTTGAAAAACCAAGACATAGTCTGAAGTGTACTAACATTTTCTTTTACTTTTCTCAAAGCGAATGTTGTTTTCTGTTGGTGTGAATGTGTTGACCTGACTGGATGTGAAGAGGCAGGGCATTGCAGAGATAGAGCATGCGGTAAACCTTCCTGGTAGAAATAAAGGTTAACACCAAGTATCAGCATTCAATACGGGTCTCTATCTGACTCACCTTATCTGTCCATGCTTGCGGTACATATTGAATCAGTGTTTCAACAACCTGTCAATTAAAATTGTACAATCGTAATTTGTTCATCTTTATTTATCCAGGGAAAGTTGACAAGAGCTCCTTGATTTGTCCTGCCGGCCTAGGGATTCGAACCGGCGGGCTTCCAGTTACAAGCCCGCATCTTTAAGCCTCCCAGACGTTTGAATCCCACCCCAAGCGCTCCGATCTTTATTCCTGCTGGGATAATTATCTGTAATTTACTGTAATTATTATTTTCCGTTCCCATTCCTTTAGAGGAGCGGTAACCCATCGCTTCCTTGAGAGATTCCCATTCATAAACACAAACATCCCTCAATGCAGCTGCAGGGGAGGTCTGTTTAAGTGTGTGTGTGTGTGTGTGTGTGTGTGTGTGTGTGTGTGTGTGAGTGAGAGAGAGAGAGAGAGAAAAGAACACTGCTGTCATATGGCTGCAGATTTATTTATTCCACGATTAAAGAATAAAAAAAAACCCAAACAAAACCAGACTGACATCATGACATCATGACATCATGCTTGTGTGGTTGACATGCATCCGGCTTTACAGGTATCCAAATTTACCCCTACATGAAAGAAACTGCACGCTCTCTTTTCATTCTCTCTCACTCTTTCCTCCCTCTTCTTGTGTGTGTGTGTGTGTGTGTGTGTGTTTCTACCCTTTCTCAGGGCACATAACTCCCTGGGGTCTAATTTCTAAATAGGTTTTAGATTATAATTACTGACACACACCTGCAACACACACACAGACACACACACACAACACAACACACACACACTTTTCTCATATCTCACTATAAATGATGGGGACATATTTTCTTTAACCTCCAAAGATTACACAGGGAAAATGATAGTTTGTCATCACACACGCACACACACACACACACACACACACACACACACACACACACACACACACACACACACATCCATTATTGATTTGGATCTTTCTGTATGTTCTGATGTTTTAAACAACATTATATCATTGTGCGGCTCCATGTGAGTCATGTTAAAGGTAATTGTTGCCTACAGGGCAAATAGCGGACAAAGTCATCTAATTTATCACAATGTAGCCGACCTAACACACACTAGTGTTATTGATGGGCTCTGCTGTGTGTGTGTGTGTGTGTGTGTGTGTGTGTGTGTGTGACTAAGAGAAAGCTTGACAGAGAGTGAGAGAAACTCTGCTGTGAACAAAGTTGCCCCGTTGCTCATCGCTCACAACGTATGGCTGATAGATGGGGGCGGGGGGGGACATACAGTATATTCTTTTACCGAGGAAATGGTAGTTTTACACATACACACACACACACACACACACACACACACACACACACACACACACACACACACACACACACACGGTGTTGCACATGACCACCACAGAGCCATTTACAGTGTGTGTTGGTGAAGGGAGGCCCTGGCTTCATTGTGATAGATGCTTCCCATTAAGAGAGAGAGAAGGTTTGAAGGTGCGAGGGAACAGGAGGGAAAGGAGGTAGAAGGAGGAATGAGGTTCATGCCAAAAGGTCCTTTTCATGTCGTCGGCTACACACACCAGCGTTCCCTCGATGCTCAGGATTGAGCCAGTCGATATCAGTGCCGTACGGCGTCGACAACAACCTGGATGAACTCATTTCC
The DNA here is from genome assembly GCA_034670405.1 of Hoplostethus atlanticus. NCBI lineage: Eukaryota > Metazoa > Chordata > Actinopteri > Trachichthyiformes > Trachichthyidae > Hoplostethus > Hoplostethus atlanticus. The sequence continues at coordinate 57,484 of JAXDDX010000114.1, read as the reverse complement.
CCTGTCATGTGAAACCTCTTTCACACAGCAAGGATACTGGGTCACGTTTATCATTTTCAACACTTTACACCGCTTTCTGTTAGCGGGGAGCGGGGTTTGTTGTTTATCGGGGTCACAGGGAGACAGGATATCACAATTTAGCATCCTTTTTTTTACCTCGCCTTGCTATGCGGTAGACACATGCTAAGATTAGTATAGCGGGGGTGGAAGTAGTGAAGTACATTTACTCTTGTTATTGTAATGGAGTAGCTTTATTGCGTAATTGAGTATTATTTGAAGTCAGTCATTTCATTTTTACTCAAGTGTTTTGACCTATTGCACAAATTTTGTCGTCTTTCCGTAAAGCATTGCAACACAAACCGTCCAATCATAAATTGCATCTCCGTCAAACCTGCGCGAGTATGTGGGGGGTCATTTTAAATGAACTGACTGTAATATTATGGGCTGTATTTTCGTGAATCTATGGCGCGCGGTGCAAAATGCAGTCAGAAGGTGCACAGGATGCGGCGACTGATGTTTGGTCATTTCGTGCCCGTTGGCGCGCGGAGCACCTGCGGCGCAGTTGGAAGACGAGGTTGGATTAGGAGGAGTACATTATCAATAAGTGTGGTGAGTTTACGACCAATCAAATCCCTTCTTTTTTTTTTCACTCTCCTTTAAAAGCGGTACGCTGAGCACAGCGGCGCTCTGACGACTTGGTGATGGAAGAGAACAGTCCGGAACGGCTCCGCTAACAAAAGCTTCTCCCAGGAGGAAGCTGATGGTCTTGTGTGGGAGGTGCAGAATCAAATCAGAATCATCTAGTTAACCAATCAGGAAGCCTTTCATGAAGAAGAATGGTGGATGGCAATCATTCACACTGCAGCCACGTGTGTAGACTAAATGGGTTGGCTTTTGAATCCGATCTGTCAGGTAAAGCCACAAAAATATCCCTGTAATCCTTGACACTGCCTGATCGTTACTGACACACCCCCCTGCTGTGCCTCTCCCCACTTACGTGCAGTCAAGTTCACGGCGGGTCAAAATACTAGTCCAAATAAAAATGTAGTAAAAACACGCTAAGTAAGAGTTGTAAACCTAATCTAAAGTTATAAATGCATCAAACTGTTTTTTTCTACACTTCTTCTAGTCAGTAAAATAGTAAATGCATCTTTGAAAATTTCAAACTTTGTCTTATGTAGACTTATGACTGTTTCTGGGTGGTGATTGGTCCATTTTCACAACACACCTCTCACGTACACACATGTATGTTCCACCCCAAAACAGTTTTCCCTGACACTATTTTGAAAAGGCACCATTATGGCTCCGTAGCTCAGCCCCGCCCTGAATTGTGTGATTTGTTTGAGATACAAACCATTTTTTTTGCCGCTTTATCCCAGCAGACAGCAACTTTCTCCGGTGCTCACACAACCCTGTGGAGAAAGGTCGAGACCAAAATAACATACGAGAAAAAAACTTAGTTTGCTTAGCTAGCTAACTAGACTAACAAAGCAACTTGTGTAGCTTGTGCTGTTCCTATGAAGAAAACCTGCTTCACGAGGCCCTTGGCTCGTCTCACACATCACTACATTTTCAATTAAACCTGCAGAACCATCATCATCTATCTGATACCTCCGACGTTGTACTGTCTGTCTGGACAGTTTCCCTCTCTGCTGCAGCAGCTAACTTCACCCAGTCAACCCACTGAGCCAATCACATAAATGCATGAAAGGGAGGTGGGACCAAAGCGAACAAGGACCAATAGAAATGCAACACCTGAACAGTTTAAAAATAGCAAAACCCCCTTTGTCTATAAATTGCTCTTTATTTCATGTCCTGGTCAAAGCTGAGTTTTACTTACTTACTTTGCTGTTTACTTACATATGGATGTGAAAAAATAAATCTCAACATATTCATAGTCATATTACTCCAGCAGATAATTCTGGATTTACATTATTTTACTCATTTTAAATCTTTTTTTTTTTTCAATAAATCAATAAATAATTGTTAATTCCCAGACATGTAAAGTAAAAACAGGAAAATGTCCAAAAAATGTCCAAATAAAAGTAAAAGATTTGTGCCATCTCTTGCACAGCTATTAAAACTGAAGGGGAGATGTAGGTGAAGGGTAAAAGGTTTAGCGAAGCCTTGAATCAACTGGATTGTACCAGAAGGAGTGCAGCTCAACACGAGGTCCTGATACTCGGCACACTGTGTGATTCATTGTGTGACACCTTTGTGCAGCTGTCAGTGAACAATGACTCAGACAGGACCGATAGCAGAGATGTTTCATCAGCTAGACCACGTCAGAGTGTCTCATGCTTTATTCTGTCACCTACCATCTACTTTTCTAAGGATGCTGTTATGTGCTTCTCTCCTCTTCTCTTCTCTCCTCTTCTTTTCTACTCTCCTCCCATTTACATTAAAGTACCCTCCTATCCAGAGAGTGACCCACAACTAGCGCAACATCTGACTGACGTTGCGAGCAGCCAGAAAACCAGGAGGGTCAAAGGTCGGGTCCTGTGATGGTGAGTTGTGAGCGTTAAGGGGAAACGTGCCAGGAAAAGAAATAGAAGAGCTAAAGAGAGAGACGGAAGGGATTTGTTTCTCCCGTCCTTCTTCCCTCCTGTCTTCACCTCTCCTCTTGACTTCACTCCTCCTCTCTTCCTGTCTGCCATCTCTCTCTCTCTCTCTCTCTCTCTCTCTCTCTCTGTGATTTACCCCAGACCCCCTGTGTCCACTTATTTAGCTTTACTCATGCTGCCCCTTATTTCCTGGCAGATGGGCCAACAGTGTGTGTGTGTGTGTGTGGGTGAGTGTCAGAGAGAAAGGGACAGAGAGAGGCAGACCGAGTGTGTGTGTGTGTTTATGTGTGTGTGTGTGTGTGCACGCTTGTTATTCACCTGTTACTTAACACTTTTGACAGATGCCAGAAGGGTACCTGATGAAGCAGTACCAGACCGCTGCTTGTGTGTGTGTGTGTGTGTGTGTGTGAGTGTGTGTGTGTGTGTGTGAGTGTCCCTTGTGTGTACCTTGTCTCCTGTCACCCCATATATTCCCATGACAGGTGCCATGAGTGTGCATATCAACCCTATTACAGCTAAATAATGGAGTTTTCTCTCTTCTCTGCCTCTCTCTCCTCTTCTCCCTCCATCCCTCTCTCTCTCTCTCCCACCCATCCTTCATTGCTCCCTTTGTTCTTTCCACCTTTATTGAGGATCATTCCTCCTTCCCTCCCTTCGTCCCTCTAGCTATTCTCTTTTTCACCTCCCTCTCTCTCCTCCTCTCTCTCGTTAGCTCTGTCAATAATTGCCGGTTCTGTTTGTACCCATTGGGCATTTAGCAGATAAACAGATAGAGAGACAGAAAGGCATTTCACATGGGGACACTCTACATGACCGACCGGACTGAGAAAACATCGGACATCCCACACTTACAGCATGCTGAGGTAACTGTTTGAGTTTTAAGGAAGTTTAAGGTGACCTCTGTAAACTAAATGTCTTCTTCGTAGTGAGCGGTGGATCTGGTGAAGAGGTTTTGATTCATCACTTCCTGCTAGTGACCATACACTGTACAAAAACCTCTTCTTCTATTTTCTATTTCTGAGTACAGAATACGGAATAAGACTAAAAAGGTAAAATGTTGAGAAAAAACAGAGAATTTTCAAAGATTTTCAACTGAAAAGGATGCAGACCCTCGTGTTAGACGGCTCAAAGATGTTGTGTCTCATTTTGCAGCTGGACATCAAGTTCGCTTTGATCTTCCGAGATCACGTTATGGGGGAAATAACAGTGTTAAGAAAGCGTGGACGTGGTATTTCAGTGGCGTTTATGAAATGTATATCGGGGTGGGCCTACAGGTTGACGTGTACTACGCTTTGATCTGTGACTTGGACGTGTGCAGTCAGGCATATGAACTACAAACATTCCCAAGGTTCACAATTCCCATTTTCCATCCTCTTTGTTCTAAAATAGGAACAGAAAGAAAAGAACATTTTGGCCTCATTTTCTCTGTATAAATGAATAGACATAAAGGTGGATTGTCAACCCCGCAGTTCTCTCCAAGGTCTCAAACTACTGAGAGGCAGACTAAGTGGGTTCCAGACGGATGTTAATGCTACAACCGGGAACTGAACCCACGCGGTAGGTAAGACTGATAGGTGGCGTCATTCCTCATCTTCGACCGGCGCAACGGTGTCTCGCCCCTTCTCGGAAAAATGCAAAGTATATTTTTCTCACGTATGAACCGTGATGAACGCTATTCTCTGACAACACGGAAGTCGATGGGCATGATATTTCACAACATCACCCCAGGGGTAGCCGCCCACACACACTGAGCTTGGTCTCCTCTGCAGAAAACCAGGAAAGCAATGAAAAGCAACCCCACTCTCCTCCAGGCTAAAATCGAAGCCTCAATGGCGAGACGTTCTGCTCTCCGGCAGAGCAGCATCGACCGAGACAGCCCGAGACTCGACCGACTCGTGACAACACGCATCTGTCGGCGGAACTCTCCAATCTGCCGGGAGAGAGAAACTTCCAAAACTTCTGCCCTCTATGCAAATAGGTCTGGTTCGATTTCCTGGAGGAACGAGTCCTGAAACCCATTGGCACTTAGTTGATCCTATGGTGCGCCCCTGCCATCTCTATTCCCCGATTCATCTAAACCAAAGAACTTGGAAGCCCAATGTGCTGCTCACCCTATCGAAGCAGGTCTTGAGGAAAGAGGTTCAGCAGCTTCTTAGAGTTGAGGACCGATGTCCAGGGAGGTCAGCGAGGCCATCCCTGGGCTTACAGCAACCCTCCCCGGTTTCCAAAATGAGGTTGCATCAAGGGTGAAAGGAGGAAGGAAAAAAAAAAAAGAAAAGAATCACAGACTCATTTTGGCTTTTCGTCTGAATGACTTGGCCTCGTGTCAGAGAAGCCAGACCGCCTCATCGAGCAACGCCGAGGAGATTCGGCATGACCTCTTCGCCGGGGGGGAGAGATCAATACATTTTCTCTGCAGACTTTAAATAGAAATTGCAATTTTAATCAGAGAAAGATTTCGAAGGGAATTGACCACGACTGCGTTTTCCGTTTTGTGCTTCTTCATCCCTGCCTCTGATCCCAACAGCTGGAGGACACGAAAGCCAGGAGGGAGATGTGTTTCTCACAGTGTTCATCCCCTTTTGACTTTTTGCAACATTTCTTATGCTGCAAAATCAAATTATATCAAAGTAGTATTGAAATTCAAGATGTAGACAACTTCCTAGCAAGACCGATCAAAGTAGAACATGTAGGAATAATATGTTTTATGAAATGCTGAGCAAAGTTTTTCCGCTGAGACAATTTTAACAATTGAAATCGATCTGCTTCTGGATTTTTATACTTTTCCACACATTTCCTCGAATTTCCACTCCACTTGAAATAAAAGTATTCTGCAACAAGTCAAGAGGGGGCGAATACATTTTTGTAGCCGCTGGATCTGCTGATCAGACGCCTCTCTCTGTGAGATTTAATACCGCTTTGCCATCATCTGCTCCAGTTGAGCGGTTTACTGCTCTCACAGAAGGCGACTAACAGCCATATTAGGAGGGAAATCTGCTGAAAAACAACTAAAAATGGAGCGCTGACAGAAATGTACAGAAGTCTAATAGACCGTGTGGAACAGAAAGAAACAGTTAATCTTTGAGGCAGAAACAAACAGTAGCTCGCACTTGAAGAGGAAAAAGTGTACATTAACAAACGCTACACACAAAACTGTTCTGGCACATTTCCCATATAAGATGTTTAAGATGTTGCGTTGAAGGAACGCCAGAATTCACAGTTCCTTTATTGTATGTTTTGTATTTTGCAGATACAAATTCCATTTGGATCAAATACATTTTCTAGACAGTATTTTGTCATTTATTTTGATATGTATGTATTTGAGCCCATCTCTGCAGGCTGCATCTTCATTCAGTACACACACACACACACATAACACATTAACAGGTGACCTGTTGCATTGCAGAGTTGATAGCAGGGAACTTGTTAGCTAGTGCACACATAAGTACTGTTCTGTAAGAGATGCCATGCAGCACACACACATGCGTGCACACACACACACACAAACACACATACAAAGGTCGCTCAGCCAAGCATATAGAACTCCCAAGTGATTATGGCATAATGCACTCACATCACTGCTGAGGTCAATATCTCAAGCATATAGTGCTATAAAAGATGATAGGCGTGACACACACACACACACACACTGAGAATGTCATTCACTCACTCATACAGTATAGCCAACCAACTATAGTCTGCAGCGCTTCAAGATGAAATGCATACCTGCTGGGTTCAGTAACTGAAGCGAGAGGTGGCATGCAACTATTAATGGTAGCACATTACTTGATTGTGACGCTTCAGTGGGAATATACTGTATCATATCAACCGAGAGGCTTCCGCACGCATGCACATACGCAGGCAAAATACACATATAAGTGCACAAAAAAAGGAATGTGCAGGTTCATACAGATGGCAGATAGATCCTGATGGGGTGAACTCAACATAGCCAAGGGTAGCATGTGTAACGGTGAGACAGAGTGAACCATGCGATTACAGTTTCAGGTCAATGTAGGGACTGATAACACACACACACACACACACCGACCTCAGATCCTCATGAAATCCTCATTAGGGAAAACTAGGAAGCAACCTTGAGAAGGGCCTTGCAGAGAGCAGCCCACCCCCCCCCACCACCTCCAGGATGGTCAGGCGTGCCGACTGCCGCTAAGACGGCACTTCGCGCTTTTCAAAGTTAGGATGAATTCTGTCGCAATACGGTGTAACACAGTGAAATACACGGCAGTCGAGGTAACTTCCTTTAATAAAGGCTGCACAGTGGGGGACTTCAGAGCAGTCGGCTCCCCGACCTGCAGCTATTTTTAAAATCACGTAAGTGTCAAATGAGTTGTCTCAAGTCAGTGGATCCCCCTGTAACATCATTACTTTACTTTTATGTTACTTGTTTTTAACAGTACTTTTAAGGGACCAACCCCAAATTTTGGCAGTTACATCCTCAGTCGGGATAAGTCAGTTCCATCAGGGGAATTAAATAGCGTCATAGTGGGAAGACTTCCACCCAGTGAAAGTAAGCAATTCTTCCATTTCTCATCCAGACTGAGAGGATAACGACTACTTTTGATGAGAAGGAATAGCGGGATAGGGGCAGGATGTAGTTTTTGGATCATTTTAACCGCAAACTTCTATTTAGAGTGGGTGGTAACAGAAGTCATTTTTAGAGTAGGAACAGTAGTATTGTTGCACTACAGAGGAATTAATGTTAATGCACCACGTTACTAAGCAACACGCTACCACCCAACAATGCACCTAACTGACTAATGTTGCCAGTTAAGCTATCGGTTCATGCCACAGCTAACATCATAACAAGCCAGAGAAACATGCAGATGAAAAATGATGTTTATGTTGTTGACCGAAGGTGCAGGAAACACATTTTGTTTTGAATCTATGAGGGGAAAAAAGGACCTTGGGTTGAAACATATGAACAAGCATGCAACTACTTGGAAAGTGTCTTTCAACAATTATTTATTATATTTATTGTTTAGTTATTATTCTCTCTCTGACATGGTGAAACTGGTACCACATTGTAACTTTAAAAGTAAACTGTATAAAAAAATGTCTAAACTTTACATTTATTTATTTTAATTTTAAATGTAATGTAATTTATTTATTTGCTTGATTTATTTACTATTATTATTTATTTAAAAATAGTAATAATTTATTTCTGTTCTATGTTTTGCTGTGTGTTTTTTATTGTTATCTTTTTTATTTTATTTTTCCTATTTATCTTTTCTTTGCTCACTTTCTTTGTCCCTATGTCTACATCCAAGAAAAAAAAAGGGTGTCTCCACAATTATGTATAAGTGCAAGATTATTGGAATTCTGAAAATATCGAAGACACAATAAAGTATTAAAAACATTTATTGTTATTGTTCTTTGGTGTCATGTTGGCCATATTTCATGCTGTCTCAGGATGAGCAGAGCCACTTTTAAACTGTTGTTGTGCAATGAGATTGAACCATTTGGATGGTCGACCATGCCCAGCCCACGTCAGACAAATCATAGCAATGCTAGTGGACACCATCGTCCCTACGGTGAAAGTTAGGTCCTTTCCTAACCAAAAACCGTGGGTTGATAAATACATCCGCGACGCTTTGAACGCCCGCACTGCTGCCTATAACTCCGGTCTTGTATCCGGCAACATGGACGAGCACAAGGCAGCGTCCTATGGACTGAGAAGGGCGGTGAAGGAGGCCAAGAGGAGGTATAGGGACAGAGTGGAGTCGCAGATGGAGCAGCGCGACACCAGACGCCTATGGCAGGGGCTACGTACTATAACGGACTACCAGGGCAGACCCCCCGCAATTGTGAGTGCCGACGCATCCCTAGCGGAGGACCTGAACTCATTCTATGCACGGTTTGAGGCTAGCAACAACAGCGCTAGCTCGCCGGCTAACAACATCACCGTTAGCGCAACCGGAGTGAGTTCTACCGCTGGGGATGAACACACACTCTCTGTGACCGAGCACAGTGTGAGGAGGGCTCTGACGAGGGTGAACACCAGGAAAGCTGCTGGTCCAGATGGCATATCTGGACGAGTACTGAAGACCTGTGCTAATCAGCTAGCTCCAGTGTTCACCACTATATTCAACATCTCCCTGGCTGAGTCTGTGGTCCCCGCCTGCTTCAAGAGATCCACTATTGTCCCTGTGCCCAAGAATGCTTCTCCAGCATGCTTGAATGACTACCGACCGGTGGCCCTCACCTCGGTGGTCATGAAATGCTTCGAGAGGCTGATTAAGGACTACATCTGCGCCTTCCTCCCTTGCTCCATGGACCCGCTGCAGTTTGCTTATCGTCCCAACAGATCCACGGATGATGCTGTCTCCCAGGTACTGCACACCACACACTCTCATCTGGACAGCCGGAAGGGGGGCTATGTGAGACTGCTGTTCATTGACTATAGTTCAGCTTTCAATACCATAGTCCCCACCAGACTGGCTGGCAAGTTGATGGAGCTGGGACTGAACACCCCCCTGTGTGCCTGGATCCTGGACTTCCTGACCGCCAGGCCCCAGGTGGTCAGGGTGGGTAGACACACCTCCAACCCCCTCACCCTGAACACAGGATCCCCCCAGGGTTGCGTCCTCAGCCCCCTACTGTACTCCCTGTACACACATGACTGTGTGGCCAGGTTCAGCTCCAACACCATCATTAAGTTTGCGGATGACACAGTGGTGGTGGGCCTGATCTCCAACAACGACGAGAAGGCCTACCTGGAGGAAGTTGCTGATCTGTCACTCTGGTGCCAGGACAACAGCCTCCTCCTGAATGTCACCAAAACTAAGGAGCTGATTGTGGACTTTAGGAGGACACAACAACAGAGGACGTACTCACCACTGGGGATTAATGGGAATACTGTGGAGAGGGTGAGCAGGTATAAATACCTGGGAGTCCACATCACCGAAGATCTCACATGGTCCACACACACTGACACTCTGGTGAGAAAGGCGAGGCAGCGCCTTTACCACCTCAGGCAGCTGAGGAAATTCAAAGTCTCCCGGAGGATCCTTCAGTCCTTCTACTCTGGAGCTGTGGAGAGCATCCTGACAGGAAGCATCACTGCCTGGTTTGGCAACAGCTCCGCTCAGGACAGGAAGGCTCTGCAGAGAGTAGTGCGTTCGGCCGAGCGCACTATTGGAATTACACTCCCCACCCTGCAGGACTTGTACACCAGGAGGTGCAGAACCAGAGCCTGCAGGATCATGAAGGATCCTCACCACCCCAACAACGGACTGTTTCAGCTGCTGCGGTCAGGCAAGCGCCTCCGTAGTCACGCTGCAAAAACAGAGAGACTGAGACGGAGTTTCTTTCCTCAGGCCATCAGGACTGTGAACTCCGACCTCACCAGGGCCCCCACCAAGACACACACACTGCCCCTCTTATGCACACACACACACACTTAGGTAATGACTACACATAATTTATATACATATATACAATTTCTCATATTCTCATATTACTTTTTGTAGTGCTCTTACTGTAAATATTGTGTTGTTTTTTTTATATAAGAGCTCTTACTGTAATACTGTAAATATTGTGTTGTTTTTTTATTGTAAATACTGTGTACTGTTGCCCTTTGCACATTCCCGTTGAGCATTGCCACTTTTTCATTTCACTGCACACCCCGTGTGTGTATGTGACAAATAAAGTTCTTGAATCTTGAATCTTGAAACAAATGCATTTCCAGTCATATTTATCCTCGAATTTCTTTATTGAGGATATACTACAAAATATTCCACCTCAAGTATGTGTAAAAACGTTTTTGGAATATTTTATTAAAGTTTGCTGTTTCCATTTCCAGTGCATGACAGTGTCTAATTGGTTTTCTATCTGAGCAAGAGAGGCAAAGGTGAAAAAAAACAAAGGTGAGAGATATGAGAGAGTAACGGAGAGAGAAACAGAAAGATAATAGAATGTCAGATGGCTAGAGAGATAGAGATATACATACATGTAGAAGATATTACCATGGCTACCGTCCTTGATGTAGCAATAAATCTTTTTCTTTTTTTAACACCTCAAGAGACAGGAAACCCAGAGGTAGTTCTCATTACAGAAAGGTCTGAATGGAAGCTATTGATGTTTCACATCTCCGCTATCAGAAAGTGCAGAGGGAAGGGTCATTATCCGACTGGCCTTCCGGATCGCTCTACTGTAAAATGTGACAGCTGTGGAGGCCAAATCGATTCCACTGTCGAGCTAAAAGAAAGCACATGGAAGAAGAGCAGAAAGGAGCAATTTAAGAGGAAGAAGAATCAAAAGAAATGGAAGAAAAGAAAAGAAAAGAAAGAATAGTTAATAGAGTAAAATAGACAGAAAGTAAAAGAGAAAGACTGGAAAGAAGGAAGGAAGAAAGGAAGGAAGTGAGGAAGGAAGGAAGAAAGGAAGGAAGTGAGGAAGGGAGTTAGTTAGGAGGTCTGGAGGTCTTAGGGAGATTTTGATTCCTCAGCCGTCTTTTCTTCATCTCTGAAGAAACAGGGAAGATCCCAATTTTGTGATCACCTCCATCTGAAATGTTCCTCCTAAAAAACCCTGAGGAGAATAAATTCTGGAGACTTTATGAGATCAATGTGAAGATGCTAACATGTAGCATATATAGTGATAATACGCTCCTAGTATATGGATGCTGCCCCTATGGCTTCAATAGGAAAATGCAGCAGGATGTTTGAGAAGGAGTTGTAGTGTATGCAGGAGACATCATCTTCCTCACTCTTCCTCTCCGGACCAGACAGAATACACAGCGCCACCCCAAAGACTAACACATTCCTCTCCCAGGGCCTTTTGGTCAGGTCAGGACCCCTGCCGGGCTCCTAGGGACCCCAGGAACCCCCCTCTCTCGGCAAAAGGTGGATTTTCCCCATAAAACTGTCAAAAGTAACACTTTGCAGGTTTTACTAGCCGCTCGGGTGCCATTTGGAGATGGGACCACTGATAAGGGCCGGGGAAATGGACTTACTTTGCATTCCAAAGGGGGGGGACAGACTAAGAGAACAAAGAGTTCTGCAATACACTGTATATATATGATTTCTGCATGTTTTCTATTAAATGTGAATAACACATCCTGTGGCGGATGATGTACCCTACTCCCCAATGTATTATCTTGCTTATTCAAGGCACACAGCGTGTGTTATTAAGATTTTTGGTTTACTCGCCAGCGTTTTGTGGTAAGACAGTGATGTTTGGTATCATACAGACACATTTGTTGTAAGGTGATTAAATATGTCACTTGCATCCCCAAAGGGTCAAGAAAAACCATGTTTTCCAAACCTGAGCTGGAAATGCAGTTTTAGGAAAATGGGAATCACCGAGCATCCGGTTGTAAATCTGATGCATGCAAATGAGGGAAACACCTACTCTCCTGACTTGCCATAAAGCCCTCTGAGCCCTTTGGCTCGCTCTCTTACACGCTCGAACGAACTCTCTCACGAAATATCACGAACTAAGAACTACGAAACTAAGTTTGAACCTGGCTTCAAGCTCTTCTACAAGCAACTACCAGATCAGCTCTACGGTGAATATCGACGAGGCGCCCGAATCGAATTCACTCAACCTGATCCAGAAGACTACGCAACCAAATCAGAAGCCAGCCGCTCCGCTACTCTGCTACCTGAACGACGTGTGCCAAACACATCGACCCTTCCCTCTATCTTCACTGAGGTGAACCGTTGGCACGACCACCCTGACGAACCAAGGCCCCGGACCGCACTCCACAACGGCCCTCCTGACATCAACTGGCCCAGCCCAACACGTGCGTGTGTTTACCTGGCTACTGCGACTGCGCAACGGTTGCCCCGGAGACGAGGACGCCGCCGCTGACGCCCCACAAACCAGACGGTTACCCCGGAGACGAGGACGCCGCTGACACCCTACCAACCAGACGGTAACCAGCTTTCTTGTTGATGCACGGGTGATGCAAAGGCAGTGTTGAACTGTGAAAGTGAGGTTAGAATACCCTCTCTCTCTCTCTCTCTCTCCGCTGTCCCTTTCCTTTGGTCCCAAGTCTCTCGGAAACGGTCAGCTGTCCTCCAAGTCATCTTTCGCTGTTGCCACGGTATCACCATTAGACGCATTACAGCTCAGGTCGTCTTGTCTGTGCCAACTTCCTTGCCATCTTTGATTCCAATATCATTTGCCACTCGTATTTGATATATCCTCTGCCACTGTTTAGTTTCCTACCTTGTTTGATATATCCTCTGCCACTGTTTATCTTGCTTTCTTGTTTGCCAGTTTTATTGCCATTGCCTGTTTTAGTTTACTATACATGTGTTCATTTTATTAGTGTTTGTTTTACTTAGTTAATAAAATCTTTGCGTTTATAAAGAACTGGCTTTTGTGTGTCATTGATATATCCTGGACATGAAGGTAGAAAATCACTGTAATCTAGAGCTAACTTCTTCTGATTATTAGACTGATATCATTGTAAAGAGACTATTCCAGTGTAAACTGGTGGTGCCCCGTAAGTGTTAATTAATAAGATATTAATTACTAAGAATAATTTCAATAATTGTCAATTTCAAGAATTGACCAAATAGTCTCATCGTTCATAACGAAGCTCAACACACTACAGAGTCATAAAACATCATATTGAGTTTTCTGTTGAGATCTTTCTCTCATGTCATGGTCTCATATTCAGGAGAGTTAAATGAGACTTATATGAGATCATTTGGAGATCTCTTGTTTCGGTCAGAGATCAACATGAGCTGTTATGTGGTTGTTTCTCTTGAGTTGAATTAAAGAAATAGGAGAAAATGCCTTTAGTACATTAGATTACAGTCATTTAGCACACGCTTTCATCCAAAGCGACTTACAAAAGGTGATACAAATCTTAGTCTTAAAAAGAGCTCATTTGTGTTCAGGTAGAAAGGTAGAAATATGAGATCTGTTCTTGTCGAATGGGACACGCTTCCTACGTCCCTGTACCAAAAGGAAGGCTGAATACAACACTGTTGTCTAAACACAAGGGGACATTTAGTCACAGTAGTCCACCAAACTCTTTTGAAAATGTGGGTCTCAAGTGGATCCCGAGCTTGAAAGCGACTGTTTGTAAACCACAAGGGAGAATTACATATTTCAAAGACTCCACAGTTAATAACATTACACCGATCTGTCTGTGGTGACGAGGCTCAGAAACACAGTGGAAAGCAGAGAAAATAGTTCTCATGTTTCGGTGAGCTCTGAAAACCTTTTAGTTAACTTTTGGACTAAAGGTTTTGGTGTTCCCCCGATCCATAACTGCAGCAGTACGAGCCCCCTGGAGATGCTGGTTTTATTCTGAAGGAGCAAGCGGGGGGCTCTGCAATGTCAGGTCAAAGCAAAGACGGCATATTTGTTACTGATCGATCCCCTGCATTCCATCATTGCGCCTCATTATTATAACTTCAGAATAATGTCGGTGCATTTACTGCACTTCATCACCTAAACTATGATACCAACACATAAAGGAGATATGTATGTAGAAAGCATCATAAATGCCACAATAACTGCACCTAAACGGCATTGGTCACTTGGCAATCAATCCACTAGCTGCAAAAAACCATCTCCATGTATTAGACACTTCAAAGTCTATCATTGTTTTTCGGTGGAGAGATGGGAGAGGAAAGCGAGCGAGGCGAGGACTGCTCTTCAGAGTAACCTTAAATGAATACATCAGGCTGTAGTCAGAAAGCTGAGTCATTAGATGACATCGGCAAATTGTCAATGTGTGTAACTCTCCGTAATGACTTCTAATGGCACCGCAGAAATGTGTGTGTTTCCTAAATGCAACTGGTCGTAAAAAATGTATGGTCGTAGAAAATTGTAATTGCCATTGGGATTGTATAATACACTTCAAATTCAAAGTTTTAACACTTTATCTGACTTTGCTGAGACCATAAGCATCATTTGTGAACCTGAACTTGAAACATTAAATATTATCAATAAATAAAATATATTTGTGCATTTACACTTATTTTAACCAGGGATATAGTGGAGGCTAAACCCACCTAAATTCATTTTATCCACCTCTTAATTTGTAGAATATTTGACCACGTAATCCTTCGATATGAAATTCAGAGTATACAACATAGTATCAAGTTATACAAGTCTTTTAAGCGGAAAAGTATAAACTAGTTGGTAGTTGACTTATGATGATCACTGGAGATCATAAATTACCCACCCGCCTCACCATCTTGAGTGCAAAAATAACCAAAAGAGAAATAAGGTAGGATAAGGTTTGACATTATCCCAGAGATGTTATTCCAGCAAGAGCAAAATCACTGGAAACGCCAGAGACTATAGACTTTAATCCGTGATGTCATACTTCCTGGCGCTGATGAAATGACAAGACTAGGACACGGTTGACGTGAATTGGCAGGCTTTGTGAACAGAACGACAGCAGTAAGGGTGGATTGCCGGAGTCAGGGGTTGCATTTTCTGCTTTATAATAATAATAGAATAAAAGTCACTTGGGTGAAAAACCTCAAGCAAACAATACACACACACACACACACATGAGTAGCGTCGGGAAGACCGATTCTTTTAACTCAATTAACTCGATTATTTTGGGCCGTCCGATAGAAGTGAATCGATTCATTATGATTCACCAATAAAAATCTAGATTCAGGTGATAACTAACTCTATGTGAGGCTCAAACCCACGACCCTCAGCTTGAGAGTCTGATGCCCTACTAATTGATCTAAACAGACACAGCAAATGATAAAAATAAAAAATAAAATAAAACACTTATTAACCCACAGGTTAGTGACAATAATAATATTTATATAATTATTTGCTCATAACAGGGATTAGTTGAACATCCTACCTTTCTTTTTCGTTTCAAATAGGTTAAGCCAATAATGATGACTCACGTTAGGTTTACTCTGCAAACCGCTATGATTTGTGTCTTCATATAACTTAATTTAGTAATTACAAAACTTAATAAAGGTTTTCCACTAGTATGTCAGCGTAGTACCGTACATTCAGATACATGCAGTATTATTATTATTATTATTTCATTTTATTTGGTGGGCTCTTGACTTTTTGTTGACCAATGGTAAATGTTAATTTGGGCTTATTGTTTACCCAATTACCAGTTCATTTATTAAACAACATCTTAAACATTACAAAAACTGTGTTGTCATGTTACATTATTGCACTGGCCTTGTTCACGATTCAATAGGGCTCCTTGATCCGGGTAAGCGGAAGTCGAGTCTCTCTCATTCATCGGTTTATTCAGCAGCACCCGGCTCAGTCGGTCCTTACGCTCAGCGGTTCACTGAACGGCTCACTCCATTCTTCAACTCAGCGGTTCATTGAACGGCTCACTTTGTTCTTCAACTCAGCGGTTCGCTGAATGGCTCAGTCCATTCTTCGGCTCAGCGGTTCACTGATCGGCTCACTCCGTTCTTCAACTGAGCAGTTAATTTGATTCAGCAGCACCCGACTCAGACACAGACACACA
This sequence comes from Hoplostethus atlanticus, assembly GCA_034670405.1. NCBI lineage: Eukaryota > Metazoa > Chordata > Actinopteri > Trachichthyiformes > Trachichthyidae > Hoplostethus > Hoplostethus atlanticus. Next base: position 41,464 of record JAXDDX010000114.1, on the reverse strand, counting down.
AGTCACCTGGCATGCTGTAACATGGTGAGTGTTTCACAATGAACAAGTTTGAGAATTCATGAGTGATTATGACTAGTTTATGGAGTTATTAGCAAGGCGGGATCGGAGTAGTTACTAAAGACACATGTTGTTCTCTGGTGCTGCTGTAACCGCTGCTGAATCGATTCAGTTGTGTGTGCGAGTTGATTCAACTCACTCACTTAAGCGAGTCGGTTCTTTTGGCATGGTTGTCTCTGGCTCTGGGCGAGACTTGTTCTCTTTCCGAGCCACACGAAATCCATTCTGTCTCAGATGCTGCTGCATGTGTCACGATAAGACACGCTTCCCACACACATAAACACACATGCAGTCACATATCGCTTGTTGTCGTAAAAACCTCAGGATTCCAATTTTGGTGATTTTATTTATGTTTTCATTTCAATTAACAAAAACCCTTTCAAAACCCTTTCAAAACCCCAGTGGATAAACTGGATGCACAGTGGCTGATTTTCTTATTTGGAGATTTTTCATCCAATAGCGACAGCGGATGACGATCAAAATAGTTATTTTTTCCTCACGTGCATTAAGTGAACAATCGGAGCTATATCATGATGATTGCTGCAAAGATTGGTGTTTTTCTCAGAATGCCACTGCAGCTTAAATCAACGGATGCAAACAGGCTGGACGTTCACTCTGCCACCGTCGAATCTTCTGGTCAGGCGTGAAAGAAGAACATTTTTATTGCTCGATCAAAGATTATTTAACCTGTAGAACTGCACGTCATGTGAGATAACCTGGTTTGAAAAAATGAAACTGTGGATGGGTGTCAACTTTTTAAATTCCGTTAAAATCCCCAATGATTGACGTGCTTCTTTTCTCTACTTGCACTGATTTTTCACATTTTCTATTTTAAAATACATTAAATTTCCACTATTGCATAATATGGATGATATATAATCGCAGCATCAAGTCTCTTTTGTCTCTCTCTCTCTCTCTCTCTCTCTCACACACACACACACCGCCTGCCTTCTTCAAGCCGTCTAACTAATGGGTTAAATCTCACCATGGTTTAATAGATGTGAAGGCTTGACACACTTAAGCACGCCGAGAGACTAATCAGTGAACACACAGGCATGCTCGCTCACATGGAGTCACACCAACACGAGATCATGGAGAGGGATTTGCGTACAAGCAGAACGGAAGAACGGATCGAAGAAAGGAAAGAAAATAGGAAAAGAAAATTCCTAATTAAATCAAAATGTCTGTCATATTCCCTGATCGACGTTTTAAAAATTAAACATGAACACCAGCGGCTTCTTCTGGGCTGAGGCTGGAGAAACCCATGGAGACTGTCTGCAGCCTTACAGGCCTGTACCCGGTTGTCAATGGATTTCTGTACATCTGGACAACCTGATGACATAAATTCATAGTTTGATAGGGGGCAAAATCAGACTTTCAAAACGTGTGTGTGTGTGTGCACCCTTGAGTATATGTCTTAATTCTTATGAGGTCATAAGAATTATGAAGGCAATATGGGAATCGCCCCTTTATTAACTACCGCCTCTTAACCTGGGATATCACATGAACACATTTATGAACCCACAAGGACCCCAACTTTCCAAGGACCCCACATTTCCCATTTAATTGCTCACATTCAAGTTAAATCTACCATTCATAATGACCATTTTACTTTGAACATTTTCATTTTAGTCGTACTGAAACGTTTCGGGTTCTGCTCGGCTGGATTTCTAAATTTCATGAACAACGTAGTGGACAGGGCTGGAGGCGGAAGCAGGGGGAGCCGGAGGGACTGGTGGTGAACGTGGCAGGCAGAGGAAGAGCAGGTAGACAGGCAGGGAGGAATGCGGTATGGCTGGGTACGGGTGGAGATCACACTGGCTGAATAACGATCTGGCGATGAGTGGATGCAAGGCCGGGGTTTTTATACTGGTGGTGATGACTTGATGGATAGCAGGTGTGCGGGGTAGAGCAGGTGATCGGGATGAGGTGATGATGCAGGGAGGAGCCGGAGACTGGAGCCACGCCCGCCGACACATACACACACACAGACAGGGACAGACAGGTAGAGACACATGGGGAAACACAGGGGGCACGGTGGAGACCGTGACAACTACACACTTGGGGTTTCCAATATTTAATATAGAATTAACAGCATATACTGTATATGCAGGGTGTGCAAAAATAACAGCAGCAGAGCACACTGGGACGAGTAAAATAAATGGAAAATATGTACAGCATGAATAAAGATGAAAAAGTTTATCTGCAGAATGCAAATACAGAAATGAAAATATCAAAAAAACTGTGCCGGGACAGAGAGCGGGAGTGTATAGAGAGAGGAACAGACACAAATAGAGCAAGGCCTCAGGAAAGCCTCTTTGCTTTAATGTTCAACAAGGTTAAGACGGTAACGGGACGAGAGAGAGGAGGACAGGAGGAGAGAGAGGGGTTCAGAATGCAGAGTGGTCAATGTCAAGATGGCTTCTTGAACATCTCAATCTTGGTCAGGAACAAAAGATTCACAGTTCATACAGGAGCCGCCTTATGCCTTGAAACAGACTGACTAGGTGGATCCAGGTTGTAGTTCTGTGAAAGAATATATCTAGTATTTTTTGGGGGAGGCTGGCCAGGTGGTCCACTCCCTGCGGTTCAACGCCAAAAGAGCGGCGGGTCTTTCTACTGATCGGCTGAAGATGTCAGGTCAAAAGGTCAGGTCACATAACTAGAGATTACCACAGAGTCCTGTAGCTGGAGAGTCCTGGGGCCTCATTTATAAAACTTTGCGTACGCACAACCCTCAGAATCTACTAACGCAAGAAAATATTCAGATCTATAAAACCGTGCGGCGCACACCTGTAGCAGTCTTCTCTTTATAAATACCCACCTGTGGTGAATTGTGCGCTCGTGTACTCCTCCCAGTGTCCTCCCACTACTCCTCCCAGTGTCGTCCCACAATCATCCATAAATGGTCAATGCTAAATAGCTCATGAATATGCCGACGTTGTTAAGTAGCCTTTGTTGGACTATCAATGAGGGAAAGACGGAGATGGCAACGAGGTTGAGCGCCGTAAAGGTGTACTGTTTGGGGGCTCAGTAGAGGCATCTGGGCCACATTGTGGAGAACCGCACAAGCCCTAATAATCCGGCAGACCTTAATAATAATAAAAATAAACTTTAGTTATATAGCACTTTTCAAAACAAAGTTACAAAGTGCTTTAGAAGACAAAATAAAAATGGTAGACAAACTGACGATGAACAAAATGATAAAAACAAGTTAAGTTATTAAGTTATACAACATTGAGCATAAGGAGCTACATATGAGAGAGTAAACTATGCTTAGCCCCTCAGTTGTATTTTTGCCCCCTCAGTTTAAGCTTTATGTATCTATAGAAAAATATTTCAATAGGTGTATGCTAGGGCGTCCATAGTAGCCCACTGAAACGGAGCGGAGGAGATCGATAGACAGACAGACACGTCACTTAGTTCAGTTTCTCAGCCTGCTTGCTTTTCGTGGTGGTAAATACAACTTTCGGCCCTAATTCCATTTCCCCCGTTGTAGAGGGAGAGGGAGATATAGAGAGAGAGAGAGAGAGAGAGAGAGAGATGCAAGCCGCAAACTGCTGTTTCTACGCGCCTCCCCCTGCTGATTTTGACAGAGAATCGTTATCGTTCATAAATTCTCTGCAGTGCTTCGTTCTTATGTGAGTCTCTGATTAATAAATGTATTCTTTGATTTTGAACAGTAGCCTCATGTTGTTGTTATTTAGTCTTTCTGGGGCTATTGCATGGTTAAATCAATGAGTTTTATTTTATGAAAAAAATTGCCCCCTCGCAAAATTGCCGGCCCGGTAAAATAATCAATAAATCAATAAAAAGAGTTAAGAGAATGCCTTTGTATAAAAATAGGTTTTAAGTAGTAACTTAACAGATACAACAGACCACAATCCCTGTGAAAGCACACTTATAAAACTATGTTTTTAAGAGGACTGAGCTTTATTTTGTGATCTCCCCATCGGTCGTCGCTGATTCCCGTGTCTGAAAAACTTTGCGGTGATCTCTACTACGCATGGGTGAAAGGATGCGTAGAAGTGCGCACCTTTTACCGCATAGAAGTTTTCTATAAATCCCGACGTTTGCGGTAAAATATGCGTATGCATAAAATATGCGCAGCAACCTTTATAAATGAGGCCCCTGGTCCAAGTTTAAGTTTCCACTCTGTGTGTGTGTTGGGGAGAGAGAGAGAGAGAGAGAGAGAGATTCAAGATTCAAGAAGTTTAAGTGTCACATGTGTGTGTGTGTGTGATAGAGCTAGGATACATGAGGTTAATTCCATACAGCCAGATTGTGGGGTTACCGTGGTTCGTTAGTAAATTAACTCAATTAACTTTAATTGACTTTAGGCCTCTCTCTCTCTCACACAGATAAACATAAAAAAATTAACATGAATTTAAAACTTAGTACAACGCAAAGTACAGCAGAAAAAAAAGGCAAAATAAATATATAAATACATAAAACTGTCTGTAAAAGTATGTTTTAAGAATTGATTTCACCAAAAAGAGTCAATTGTGGTTGTTTACCAGACACAAGAGAGATCTTGGGTTACTTTTCAACACGGTTTGTAGCTGCTATAATGTAACACTGGATTTCACAATATTTCAAAATATTGTGGCGTAAATTGATAAACCATTAACACTATAGGGGGGGTGAAGGCTAACCATGCAGACATCAATTGAATGAGGTAAGTCAAATTATTAATAACTATTAATTCCTGATGTGATTTTGAAAATGTAAACACTACCTTGTACAGAAAGTGGAGGGATATTTTAAAAATTGGGATATTTCAATTTGAAAATTTGAAACAGCAGTCTTGGCCTTCCTAACCATCAAAATCAAAAGGTAAAAACGAGGCTCCTCATTTCTCAATGTGTTAAAACAATCCTCGGTTGAGTCGGTGTGACACGTGCAGCATTAGATAACACAATGCAGATATAACATCTATTACACATAGAAGTGGGATGAGAAGATGGAGCAGTGCTTGCCAGAGATACACACACACACACACACACACACACCCACACACGCAAAGGTGTCAGCTGGGTGGCTGTTGCTGCTATTTAGCCTTGACCTGATAGTGAGGCTGAATCAACCAAGGAAGAGTTGGCTGCTAATACTGTTAATTCCTCCAGGGCACAGCGAGAACACATGGTGCCTTGTGTCTAGCAACCGGTCTGATTTTATGTGTGTGTGTGTGTGTGTGTGTGTGTGTGTGCTGGCTGTTGATTCCACAGCTCCTTTAAGAGCCAGTTTTAAACCTGCCTATCTCAGGATTCTGCTATTTTGGTCAGGGCATGAACTTGATGGCTGTCCATTGTGTGTGTGTGTGTGTGTGTGTGTGTGTGTGTATACCCCAGATCAGCAGTCTGGTGTAAGCTCCTTGTGCTACTATTTGGGTCACGTGCACACACTAGTTGTACGCGGTCTGCTGATCACTGGCCCGGCCAAAAACAGAGCCAGGCAGCCACAAAAGTTCTGCTGGATCTCTGCCATAGGTAGCCTAGCTGTGTGGAGAAGATGTTTCTTGTACCCATAGTGCCACGGGGCCATATGGGATGTGTTTTTGGTGGATTCAAATAAAGCTAGTAGCTAGCTAGCAGCAAGCTAAATATAGGCTGACCTTATGCAATGATTCTTGCAAAGAAATGGGCTTAGTGCAGCTTGCGTAACATTACCCAATGCATGCTGGGGAAAAGCAGGTATTGAAAATGAATGCCAATGCAAACTTTTTACAGTATCAAAATGTGATTTTGACAGAGATGACAGAGATGTCTCTTATGTTTTTCTCTATCACAAGTCAATGAGCCAGATTGACAGCTCTCTGACCCAATCAGGATGGGGCACCTTTTCGAGCCCGTCTTTAGATTTGAACCGATGATCGTCCTACCTTTCTTTCTTTCTTTCTTTCTACCTCTTCCTGGGTAAGGTCAGTCACTTTTTCAGTCTTGTCCAAATCGTTCTCTTATTCTCACGTGGTGTTTACCTCCTTCATTTCTTTGTAGTTGAAACCCAACATGTCACCATCACCATCACCCTGGGCACTGGGTCAACAAAGCCCAGTCTCTTATATACCCTCACTACAGACTGACTCGCCATGCCAGACTGGACGAGTCTTGTCTTTCTCTGCATTTTCTACATTTGGAGAGATGCGTTCACGTTCACAAATCTTGTCGAAATTTTCTGAAGTGTCCCGACTGTCACAGGGAAAAGATAATCCCTGCAAAATCAGCCTGGGTTTCTGTCACAGTGTCCACAAAGCCAGTCTCCACTCACTGTCAACCGTTCTCTATCAGTGGCACTGTGGTGGGATAAGCTGACACTGGGCACGCGGTGACACACACACACACACACACACACACACACACACACACACACACACACACACACACACACACACACACACACACACACACGCTACAGACATATGCACACATTCAGTCATGCTAGACACACATAATGCTAAGCATGCTCCATCTCCCTTTTCTGCTCCCTTGTGCCACACACACACACACACACACACACACACACACACACACACACACACACCTTGTCTGTTCTCTGCTATCTGTTATGCTTGTTAGCCAGAGGACACACAAAGCTGATGTCTGCCCACTTATCCACTCCCTAACTCTGCTGTGTGTGTGTGTGTGTGTGTGTGTGCGCGCACGCCCACAGGAAATACAGTACAGGCAGCTCAAACTAGTGTTATAGAAGTTATAGATGAGATCCCTCCCTGATAAACTGAAAGACAGGCGTACAATAGTTTACCAGGCTAAGCTGATATGGGATCAGCCAGCGACACCGACACGGTACAATCCCATTCATTCATAAACTGATATAGATCCACATGTGAGAGTAAAAAACCATGCCGGCGTGGTTTACAATCATTCTCCGATCGTAGATTGTCATCAATGTGAAGGCACTTCCCTGCCAGAAAGATTTGAGCATAACAAATGTATTTGTTTTCGCAGAGGTCTGATTTCCAAAGTGCTACAAATGATCTGTGTAAAAAATGTTTGAGCGAGAAAAAAATATTTTCAGATTTATTTTCAAAAGTGGAACGACAGGGTTTTTGCAGTGGTTTTGCAGTGATTTGAGTGAGAGAAATACATTTAAATTTCCAAAGAACTATTTTCAAAAGACTTGAGCAAGAAAAATGGATTCATACACACACATTATTCATCTACATATATTTCTAAAGACTTTTGAGTTATTTGTACACATTTCACGCAATTGTGTGATCAGTAATTTGCAAGCAAGGAAGGAGGTGGGAGCTAAATGAGACCTAGAAATCTGATTGGCGGGACCTGTTTCTTTTATCCAGTCAGGTTCCACTTTCATAGACCAGCGATGCTCGGTAACGAATGATCGGATCCCAGCAATGTAATTTTAGAGGCGAATCTAAACATCTCTTTTGTATTTTCTGACGTCATGATATATAACATATATACAACATATATAACATAAACATATGCCTCTCCTCGTTAGTACGGAGACCGGGGTTCAATTCCCCGACGGGGAGGACTCCCTACCTATATGGGGTGGCTGTGGCTCAGGAGGTAGAGCGGGTCGGCCTCCAATCAGAAGATCGTAGGTTCGATCCCCAGCTCCTCCAGTCCACATGTCCAAGTGTCCTTAGGCAAGACACTGAACCCCAAATTGCTCCCGATGGTCAGACCAGCACCTTGCATGGTAGCTCACTGCCGTGAGTGTGAATGAGAGGCATATACTGTAAAAGCGCTATATAAATGCAGTCCCTTTACCATATGGGCTAGACATATATATGCTATTTGTATTTTATACAAATACATATATGTTATATGTATAAATAATTATATATGTGACATATATGTCACAAAATGCATTATACATACATAAACATATATATTTGTATGGGCTAGACATATATGTCATATATGAAATTGTTCCAATTTCTAATAGGTTTCATATATAGTTTGTACATACATGTACATATATGTTTTTCCTTCATATGTACATATATTTCATATATGGAAATTTACTATATGTACATATATTACATTTCCGTATGGGATAGCAACTCTAGACAGTTAAGCTGGGGACACACTACATGACTTTTAGGCTGACTCGAGCCACAAATGGCATCCAGATGGGAGTGAGCCGGTGCTAGATTGTGTCATCGTCACCATTATTTCAAAAATGTTTGATTTGTGGACATCCTCGTAGTGTAGCGTGAGCTGGTCAACCAATCAAATCTGAACGGAGAAGGGCAATAACCAATGAGGGTTGAGAACCAGGGAAAGAAAAAAAATACAGGAAGTGTCAAGTGTGTGTTCCCTGAATCCAACTGGTCATGTTACGATCAACTGGGGGGAACCCAAATACAGAACTCAGACTAGTGGATGAAATAGAAAAGGTTTATTGTCAGGGGATTTCCAGGGAATGAGGACGGATGAAGGGAAAGGTCCAGCAGGCAAAGGCAGAAGGGAAAAGGGGAGCTGAAGGCTAGTGGAGCGTGGCGGGGCAGGAATGAGGCTGAGCGTGGCTGATGGAGTCAACAATACAAACTAGAGACTGTAACTTGAATGCACAAGTCAAGTGGCGACGTGAGCTAACCACTATGGTTGAAAACAACGATCTGGAGATGAGTGACTAAAGAACCGGGGTAGATATACTGCAGAGTTGATGGGTTGATGAATAGCAGGTGTGCGGCTTGGAGCAGGTGAGTAGGCTGGCCAGCAATCAGGGAGCCAGGAGAGTGAATGGAGCGCCACACCCACATCCCAGACACACACACACACACACACACACACACAGAGAGACAGACAGGGACGCAACAGAGACACAAGGGCGAGGGAAAACACAAGAAACACATGGGAACAACTGGAGGCACGGCCGTGACTGTGACAGGTCAAGTGTGTGTTCCCTGAATCCAACTCCTCAAGTGTGTGTTCCCCCGAATCCAACTCCTCAAGTGTGTGTTCCCTGAATCCAACTCCTCAAGTGTGTGTTCCCTAAATCCAACTCCTCAAGTGTGTGTCCCCTAAATCCAACTCCTCAAGTGTGTGTTCCCCCAAATCCAACTCCTCAAGTGTGTGTCCCCTAAATCCAACTGGTTAAGTGTGTGTTCCCTAAATCCAACTCCTCAAGTGTGTGTCCCCTAAATCCAACTCCTCAAGTGTGTGTTCCCTAAATCCAACTCCTCAAGTGTGTGTTCCCTAAATCCACCTGGTCATAAAGTGTGTGTGTGTGCGCCTCAACAACACAAGCTGAAAATGACCTACAAATGCCAGCCGTTGAGTGTGTGATGTCCAATCCTTTCAGTCTGTTCAGTCGGGTAGTGCTGCTGTAGCGTGTAGCGAAGCTGTAAATAACTGGAAGGGACCCGTGAAGAGCGTCTAGAGTATGGGATGGGACCAGACAACACAATTACTCATGTTACAAATGAGATCAGTGGAAGCAACCACTTTCTGAGCTGACTCATCTACTGTGCCTGATGTACCAACAATATGCACTGATATGAGAAATAACAAGGTTACACAAAAATACAAGGGAAAGTGTTTCAAGCATTCAAATAAAATCTACAGACAGACAACAGCTAGACAAGGACACACACACACACACACACACACACACCCCTATATGAGACAAAAAGCCAATGTAATTGTAGCAGGCAGGACAGGAATCTACAGGGGCTGAAGAATAAATGTGAGTATTAGCTTGTCTAGGAGGAGCACACACACACACACACACACACACACACACACACACACACACACACACACACACACACACACACACACACCACCTTCCATGGCTCATCACTTTACAGAATGCTGAGGGCTGCACTCTACACAGTAATAAAGGATCATTTACAATCATTTATTTCTTCTCTCTCTCTCTCTCTGCGGACCGATCTGTCCATCTCTTCATCTTTCTTCCTCCCCTGCCGTCTCCTTCCCTCCTCCCTCCGTCACTCATACCCTGTTCTGTCTCTCTCTTTTTGACCTTTTTACATCCGTTGCTTCCTCTTCCTTCCTTCCCTCTCTCATTTGTCGTTCCCCTCCCTCTCATCTATCTATCCTCTGTTTCTTTCCTCTCTGTTTGCTCAGCCTAAACCCATTCATCTAAATGGATATGTGGAAATGTACCACCTGATTGCTGCAATACTAAGCAATACCAAAAAGAAAAAGACATTTTTAATTTGAAACTAACCCAACTGTCAAATATTGAGGGGAAATGACTTCATTTATAATCAAACTAACTTTGTCTTTTCACAATAAGGTGATAAAAAGATGCCGTTTTAACACTGTCAATGTCGAGTCGGGGCCTCAAACTGAGTAAATGTCACCTTGAATGCGTCGTGTTACTATTCCACCGCCTCTGCAAATGAACCTAAGCGTTCCTAAATATTCCTTCCACCACCTCTGTGTCATATTAATCTATTTTATTGCATATGCCTAATTTATTGCGTATTTCTATTCTCTAGCTGCCTTCTAACGTGGGAATAAATTCTTCTTTTATGTCATCGGATAATGTGAAATTTGCCGACCGGTGCGCGTTAATTTGAACAATCCTAAACCTTGTCACTGCGATACAAGTCTATTCCAATTTATAGCCCCGACGTTTTACTCTCCCCATTATCTACGCCACTCCATACATTAAAACACACCTTTACATTATCAAATGAGGCACATTTTACACCCCCCCCACCCCCACCCCCCCCAAAGCTGCACTTCGATTTCAATTATCCCTCATTGTGTAGGCGGGACGGGCAGAGAGATAGATAGAGGTAGACTTAAGTGTAATGCTCAAGTCGCCTTAATGGTGAGAGTAATGCATATTAAATACAGAGAGAGAGAGAGGGGGGGGGGGGGGGCGAAGAGAGGGGGGGAGAATTGGGCAAGAGAGATAGCAAAGTGCAACGCTCCATTCCCTTTTAATCACCCTTATGGATAGTGAGGCTTTTAAATGCAGGAGGGATGGGAGGGGGGAGCATAGAAGATGGAGAAAAGGGAGATGGAATGAACAAACAATTAAGAGAGAAAGAGAGAGAGAGAGGAATTAAGGAAGGGAGAGTTATCGTCCGCGGCGAGTGGCATATTGCTGATGACAAACTTAATGGAGCCTCATTTTCCCATCACCGATCACTCCACTGCACCTGTCTGGACCTTTCTCTCTCTCTCTCTCTCGTTCTTTCTTTCTTTTCTCACCCCTTTATCTCCCCTCCCACTCCCACTCTTTGTCTCGGGACCGGGGTCATTATGCACGCTTGACGGAGGCCGATCCCTCTGTCCAGTCACCTGTGTTAACATTAATACAGCGGCTTTCGTTTTGGAAGCGATCCTCTCCCCTCTCCCCTCCTGCTCCTTTCCGTCAGAGCACCTGTTAATATACTGTCATGATGGCTGAACAGGCCAAATGGAGAGGCTGAAGCCACCGCAGTTAGTTTTAGCTTCTGATAGAGTGTGGATTCAAGGCAGCGGGGGGAGCGAGCGCAGCCAGCGGGCGAGTTTCAAAATCCCTTTCAGAGCTCGCAAATGAAAACAGTTGATCGGCTGAGAGGAGATGGAGACGATGCACTCTGGTTAACAACGTATTCATAACACCTGAACAAGCGTAGGGTTCGACCACGGTAGGTTCTTGAAGGCCGATACCGGTGTTTTTGGATAGACAATTTTTTTCTGCCGATATTTGACCATTTCCATGCCTAGACAAATAAAAATAATTCAGTTTTGCCCAGAATTTAATTCTTGTCCGGGTGGGAAAGCCTCTGAAACAGCATTTAGACCATCATGGGACACTTGTTATGTATGACAGTGCTGTTTTAGTCCTCCCACCCTGTAGGTGGAGTGAAGTTTTCTAGCAGCCAGCAGGAGCAGTGTTCTTAGCAACCATCTTTCTTTTCCCCCTTTTGGTTTTGGTTATGATTTGTAGATAATAAACCACTTCATTTTGGCACCATGTTTTTTGTTAGTGTACCTTTATGTTATCTCCCGCTGAGCCAGGGTCGTAACATATTGACCAGACTAATGAAATGGGTTTTAGGTTGGGTCTGGGGTGATGCAGGTTTCAACTGCTAGTTTTCCAGACCGACGTTCCACCACACTGGAATGATGTGCTTCATAACAGCTACATGGCACATACACACACACTACTACTACTCTACTCTACTCTACTCATCTCCAACATAATGAATGGTCAGTGTGTAGCCTCCGCACAGATCCTGTTCATGGCTGTTCAAAAAATGATCAAGGCAGACTTCTCAACCTCACTCTGACCGACCGGTCACATCTAGGAACGAACAAGTACTCTGGTATTACCAATGCCTATAACATCCCCTCTACCAAGCCTGAGGCCAGAGGAGAGGACATGAACATGAAAGGCAGGCTCATGAAAAGCTTGATTTCAGCTAAAATCACGTAAAAACTGTAATTGTTTTTCTGCACCAGCAAAGATAGGTGGGAATGTGCAGGGTGACCTGACCAGTGACATTTGACTCACGGGACAACGAGAGTATGAGAAGAAATAAAAAAACGACAGTGTCAGAGAACATGGAGAGAGAGGATCCAGAAAGTAAAACAGGCAAAGGAGAGAAGAGAAAAAAAGACAGAACGGCGGGGTTGTGTGAAACCAGAGCGATGCTCAACAGAGCAAAACTAACACAAAGCAGACTGACAGAGACACACACACATTCTGCGAGCCTTGCTGCATGAACATAGGCTAGCGGTTTGAGAAGCTGACAACACACAGGGGGTCACAGGAAGATCAAAATGTGACTTAAAAGGAGCATTTGCTATCTAAAGCTACGCCGCCATGTTACATTTTGCTGGCAACACGTTCCCTAAAAAGAAACAGCAGGCTGAATAAAGTACCAGGGACCCCATTTCTGCTTCAGGAGCCTGTAAAACACATTAACATTTTTTGTCCTTGAAGACAAAAACTGGGGACTCTCGTCACAACTGGCAACGTCCTCAAAAAGACTGTTAGCAACAATGGAACTTGCTGAAAAAGACACTGTGCATTTGCTGTCCCTGTGCAACGCGCAACAACATTGTTTTTTCCTGTTACTTCTGCCTTTCCCAATGAAATGCCAGACATTTTAGAAGGAGATGCGTCTAAAATGTGTTTAGAAATGGATGGATGGTGATGAATACAGTCTCAGTGTGTATTTGCTGCTAAGATAACAATAGAAACAGTTTGTCTTTATGAGCTACATTTAAGAAAACGTCTCAGGCAGTGCAGATATGTGTTGCTGACCGTAGTCCATGCTTTGCACCATTCCATAACTTGGATTCTTGCTTTGTTTATTGATTTACAATACATCGTTTTTTTCCCTCTTTCACCGATGAGAGAAGGTGCACATCTCCTCTCCAAAGGTGCAAGGTGACAAAACACCCAGTTCCAAGTAGGTGGTTGCAGGTCTGTCAGAGCACGTCACACATGGAGCGTTGTGAATCAACTCCTGAACCCTAAAGGTAGCCGGATATGATTACGGTCAAACAGATGAAGACGGGTTGCCAGTTGTGTTTAATCAGATTCTGTAAATATGATTCCAGATCCTGAGCCTTGACTGGCCAGTTTAAAATTGGGCGGGACTTACATTATAAAGGCATATGGAGGCATGCAGCTACAAGGCCGACAGCAGAACCTTGTGCTTCCTAGTGTGAATCCAGGTTGTTTTTGCCTGAGTAATTTGGGGAAACCTCAGTAGTGAGTAGCTTGAAAAGCTCAGTTTCCTGCTGGTTGCTGTTTGAACGGGTCAACTTTAAAAGGCCTCGTCTTCGTCCTTCAATTCTCTCTGCCCTGACCAGACGCCATCTCCGCTCTCCTGCACATCCCAATGAACGACACTCTCATCTCATGGCAGTTATTACTCAGGATAATAGACTCTGAGTGTTTCCGGACTTAAAAAGAGGCATTTAGTCTTTCAGGCACTTTCTTTAAATTACAACTTCGCTCTGCTCTCAATGCATATGGTGTTCCCTGGTGGTTCCAGTCTTGACTGTCACCTATTTCACAAACTGGTATAGTAGTAGTAGTAGTAGTAGTAGTAGTAGTAGTACTCTACTCTTTGCTTACATCATTTGCCAGTCTGCAGGATCTGGAAGAAGGATTTAGACATACGGAATATCAATTGTGTGTGTGTGGTCTAATATCTCATCAAGAAATCTTGATCATGAGATAGTCCATTATAATTCTGCTGTTAGAACTCGCAAATTGTCAGATCATTCACCTGATGGTTCCTTTTCCCCCCAGGGAACTCCCGGTACTTGTTGGGCTTATCATTAATAACAGGGAAGAATGTTGTATTTTTTCACATGCTCTTTTTCTCTTGAATGACGACTCTGAATATGACTTTTCTTTTAATCTCTGACAAATTATTCTGACAGGTGTAATTGCTGCTAACTCGATGGAAACGGCTGCATTTGCCAAACATCGTACGTTCGTTAACTTTCTAAAGGAAGCTATTCTTCGCATTCAATCAATTACCTAACGTTTAACTATTCTGACAAATATTCTGTTACAACGTCGCGTGGTATATGAGATGGATGGCTCGATTCACCGAATGAGGTGTACAATACCGTTCACTATTGTACATGGTCATGATAAAATTCTGTGTGATAGGCCTTATATGACTGATCTTTAAGATGCTGCAGAGGTCCTATTGGGCGGGTTCAGGGGTGTTGTTATGGTTTTGTCCCGCTGTTTTTGTCCGTCATGCATGCATATATCTCTCAATCCAATCTATTTGGTTTCACTTTGATAAATATAATGAAAACCATAATAATACTGCAAATGAATGGTTAGGCAATTCCCATGATCAAATCCAGAAATAGACCTGGACCCATGGCTGTTACCGTTGATGATCTAGGAACTGAAGCTCATTCTACTGTAAGTCACTCTGGATAGAAGCGTTTTCTAAATGCCTACAATGTAAACATGACTGTAAAGTGATTCAGCCTCTGACACACTACTGATAATCACAGAACCACTGCAGATGTATTGCGTAATGTGTTTGAGCAATAATCACCATCACCACAATCATCATCAATAACTCCACTCAATGTATTCTAACGCAGCGCTCATTACACTATGGGTGGACCCCAAAAACGGGCCACGGGCCTGACCCCCAAATGGTGAGAGTAAGTAATGTGTTTTAATGAGCCTGGGCCCCATGGCGGGACTATTTTTCATTTCACCAACACTGCTGACAAAATGATGAGAAGCAACTATTTCCACTTCATATTTTAGGGATTTGGGAGGTAAAAAAAACTATAACTCAAAATAAGTGCATTTCAAAATAAGTGCATTTCATCAGTGAGTTTTTTTTTTTTTTTTTCTGGGGAAAGATAGCTGAGCACACACAGTTTTGAGAACAATTTGACTCGTGACAATTTTCAACAGGTAAGCCAGTAAATCGCAAGAGATTAGATTTTGAAATTGACTTCGGAGTAACCCGGCTACCGGCCATGTTCCGGTTCAGGTCTTCTTCAGGTTAAGCTGCTTACATGAACTTCTGATGTCCTGCGACTGAGCATCCCGGCTTGCATGAATAAACCAATTAACAGAAGATTCCCCCTCTACCCCCCCTACCCTACAGTAGGTTACTTCTACCTGACAAATAACCTGAACCTTTTCACTATAATGAATAACAGATGTGAATAACCTCTAGTTGCTTCTGGGAATTTACTGATGATGTCAGCACACAATGCCTGACAAGTACAGACAAAAAGAGTACGTATAGAGTATTATGTATAGAGTAATTTCTATGAAAATGTTGTTGTTTACTTTAACCATGTCTTTCATAATCAGAGAGATTACCCAGGCTATTCAGACCTGACAGTCATGATGTTTATATGCACTGACCTGAAACCTGCTTCCTTGAGTAACTGGGTCATGAGAGGAACTATCTGTGTGTGTAGATGTGGCCATTTTCCCCATCCTCATTCTCTTTCCCAATCTTTCTTCTCTCTCTCTCTCTCGCTCTCTCGCTCTCTCTCTCTCAATAAAAACTTTAAAGGCAGTGCTAACAAGCAGATAGCCAAGTGCCTGCTGGGATGTAAATGAAAAGGATTTACAGTCAGAATTGCTGAGTCTCTGCCCAGCGTCACGCTACTGCAGAGAGACGATGCAGCGTGCACACGCAAGTGCAAGTGCAAGCAAAATGCACACACATACAGTACAGTACCGTACATGCAAATACAAAGACTTACACCTTTTAGCAGATTTGTGTAGAACTTCTCGCAGACTAAAGTTTCAACTTCTCCGCTGAGCTAGCACACACACACACGCGCGCAAACACACATGCACGCACATTACTGCCTCTTTAGCATTTTAGAACCAGGCTGGTCTGCCAGCTAACTAGCTCCCCGCATGGAGCGCTGTGTGTGTGTGTGTGTGTGTGTGTGTGAGAGAGAGAGTGGGCTAACTCTTCCCTCTAATTCTGATAAATGATGTATTCAGGATGGCGCTCTCAGCTCTCTCTCTATGTCAATTCCTCGGTCCTTCCTCGGTCTCTCCTCCCTCCCCATCTCTTCTTTTTCCCCTTTCTCGCCCAAACGAGTTGTAGTGGTGTCATTAAGCCCATAGTGATGGTGAACCTAACAAGACAGTGTTAAGCTTTCTGTACCCCTCTTTCTCCCAGTAATGAGTATCATTAAAGCCCACAGCGATAGTGGCGCTAACAAGACAATACACGGCTTTGCTCCCACAGCATAAAACACCACGATAGGGTGACCTACAACGCTCCTTTTCAGCGGTTTACCCCTTTAATGTCCCCATAGCTAGGGTCGTTTCTAAAGGGGTTGTTGGAGGAAGAAGAGTCCAGGTCTGGGCCAGTGTAGAAGACTGAACCTCCTGTCCAACACTTAATCTTCTTCACGATTCTGTAGATTCTGTAGTTACTGGAGTCTCAAACAGGTTCAAAGAATTCACTGGAGATGATCAGAGTTCGATGCAATAGAGTTTTATTCTTCAACAGAGACAAAACCCGAGTTGGTCCCGGAACCAGACTGAAGTACAACTGTCTGTGCTTGCTCTTATAAAGCCCAAGAACTGGGTGGAGAATATCACTTCATCCACCCAGTTTTCCCCAAAATAATGTGTTACTGCCCCGGAAATAATGGTGTCATGACTTCCATATATGGTCCTTCTGGGCGGCCCTTACATACATGTCCAGGGGGATGTCCAATACACCATTAGTTCATGCCCTGGGTAAATTGGGTATTTTTCCATTACATCATCTGCAGGTGGTCTTGGGTACTGTCCCTGATCGCTCTCAATATCGCCCTCATCTGCAGGTGTTTTTTGCGGGCATGTAGGCGGTCATGTAACCGTTACATAAGAAAGTCCGGGGTTTTGGGGACTTTCCAATACACCATTATTTCAGATTTATGGCTGGACCTGTCCGGGGACCTGTCCCCCCCCCACCCCCGGTGTCCCCCCCAACGCCATTGGGCTACAGTACTGTCAATTTCACAATGCCTAACGCTATTGGATCAGAGAGCTGTCAATCACCGCCTGATTCGCTGCCAATCGCTGCCTGTAAATTTGACACTGCTCAATGCCGTAGGATCAGAGCGCTGCTTGATTTGCAATGCGGAACTGCATCGTCTCTGTTCATGGTATGTACACACTCCAGTGTTTATTTTTTTACTATTTAAAATGGGTACAATCTTATTTTAATCGTAGAGCTGCGCGCAGCGCATTGATTCGCTCATCCCCTCCTTGCCCCGCTCTCTCTCACAAACATATTGACAATGGAGCCGTTTGTAAATAGCCCCTCCTCTCTGTGCACACACTCAGGCTACATCCACACGAATACCTTTTCGTTTTAAAACGGAGTTTTGAAACTAAAACGATCTCTGTTCACACAAGCGTTTTAGCACCGTTTCAGAAATTATATCCGTCAATACTAACACGCATGAAAACTCATATCACGTGACCAGTCACCTACACTGGGCATGCGCGTGCCGGTGTAAACAGGAAGCAGATTCTCTGCTCTGTTGCTTATTTGCAGAAAATACCATTATGAAGAACAGCAATGGCGAAAAGTAAGAGCAGAGATGTCTTTGTTTGGACGGACGACGAGTTGGAAATGTTACTGAAAGTAACAAACGAGTATAAGGCGATAAACGCGGCGGAGAATATAGATTGGGAGCCGTATATAGCGACATATTACAGCGGTACCAGGAGCACTATCCATCGCCAGGGAAGGATACGTCTGACTGATAAGACCCAATCAGGAAGCGAACATGGCTCTCCCACAGCAGCCAGCTAGGGCAGAAGCAACAGATGAGTTTGACAGCAAACACAGAGATGTAGAAGAAAAGCCTCATTTCTATTCTTCTGTGCCTTTTGCGTTGTGTATATATATGTGTGTGTATAATATATACGTGAAGCAAGGGAGCTGTATATATTGTTCAGTTATTTATTTGTCACGAAGTACTTGGCAATTAAAATATTTGCAGTGAAGCACCTTATATACACGTTATTATTTAATAATTAATTTAAGAAAGCGCCCCCCCACACACACACACGAACAGACACAGATTTCAAGCTCAGAGAACACACACACACTGCAATGTTTGTATTGAAAATAAAACATCTTAAATGAATAATTGAATAATTAATGCCTAATATGATGTTTTTTATTTAGTAGAACAAAATTGTGTTATCCTATCCATGCAAAACAATTACGCAATACAAAACGATTTTCAGGCTCTTGTGCAATGCCACGTTTTATGCACTTTGTGCACTGCACAAGAGCCTGAATGTTTTCTAAGCCAATTTTCAACGCTGTATTTATTTCTGATATAATTTCCTGATTTCCCATGGCCCCCCCCTGACTGGTTCTTGGTCCCCCCCATGCCACCTCATTTAAAAAATCCTGGAATCGCCCCTGCCCATAGCTGATGCACATAATGAATAGCTTTGTAGGTTAGCATGGAAAGCATGGAAAAAACCCATCAGAACTCCATAAACTAGACTGTTTCAAGGGCGGGATAACACTTTCATCTCTTTACTGCAATTATGGTTTCTCTACGACGCGGCGTACAGTTTCAAACAAATGGCAGGTTATTTCGAAGATGGTTTGCTATTTAGCGGTACATGTGCCAAATAAATCAGCCTTGTTTATTGGCGGTGTTGTGTCCGTTTTAAGCTTCCCGCTCAAGCATAAAAATACCATTGAGATGTCCCATTTTGGGATATCTGTGGAAAATGCTGGTAATATTTCCCTTCACGCTTCCTTAACTCAGAGGAGAAAGTGCCATGAAAGGCTGACTAAAAGACCGTTGGTTTGCTGGTGTTTGCTGAACCATTTTGCGATGATACACACTCTAAATCAGCGTTGTTTTCAATGAAATAACCTTCAACACCTCACCTTCTCAAAAAGAAAAAAAAAAAAAAAAAAAAAAAAAAAAATCGCACTGGGGAATCTACGAAATTGTCTGCGTTTTTTGGGATTCACGCAGCGTTTCAAGACCCCGCCGTATTTTCCGGTGGGTCCCTCCGCCGTCACAATAACGCTTAGGGGCCCGGGTTCCTAGCGCGAGCAGCTCCATCTGCCCAGTCTGGGTCCTGGGCTTCAGCAAATTGCAGGACGTACGATGCACATAATAAATCATAATGAATCAACCTTTTAGTCTTGCTGAAGTGCCCCTTTAAGATTTCAGGGGAGGCAGGAGAATTAAAGCGCCATTAAGAGTTTATCTGCGGACCCCGCTGAAGCGTGAAGATATTATGTAAATGTGCACTCTGCAGAAAAGTGTCCTTTTCATAATCCTCCTAATTTATTTCGTAATTATATTTCATTGTGGTTGTTGTCCCGTATAAATCTCACGTCTACGCACTTTGTCTTTTCTTTCCTTCCTTCCCTCCTTTTGTTTTGATGCTTCCTTCCATCCATTAATTCTTTCTAGATTGTCCATGCATAGGGAAGTAGATGCACCCAGCTCTTTTTTCTTTGAGCAAAAAAAAAAAACATGGTCTGCCCCTACCTAATGGACATAACATAATAACATGTTCTAGTTGGGGAGATGCATGAGGAGGCTGGACTTGTTGTTGAGGGATCTTCCCCAGCTCTCTCACAGATTTGGACTTTTTTTTTTTTTTTTTTAATCTTTTAATGAACTGTCCAAGGCTGCTTCCCAAACGGCTCTTGGTTGTGGATTGATGGCTTATCTGTGGACTTTTATGAGGCCTTCTGGGACACCGCTGGCCAGTACATGTGCTGTGTTTTCTGTGAATGTGTGGGAGCAGCAGAGCTACCGCCGGGCTGCCGGTGGGTAGCACCGTCCTTCTTGCCCATTCTGGATCTTTTAATTTAGACTTTGATGCCGTTTCCCTAGATCAGGAGAAGACCTAGATCAGGCATGTCTACCTTTTCAGAGGGCTGTCAGGGTCTGGCCATCATTTTATTTCTTTGATCAAAATGTTGTGCAATGATGCCTGATGTTTGATAAAGCTTGTTATGGATCTGAGCAGGCCAGTCCGGGTCAGTCGGAGGATCCTCCAGGGCTGTCCCACGTCAGGACAGCTCAACACCTTGGCTATAGAGCCACTGCTGTACTTTCTGAGGAGGACAATGCAGAGGGTAGGTGCAGCTGAGGTGGGACTCAGTTTTTCTACCTGCATACACAGATGACCTGCCTGTCCTAGTTAGTGAGGCACAGGACGCTGAGGAAGTGGAGAACCGCCTTAGGACTTATATGAGGGCTTCTGCTGCTTCACATTCATACAGCTACCAGTACAATCACAGGCTGAACAGTGGAACATACGGAAGGGAATGTCAGCTGTACGAAAGTATGAAACCAGACATGACAAACCAGGAACACCTGCAATTTATATATTTGTGTGTGTGTGTGTGTTCAAACATCTGAGGTCTGAGCTGTATTATACTGCAGGTCAAACATTCACTAGAGACATGCTAAGTCATAGTTAATGGTTATAAACACACACTTTTAAACACATGTTGTAGCATTTTGTCTTTTTACACACACAGGAGCTGAGTTGTCCACCTAGCATGAAGGTTACTTAGTTTCTCCTCTTTTTCAAAAAGGAATTGCAGTAGTGTGAATATTACGACTGACTGACTGACAGACACACACACACCAAATACAGTCTGTCCCTTCTCTATTTCAGGGGTTCTCTCCACCCCAACCCCCCCCACCGGAGGGAAAAGACACATTACACTCCATTAAGTTTCAAGACAAAACCAGGCCACTGTCATTCCAGCTTGTGTACATATTAACCACCAAAGGTTGGTGAACATCACTTATAAAAGTGCTTTCTCAGGTTTATAGCATAGCTTCCATTAAAAGTTAAAAATGAGCTCTATTAAAAAGTAATGCATCAGAGTACCTGGAACCAAAAACCTCCAGGGGAAGTTGCACTGTCGCTGTTAGTCATTCTTCTGTCTAAAAGAAGTGCAGTTATTTATTATTAAATATTGTTTGAAGCAGTAGTGTACGGGGTTCAAATTAAAAGCTGTCAGGCAAACAGGCTGGGACTCACACGCAGAGAAGAACAGACACGCTAGTCAAAAGTTCAACACCAATTTATTAGCGTGAGATCCAAAACGTAGTCAAGACAGTCCAGGGGTCCGTTCCAGAAAGCAGGGTTTAGTGAAAACTCTGAGTTTGTTAACCCTGAGATGAGGGAAACTCTGGGTTTTCCGTTCCAGAAAGAGAGGTAACTCAAACTCTGAGTCAGTTACCATGGTAACTGACTGTGAATCTAACCTGCTCGCTGGCAGGTTTTCTTTAACAAACCCTGACTTTCTCCCTGTCTCCTCCCTCTGCTGAACCTGAAGCAGCTGTCGGACATGGCGTGTCCTTTCCTCGGTAACCTGATCGATATTCAAGCGGAAGTAATTTGCATAGCCTTACGTCGGGAGAGGATTTTGAGACCCCTGATTAGATGTTCTATGTCCAGGATGGAAGAGCTGTCCGAGATATAATATGCCGTTTACACTTCACGGATTAAGCTACCACCACCCCGAGCAGTCAAATAAAGACACATTTCATTTGGTCTTCTGTATTTCCTACAAATACAAAAGCAACAGTTAGTATTTTTATATTGTTCAAACAACACATTTCACCTGTGACCATGCACCCACCTCTAACTTATGTTCCAGTAATTACATTTCTAGATCTGCTTGTCTAATTTGCCGCCGCAAGTACACCATTTGAAGTATGTTTTTATATTTCATTTTCAGCTGCTGCCAATTGCGCTTTGCGCCTGTGGGATTGCACCTAAATGAAAAAAAAAAAAAAAAAAAATTCCAATACCATTCCACCACTTTCTCACATGTAGGTAATATTATAAGAAAGTGTGGTTAAATGTTAAATGAATACACTACTGCATTCAAACGTACGCATTGACTCGGGCAGCGATTCTCTCCCTCTCCTTTGCCGCTGCAGCTGTGTTGCTCTTCTTTTTGAAAATTTGTTCATACTCCCCAAAAGCACGTAGTAGCACTTCCAACTTCAGTGAGGTGACGTACGATGACCTTTTCTGCTTGCCATGATGAATCGAAGTATCGGACCTCCATTGATGATGGCTTTCTTTAATTGTCGTCAGGCACGCGCTTAACTCAGGGTTAACATACCGAGAGTTGATTGAACTAACCGAAAACCCAGAGTTTCTTATCTATGAGTTAATCAACTCAGAGTTCAGGGTTAGACTCAGAGTTTGTTAAACCTGCTTCCTGGAACGGACCCCTGGTCGATACCAAACATGCAACAGGGCTAAGGTACCAAAAAAAAACAGCAGACAAAAAACGTAGTCAGGAAAAAGCAGGCTGGAGTTGAGCGCAGGCAGACAGGATCAGTAGGGAGCAGGCAAGAGGCTGGTCAGGTCTCTACTTATACTAAATGCTGATTACAAATTGCATTCAGGTGTGGAGTTGAGTGAATCCTCTGATAGGCTGGGCAGGAACAGGTGACAAGCTGGAGGGGGAAACCAGGTGGGTGGGCGGAGACAGGGAGACAGGGAGACAGTCTATGAGGGAGAACTGCTGCCATGATCCATGACAAAAGCTCAACAACGGGACGTCCAGGTTGTCGTATTGAACGCCCCTTGGGTTGTCCGACTGTCTGACTTTTTACAGCCGCTTTCACTCAGCTGCTGGGTCTGATTGAAATGATATTACCATGAAGACTACATAAAAATAAAAATCATAAATGCCTGCTGTGTTGTTTGTTGAACGCCAACCCGTTTCTCCGGTCGCTTTCCACAGCATACTGCCTCCAAAACCAGTTCAATTGTCGTCTAAACGCTCTCACCCAAGTGCATTTGTGTGAAATGCACTTGAAGCCCCATTCGACAGCGCTGAAAACAAGCGGTTTGGTAAATTAGAGAGTTAAAAATTAAAGTTTATGAAAGGATACTCGGGTTGTTAAATCTATTGCACCTCTGGCGAATCTGGGGCCCCATTACTGTTTTAGAGCAATTTGTGCCACTGGGGCAAATTAAAACAGAATCACCATAAACAGAAAAAAGCAGCCCCGGTGTTCTTGGTGGCTCAGCAGTTTGCGACACACACACACACACACACACACGCCCTGTATTTTAGAGGAAAAAAACAGCAGATGAATGAATGAATAACATCAATCGGAGGCGAGAGGTTTTCACGTGAAAACAACAATACCTATGTGTTGCATGTCAGTCTCTCCTCTCTGTGTTGCAGCGTCTCCATAAAGCAGAAATACCAGGAGAACGGATCGAGGAAATGACATAACGGCCTATTACGACGGTGGATTCGAAAGCTCGAGCTCATGTATGGACGGGTCAAGTAGCCAAATCAAAAGGCCCTCCGGTTGTTTTCTGCCCATTGCCTGTTTTTACAGCCACTTTTCACCCAGCCACAGGGGCCAATTTAAACAGCATTTGCATGAACGCTGAATAAAACAACAGAGCAGAAACAGGCAAATGTGAATAAGGCAGAGATACTCTCATAAACACACACACACACACACACACACACACAAATGCACAATTCTCCTCTCACAGCTCCAAGCGCAATAAAGGTTGCAAATGACTTGCTTCTCTGGCATTTCCTGTACGCCTGTCAGTTAGTCGATCTCAGACTGTCTGACTGTTTGTTTCAGGACTACATTTTGAATCACTATCTAATCAGGATTTGTATCAGGCCGTGTCCATCCGTCCGTCCAGCCGTCCATCTCCGACACCACAGGTCCGACTTTGAGGAAATTTGGCGAGATGACATACGACACAAATAAAGGTCACATTTCAAACTAACTACTACCATGACCGCTACACCACCTGTCCAATTTTGTCGTAGCTTGGAGGGATGATGCATCTTGTTACTGATTGGCCGGGGAGTGTATGACATGGGCAGGACTCGCGGGTTGAAATGTCACTTTCATTAAGCTGTCCGCAATCAATAGCCGGGCTCTGATGAAGTCCCACTGTGGCTAATCATGCAGCAGAGGTTGGGAACAGGGTACCGGAGTTGTCACTTTATCTGAAAAACAAAAACCCATTAGGACCACCTTCTGAATACTGAGCAGCAGCGCACGTTGTTTCAAGGCTGGAACAACTCTTCCGTAACCCGTCTCCTCTCGTTCATCCGCACCTCCCCCCTTTTCGCGATCGCTTTACACTGACCTTATTACGCAAAAAGGTTAATCAGATTCTTGCTAACCAAAGTTCGAGCTGAGCACTCGGCTGAGACGCCGAGACTCCCGCTGTACAAAATGGAAACAACGTAGATATAGGAAATCGTTTGTTCTCTCGGCAATCAGCGCACAGGCCTGATTTTCGTTTCTGCTCACTCGCTTCGGATTTCAGATTGCATTCTGAAATAATCTATCTCTATCTGTATGTTGGGTGTGCAGGGCATCATTTGTGTATTGATGAGGGTGTTGAAGTAGTAGCGTCATACTGTAGCATCAACTACTCCACTCTTCTCCGAAAGATCTCACTTTAGTTGCAAATCTAGCTTAATATCAAGGCTAAAGCTAATTTCAAACCAGATTCTACACCGTTTTCCCCCCAAAAAAACTCTGTCTTTTGCTAAATCTGCTCAGTTGTCTTTAGAAACCAAACTGAAAAGCAACTGTTTTACCAGTTTGTTATACTCTTATCCTCTAGTCCCTAGCTGGTCCTCTCTCTCGCTCTCGCTCTCGCTCTCGCTCTCGCTCTCTCGCTCTCGCTCTCTCTCAAGCATTCAGTGGTTGACAGGTTGAAAGTCTTCAGATGACCTAATTAGCAGACTGTGAATCAGTTTACAATCAACTGACACAGCTACCGCTACACAGCTCAGCTACAGACTTACCGACACTGCAGAAACACTTTCCGTCTGACTCAATCACTTTTTCTGACTGGCTGTTCATTTTCTAAAAATACTCCATTTATCCATTTAGAGAAAATTTCTTTACCCGAAGTTCATCATTCAAAACCTGTAGAGTACCGGACATCTATCATTTCATATGAGTAGGTGTTAGATACCTGGTAGATGTCTCTTTGGATTGAAACTCCTTGGTTGCATTTTGGTAAGAATTGGAATTGGAAATGCCTTTAAGCTGATTAAATGGCATTACATGCTATTTTATCATTTGTATCCCCCGGTAATTGTTTGGACTGATCACTGCTGTATGTGGCTGTGTAGAGCAGAGCCCGGTATCTGGTGAAGAAAGTCTTCTAGCATCAGGGAAGTCACGTCACCTCTTTTTAACAGGAAGTTCCTGCAACCCAAGATATTGTTTTTAACCCCTTTAATCCCACCCTGACAAACAGCTTGTGACAGTCCAGTCCAGGATGTCTGAGAAGTCTGGACTCAATAGGGATAAGTAATACCATCTGCTTTTTTCTTGTTGTCAGGATGGCTGAGTGGTCAGAGGCTCCAGGGTTACTGGTCTCTCATCTCTCTGGTCTTTCTGGGTTCAAGTCCCCTCAAAAAAGCAATTTGACACTATTTTAGTTTTCCTGTGACTCCAGACTCTTCGGACACCCTGAGCAGTTCTAAAACAACGAAACTGTGAAGAGAGGTCTGGCGGGAAAGAGGGAGGATGGGCAGAAAGAAAGAATGAAAGACAACCAACAAAGCACTGAAACCAAAGAATATTTCTGAGGGGTAAAGCGAAAAATGCTTTTATAAGCATATCAGAGAGAGGACCCATTACTAATTCAATACGCAGAACAAAGACTTCTGTGAAATTATTCAAAGAAAGCATTACTAATTCAATAGGCATTGCAATACTTTCTGAGAACATATTCAGAGAAAGCTGCTGTTGTGCGTAACCCTGTGATTCCTTCTTTACTTGAAACAAACACTCCCATATGCGTTGAAGACATGGTATTGCCCTAGCGCTCCAAGCCATTCAAAACACATCCTGACAATCAGTGTGTGTGAGGAAAACCAATGCAACAAGAAAAATGATATGGGGTTGCTTATCCCTGTGACTCCAGACTTTTCGGAAACCCTGTACGAGTGTAATTTGAAATGATATGTGGTTGTCAAATGGAAATGTAATAATTATGATCTTTCTGTAGAACGATAATTAGAGATTTACAGGTCCAAATTGCCTTTAATTGGTCATATTAATCATTTTGAGCTTAGCTGAATTATTACCTTATTTTTTGGTGTAAAAGTCTTTCCGACTTTTGGTGCCCGATCATTTCCTTTCCTTTCTTGCCTAGTGAAGAGCACAGTGACTTTGTGTGAAATGCACTTGAAGCCCCATTCGACAGCACTGATTCGATTCACCAGGCATAGGAGACCAGAATTCATTCATTAGAAAGTATTAGCAGCCGAGTCATTCACATTTGTCTAGTTGGGGTTCATGACAGAAGCTTGGGAGGAGAGATTCTCATCTTCTGTCGATCCTCTCTCTCCGAAACTTTTTTCCCCCAGCCGGAAATTTGGACATGTCAATTTGGACAAGTTATGTAAGTTATGTCACCATCACCTCCCCGCGCTCCTCCCAAAGTTAAGTGCAGTCCAGTAGTTTACACAGCCTTCATCACACTTAGGATCCAACCACTGTTTCGGTAAACGTGTCCTTGAGCAAGACACTGAATCCCTACCAGCTCCAGGGTCGTCCTATCCATCCTATCTGAAAGTGAAAGCAACTTGAAACTATTGAAAACAAGTGACAAGTCAATGAAATTGTTACAGTATTATCATTATGCAATCAGTTTGCATGTGTAGAATCTTGAACTGGTGAACTGTCAGTCAAAAGGTCTTATAGCTACTTCGTACTTTTATGTCAGGATATACAGTTTCTCTCTCATGGCTTCTACTTGTCACTTATTCTCTCTTTATGCTTCTGCATCTCTCTGTCTCTCTCATCATCTCTTCTTTTACTGATTCCATCTGTCTTCCTCACTTTGCCTCCCTTATAACGTTAACGAAATTCTCATTGATGGTAGTCGTAGTAACTGAGACATCCACGTGTGACTTTGATACGGTTCTGGCACCCTTGCATTTCATGCAGATAATGTACAATATCTTCTGAAAGGTGGGTCTTTCAATCGGTCCTTCTTGTGCTTCTCTTTCAGCAGTGGGGTCTTCCATGGCCTCCGACCATAAAGCCCTTCTTGGTTTAGTGTCCAGTGTATGGTACAAGCTGAAACCATTACACCAGACCTCTCCAGGTCAGCCTTGAGATCTTTGGATGTCATGCAAGGTGTTTTTTCAAGGGCTCACACCAACCTTCATTGACATCTGAGATCAGTTTTCCTCTTACCACCACATCCTGGGAGATTCTTAACAATTCCATGAGCAGTAAACAACCTGATAACATTGTAACAGGACTACCAAGGTCTCTAGAGATGCCTTATAGCCTTGAGAACGTTTGGTGATAATAGTTTTTCTGTTATGCTCAGACATCTCTTTTCTCTTCACCACAGGGAAGCAGAAATGTATTATTGATTTGAATTATAAGGGTATATGATGAATGAATAAAGGGTGCCAATAATCATGGCTATGGCCAATTTCGAATTTCGAGACCATAAAAGTTTTTTTTTATTCTTATTATTTGAACATGTACTGTTGTAAATCGATAGATGAACTTGTGACGACTGAACGTTGCTTCAAGTTCCAATTATTTTAGAAGATACATTATCTGCAAGGGTGCCAATAATCTTGTGCAGAATTGTGGTGACAGTCTGCATGTCTGACTATCAGCTTGTACATTATATGTTTGTATTCCGTTAGTCTTTCTCTCACTCTCTCGCTCGTTTCTCCTTGGGTTTAAAAATAATCCAAACAAATGTCGTCCATCTGGGGGAAACGTCTATATATTGTTTTTTGTGGTGAGATGTGCTCCCGTGAACGTGACGGCTATTTCTCTGTCGGTAATTGGCCACTTTATACCTACATGTCACATCTTTATGAGGCTGTCCCTTTAGCTGTTGTGGGGTGATATTTTCTCTTTAACAAACATATGTGGACCGCTCATATTTGATATGGATTAAGATTAAAGATTAAGTCATATCAGTTGAAGATATGACAACCCTTTATTTTACATATAGAAAACCTCCCTTTATACCAGGTGGATTGTATAACCTTAGAATGGTAAATAAATTGCTTTAATGCCTTGTAAGAAGTGATATAATGCTTTGTAAATTACATTGTATACTGGATATTAAAGATGACATCAAGCCTTTCATAGTGACTCGTTCCCCCCCTCTGACATTTTTCTTACGTCTCGCCATTCCCATTTTATTGTTTTGTATTGTAATATGGGTTGTGTCTCATCTCAAATTCATGAAAAAGCAATATAAAGTATTCAAAAAAGATGATTCATCCAATAAAAAAAGTATATTCTCTGAGAGAGTGAGTAGAGGGTGAGAGAGAGCGACCCGTGTCTGTAGGAAGTATTGGATGAACCTCACATCTTCACCAGACACACATTTTATACCAGCGTAGTATCCTAACATGGTTCATATCTGCAGACATTGCCAGTGCTTGTAGATGAGGATAAGTCCATGAGGAAAATGTTTCGCAATTTTGATTGATGTAGAAACAGAAGAAAGAAATTGTTCAAATGAGGTGCTGTCACAAAAAGAGTAAACTGAGAAAACACAAGTACATAGCACCTTAAATATAGATATTGTTTTCCCATAGATGGTGTTGTTTTTCACTTCCTTTTATTACATCAATACTGCTCAATAAAGAACTGACATGATTTGTGGAGAATGATTTCGTAAACTGTGATTAAGTTTGATGGTGTTGTAATTAAAAATCATAATTAAAACAACAACGTAACATGAGGAAAGGTGTACAAAACATGACAAACACAAGGTCTATAAAGGTTCTTCTCTATTCCTATGGGCCTATCTGGTACATCTCTCTATTCCATTACAACAGCCTGTATCCTGCTGACCTCAACAATTCTCTGCTCTTTGCTCAGTGTGTGTGTGTGTGTGTTGCTGTTATCTCCCACGCAGTAATAACAGTTCTTTGGTCCCGAGCAGAAGCCAAGAGCTCAGAGCAAAGCTATCACTGCCGACATAATAGACTTATTTTACACTCTGTGTGTGTTCCTTGCGCCTGCGTGTGTCTGCTGGCCTAAAGTTACATCTAGTTTATCATTGACAAAACTCATATCCCTAAACCACATGCACACACACACACACACACACACACACTTACCCATGCAATTACACACCCACACACACTTAAGTAGAATACATTGCTATTGTAGACCATCTCTGCCTCCACCTTTCTAAGCAGAACAGCCACTTTATGGGTGAAGAGTCAAAGTGAAGAAGCGAATAGGTGCAGATGTGGGTAGGAACTAATTATGATTTATTGTTAATTATAGTACAGTGTCATTTCTTAGTTACTGATAACATTTTCCGGGCCTGCTACTAGTTTTTCTTGAATAGGCCTAACTTTTTCAGTATTTACTAATTTCTGAGAAATGGGGATCAATTTGAAGAGGTATGAAGCAGGGTGCTATCCTCTTTGTGAATCTACAGTTATTAAATTCATCCCCATTGTTAATCATCTGTTTTATAAAAAAAAAAGGGAAAAAGTAATAGAAAACCCTGCCCGCACAACCCCACTGCCATAAATTTCAAATCCCCCAGTGCTTAGACAAGTACTTCTGCAACATAAAATGTAACACACACAGTGAGCACCTTCCTGCCACTGAGTTGCACCCTATTGCATGATTGAGCTGGATTTAATTGGAGTTCATGAGGAAAGTTTGACAGGAGATTGTTATATCCCACTAGTCCACTCATCTCACAGCTCTCCAGTCATCGCTCATGTCCAATGATCCGGTTATCCCTTGCACCCTCTGTTTGGGTATATCACCAATCCCATACTACTTCCAAGTCTCCTAAGTATTACATTGCCATTCTCTGCTAGTAACTTCAAATACCCTTTTTGGGTTGTTTTAGCACAACCATGAACTGCATTCGAGAGCTGACTTGACTCTGCTGTGTCAGAGCCAAACATGTTGCACAAGGCTCCTGCTTTGAATGTCGTTTATTGCTCATTCCCGTTCCAGTCTTAATGTGGAAATCTCGAGATAGTGAAATCTCCAAGCAAACACAGCTGGCGCCATCATGGAGGTCAACTGGAGAAATAAAGGCTGAATCCTACTGTATAAAAACCAGGCCTGAAAAAGAAAGTAACGTTAAAAGTGAATAATCTGATAAGGTAGACTTGTTTCCAAATGTAGGTTTCCCAAAACACTTGTAGCTTGAGAAGAGTCAGCTCAGTTAACCTGAACAAACTGTTAGCTAGCTAGCTATAACTAGCCAGCAGGCTAATTTACCGAGCAACTAATGTTAGTGTGTAATAACTAGCCACTTCTAGCTACTAGCCACGCAATGTTAGCTAGGGTGCAAATCGTATGTGTTAACGAGTAATGACACTGTTAGCTAGCAAACCTTATCTAATGTATTGTAACCTAAGGTGACCAGATTTCTGAAATGAAAACCGGGGACATTTCCAGTTCGGCGGTCAATATATCATTAAAATATGCAATGTTATTATCTATGAAATAAAAAAGGGGGACAATTCCGGTTTCATGTATTTTGACCACTGTTGTACTGTCAGACGTCCCAAGTTGACAGAACTGATTTCAGGGAGATTTGGGCAAGGTTTCAGGGAGACGCGCCGGACTCGCGCTGCAATCACAATTATGAACTACTCCAATATTCTTATCATTACCTCAATTACTCCTGATTAGGGTATCATAAGACACAAATCACTTACTCATTCTCTGTGTGACTGATGAAATCTCTCTGTTCCTGATGTTTGATCCTGATGACACTACAAAAATAAGAATTACTTATAACGAATATATTATATGCCTACCATCCATGTTAGCAGCCATTTTGTTGTCAGTGCACTTTAATTTTATAATCCATAACGGCTATTGTTTCCCCTTTATGCCTATTAACTTAAAAGAACCTTGACTGAACTTTAAACCAACCAGGCCTAATACTCACAGCTTTCTGGTCTCTCACTTAGCCTACTGTGTCTTTAGTGCATCACCCTCTTCTTTTCACCATCTTCCACCGTCAATACTGCAATCACAAGAAAACTACACCACTATTCTAATCGTTAATTTTATAACGAGTAGATTATTATTTCCCCTTAGGTCTATTAACTTAACTGAAGCTTGACTGAACTCTAAACCAACCTGCCTTAGTAACGCGGTTCCGCGTGCTATCCCGTCCAGTATCAAAGAATTGACCGAAGTCCTAAGTGCTCTCTCTACGTTTAGCCTCCCTAACGTGCTGTTGTCCCTGCATAAAGAACAACACAGCAGCCTATAGCCTGGTAATCTAATCATATCACACATACCCAGGGGTTAAAGTGGGATTTGGCAGGGGGGGGAACCCTAAGATCCGGTGTAGCAGTGCAGCAGGGAAAAATGACTCACCTCATAATAATTATTGTTTATTTATTATTTATTTAAGACATTTGATGAATCAGATAACTTCAACAACACATAGTGTACACAGTGTTTCCCACAGAATTAGATTCTATTTGAGGTGGTAGCTGACCGGTTGGGGGGGCACCCACACACTTTCTTAAATTAATTATTAAATAATACTATATATAAGGTGCTCCACTGTAAATATTTAATTGCCAAGTACTTTGTGACAAATAACAATATTTACTGCCTTATACTCGTTTGTTACTTTCAGTAACAGTTCCACCTCGTCGTCCGTCCAAACAAAGACATCTCTGCTCTTACTTTTCGCCATTGCTGTTCTTCATAACAGTGAATGGTAACGTGATATGCGCTTTTATGGACGGAGATCATTTCTGAAACGGTACTATAACGCTTGTTTGGACCGAGATCCATTTGGCTAGCTAAATCCCGAAATCACATTCCGCGCTGTTGTTGTGCCGAAGTGCGTAACTCGTGCGTTGTTGTTTTTTTGGTCGGGAGATTAACTCCTTTCCGGGAGTCAGGGAGATTGGGCTCATTTCCGGGAGACTCTGGAGTAGGGAAGTTCAGGGAGACTATGGTGCAGGCCGACTTTGTAAAAATTGGTTACCAACCGGTAGGCTCTGCTGCCCCGTCTTTCTTGCCACGTAAAATATTATTTCACTTTGCGGTCTGTTTTTAACTGCAGGCAAGTACAGGCTGGATTATGCGATTACATCACTTAATACGCACTGCTTTTGCAGGCTTGTTGGTCTAGGGATATGATTCTCGCTTCAGGTGCGAGAGGTCCCGGGTTCAGATCCCAGACAAGCCCATCCTTGTGCACTTGTTACCTTCTTTGCAACACAATGCACCTCCGAGAGTGATGCAAATTTAAAGGGGGGGTATTTTACTAATTTTGGGCTATTTAAAACTGTTTCCAGGGGTCTTGACAAGATGTTTTTGAAGTCGATCTAAAAAAAAAATCATAAAAACAGCTTCTGTGGTGTGTGTTTCAGTCTCTCATTTTCTCCATTGTAAAGAACAGGCTGTTTTGAGGGCGTGGAGGTTGTATGTGATGAGCACTGCTCTAATTGGCCGCCTCACGCTGTGAGTGAGGCGTGAGGCGGCCAATCGCCTGGCGGAGGCGGAGAGCAGAGCGCTCATGCTGCTCAAGGTAAACAAATAAGCTTGACGCAGAAATCTACCATAACCATGGCGGCCGCTCCAGAACCAACACTGAGACCGTACATGTTTGAGACGGAGTCTGACCCAGAATGGGAAGAGGCAGCTGAGGCGGTTCCACTTACAGGTGCAGCTCAATAAATTAGAATATCGTGGAAAAGTTAATTTATTTCAGTAATTCAATTCAAAAAGTGAAACTCTCATATATTATAGATTCATTACACACAAAGTGAAATATTTCAATCCTTTATTTGTTTTAATTTTGATGATTATGGCTTACAGCTAATGAAAACCCCAAATTCAGTATCTCAGAAAATTAGAATATTGTGAAAAAGTTCAATATTGTAGACTCACGGTGTCACACTCTAATCAGCTAATTAACTCAAAACACCTGCAAAGGTTTCCTGAGCCTTTAAATTGTCTCTCAGTCTGGTTCAGTAGGCTACACAATCATGGGGAAGACTGCTGACTTGACAGTTGTCCAGAAGACAGTCATTGACACCCTCCACAAGGAGGGTAAGCCACAAAAGGTCATTGCTAAAGAAGCTGGCTGTTCACAGAGTGCTGTATCCAAGCATATCCATAGAAAGTTGAGTGGAAGGAAAAAGTGTGGTAGGAAAAGGTGCACAAGCAAGCCTTGAGAGGATTGTCAAGCAAAACCCATTCAAGAATTTGGGGGAGCTTCACAAGGAGTGGACTGAGGCTGGAGTCAGTGCATCAAGAGCCACCACGCACAGACGTGTCCAGGACATGGGCTACAACTGTCGCATTCCTCGTGTCAAGCCACTCCTGAACCAGAGACAACGTCAGAAGCGTCTTACCTGGGCTAAGGAGAAAACGAACTGGACTGTTGCTCAGTGGTCCAAAGTCCTCTTTTCAGATGAAAGTAAATTTTGCATTTCATTTGGAAATCAAGGTCCCAGAGTCTGGAGGAAGAGTGGAGAGGCACATAATCCAAGTTGCTTGAAGTCCAGTGTGAAGTTTCCACAGTCAGTGATGATTTGGGGTGCCGTGTCATCTGATGGTGTTGGTCGACTGTGTTTTCTCAAGTCTAAAGTCAACGCAGCCGTCTACCAGGAAATTTTAGAGCACTTCATGCTTCCTTCTGCTGACAAGCTTTATGGAGATGCTGATTTCATTTTCCAGCAGGACTTGGCACCTGCCCACACTGCCAAAAGTACCAATAACTGGTTTAATGACCATGGTATTACTGTGCTTGATTGGCCAGCAAACTCGCCTGACCTGAACCCCATAGAGAATCTATGGGGTATTGTCAAGAGGAAGATGAGAGACACCAGACTCAACAATGCAGACGAGCTGAAGGCCACTATCAAAGCAACCTGGGCTTCCATAACACCTCAGCAGTGCCACAGGCTGATCGCCTCCATGCCACGCCGCATTGATGCAGTAATTCGTGCAAAAGGAGCCCCGACCAAGTATTGAGTGCATATACATGAACATACTTTTCAGAAGGCTGACATTTCTGTATTAAAAATTCTTTTTTTGATTGGTCTCATGTAATATTCAAATTCTCTGAGATACTGAATTTTGGGTTTTCATTAGCTGTAAGCCATAATCATCAAAATTATAACAAAGGCTTGAAATAGTTCACTTTGTGTGTAATGAATCTATAATATATGAGAGTTTCACTTTTTGAATTGAATTACTGAAATAAATTAACTTTTCCACGATATTCTAATTTATTGAGCTGCACCTGTAGTTTCTCAATGATAACAATTCTGTGTAATATTGTACTTTGTTTTGTGTATGTGGGTGTGTGAGCGACACTCTGCTGTAGCCGGTCTGTTTATGGCTCATGTCCATAAGCTTATTGAATACAACTTGCAGACAAGCTAGGATTGACAATTTTGTTGAGCTAGTTAGCCAATATATTATTGGATGCAATCTATTTGCATCCAAACAGCGCAGCGCAAACAACCAAACGCGATTGTAGTAATGGTGAGACTGACACGTTCGACAGACTTATAAAACAGACACTGGTCCCAACAAATAACTCTAAGATGAGTCCTGACTCCAACCAATAACTTTAAAAGATGTGTCCTGACTCCAGCATTAGTTTTCTTACTTCTTCCACACCCAACAAGCCCGTAGCTAGCCCCGCTAGCTCGTTAGCTAACCAGCAGTCAAATATACTAACCAGACTAACTTGCAAATAACCTTATGAATTGCTCCATCTTTAACCTTCAATTTAAATGATAATCCTGCTGTTGCTCAAGCAATCCGAGGAGTGATCATCACACACAGAAAAAATTAGCTAACTGTAGCCGAGCTAATTGTAGCCGGGACGTTGCCATTAAAAATAAAATTAATCTGCTCTGTCCTGGCATTTTCACGTGTTGGGGGACTGTGCAGGGATCTATGTTGCTGCCTGCATCCTACAACAGAACAACTGGAGAGTTGGCATCGGGCCGTAGACATGTTGTTGTTGTAGCTCCACTGTTCGCAAAGTAATGGTGCATTCCATTGTATTGCCAAAAAACGGCGTCCGACAGTGATATGCACCGATTCTATTCACTAATGGCGCTGTAGTAGTTGATGTTGAGTTTAGATGCTTGTAACATTCTGAGACTTGCCATACAAACATGAGTTTGCTGCGGGCGATTATGTTTTCCCGAGCAGATGCACTGGAACACATTTAGATTGAAAGTTAGGAATACCGACTCGGAATTATCGATTTCCGAGTACAATGGAATGCACCACAAGCAACGTCTTGCGGCGCTGCCGAGAGCTGCATTTTGAGACGAGGTAAATGGGAGTTGTAGTTCACCTGGGGGTGGGCATGCTCTGAGAGGGGTTGGATTATGTTAAGAAGCGCCCGTTATGACGTATAAACGGGTTACTTTCTGAAACGGCCTGTTTTTGGCCCGTTTGGACACCGTTTTTGGAAAAAGGAAAATACAGAAAAAGGGGTTTTCTCGGCTACTTAGGTCAATGATAACATGTGGAACATGTATAAGGGCCACGAATAAGCCGTTTTCCATAATATGTCCCCTTTAAATCATGTGCAGAAAGTTTCATGTTGTGAACTTCTCGGAATTCTCACTCAGCAGCACTCAGAAAATACTGTCACTTAGTAAACTGGTAGACAGTCAACCAATTAAACCCTGAAATAAATCTGACAATTTAAAAATAGATTATATAAAATAACATTCAATTCAGTTCATGGTCATTTATTCTTTACAGGTTTTCATGATTGTTTCATGCAATTTGCAAATAGGCAAATTGTTTCCTCTTGAAGATAAACACAGATTATGACCCCCATGTTGTGCCACATGTTTTATTGTGAAAGATCAATGAACATCTTTAGATTTTAAAGTCATTCTGATTGGCTCACGGCCAAAATGACACAGACAGACGGGTGATGAATCTGTCAACCTTTCAAATGTCTAGTTACATGGCCTATGTCATTTGTACATTTCTCAGTAGTGTGTGTGTGTGTGTGTGTGTATAAATCCATATATCAGGGATGTGATTTTTCCGGATTAATCCGGAATTCCGGATTTTTCGACCTGAAAATGTGACCCACGTGAATCATGCATATCCATTAAAAAAATGTTTGGGTGGGGTGTGCGTTATGCGCTGCTCAAGTGAAATGGACAGGATTTGAGGACATCTATAGGCTGAAGTGCGTGAAGATTTTTTTTCCTTTCCAAGTATGCACGAGGATGTTTGTTAGCGTTCAGCTCAGCTCGAGCTCAACATGCCCAATTCCACACCTGGTACCCCAGTCGCGCTCTGTGGCACTGTGGCAACTTATCCTTATCCTTCGATATCTAGCCTGCCTCGGGGCCACAGTTGGAGCTTAATCGGTACTCCCGTAACACTGAATCGACTGAAACGCAATGTTTTTCAAACAAGGTTCCGCAATCCTAATGTTCAACACTATTACCCTTTACCCTAGACTCTCAGACATAAAATGTAACGTTAATATAAAATAACAAATATAAAATGATGTAGGCTATATCGGGGATACAGTCACGGTTCAGAGCATTGTTAGGCAACCCCATTCAACCATGAGTGTCCAGCGAGACCTCAAGTGCCGTATTGCTTTTAGAAAACGGTTACAACTTATAGAAAGAATTATTTGATGACACAAACAAATTCATTGAAATAAGAAAGTATCTTGTGAATATTTGTCAAAATGATCCCACGGTTGCTAGGAGATGCATTCAATGTTACTGTATGGGATTTAATATTGTTGGAACACATGATATTTAATAAGGTCTATACAATGTTTTTAATTCAACAATTAATTACAATCTAGCAGCAATTCGTTGCAAATCTTTCTCTCTCCCTTTATTTATGGCAATCGTATGTGATGGAAAATAATAATGTAAGTGTGTTTTTAATATGTATGTGTAGTTGCAGCCAGTGGAAAACCACTGAGCTAAGAAGAATGTGTGTCTGTGTGTTCATTTCCTGTGGCCTGGCTGAAAGTTTGACCTAGGATCAAAGAAGGTCAAGTCGTAAAGAGTTGGGCCAGAACTTTTATTGCAGGGGAGATAACCCCTTCACGGTTGGGTGATGGGGGATGGCCTTGCATATCTTTATTCATTAGCATTTTACTGTGTGTCTGTAGAACTAGTCATTCATGTGTATAAGTGTATCTGTGAAACTGAATTCCTCAGCTCATTCTGCATACACCTCGGTGTGTGGTTTCAGCTCTGCTTGCAAGCATTAAAGGCCTAAGAGACGAGGGTCTCTGACGAATATTGTGTTATAGCTTTATTGAGCTGATCTCACCAACTAGACAAAGTGCAATTGATTTAAAATTGCCACGACACGTATTTCCCTTTTCATTGTAATATGGCTGAATTCTCCATAGACCTCCACTAAAAGTCGCTGTTCAGTGGCCGTGAACATTGCGGCTGTCTTTACCGTCATTTTTCGCCATGATGATTCAATCAGATCCATCCATGATCGACCTCTCGGGCTGCTTAAATAAACTGTGTATAAAAGTGCACGCGCAATTATCTGGATTGCTTGAGCCTGGCTCGGTTTAGCCAGATCACGGTAGCTTGACTTGGGCTTCGTGCAACCGCTTTAGCCCCGATTGATTTGTTAGGTTAACTCAAACCAGGCTTGCGAGGTTAATCGGCGCTTTTCTAAGCCTGTTTTGTGGAACAGCCCCCTGGTGTCCCCTGGGAATCATCACAACAAACAGCCATCTCATGTTGAACCTGCCAGTGACCTACTTTGAAAAAGAAGATGCTCAATGTTTCAAAACTGCCTTGGAACTGAACACCGAGGTTTGATCTGTTTGTGTTCTTGCTCTGCATTTTCCTTTCATGCATTTACCCAGAATGTATCCAAAAATAGGGGG
Organism: Hoplostethus atlanticus; assembly: GCA_034670405.1. Classification (NCBI taxonomy): domain Eukaryota; kingdom Metazoa; phylum Chordata; class Actinopteri; order Trachichthyiformes; family Trachichthyidae; genus Hoplostethus; species Hoplostethus atlanticus. The sequence goes on along the minus strand of JAXDDX010000114.1, from coordinate 3,031 downwards.
TATAGCTCCGTGGTAGAGCATTTGACTGCAGATCAAGAGGTCCCAGCTTCAACTCCTTGGTGCCCCAGGAATATCCTCAGTAGCCCCCTCTAGTGGCAAGAAAAATCGCTTATTGCACCTTTTGCTATTTCTTTCTTTCTGCTGCTTTTTATCTTATGCCATCCTCTTTACATTTACAGGGTGAAGAGTCAACAGAGGAAAATGATACATTTCCAGCGTCATCTATTCAATGTTGTGGATGAAAATGAATTGTTGCATGAGGATTTGTGTCCTTCTCAGAAAGACAACTACAGACATGGGTTACTGATATTACAGAATCTAACTGAAGAGAGAAAAACCTAAAGTTGAAGAGTCAGTGATGTCAATATATGCAGGACAAAGAGCCTCCTCCTCACCAATGAAACCAGAGAGAGACAGAGAGAGGATGTACTGGACCAGAATAGGAGGAGGCCCTTTTTGTCCTACACTGTCCTACACCTCCACTAGACATTATTATTGACATCAAACCATAGACATTATTGACAACACATTGTGAACATTATTATTGACATCAAACCATAGACATTATTGACAACACATTGTGAACATTATTATTGATATCAAACCATAGACATTATTGACAACACATTATGAACATTATTATTGACATCAAACCATAGACATTATTGACAACACATTATGAACATTATTATTGACATCAAACCATAGACATTATTGACAACACATTATGAACATTATTATTGACATCAAACCATAGACATTATTGACAACACATTATGAACATTATTATTGACATCAAACCATATGTGACAGGTAGATCCTGTCTGTTGGTGTGGCACGCCCCTTTACATGAAGGGTAATCAGGGAAGTTAATGGGCTAAGTATCAGCCAATGGGTAGCATCAGACACACCTGTGTTTCATTTCCTCTTCATCATAGGGAGTGTACATAAGGCTGGAGATCAGTGTAGAGCATGCTGGTCTGTGGTTGTGCTCTTGGGCTGTGGGCGCCTGTACTAAGGTAAGCCCTAGTGATGGCGAGATGAAGCTTCTCGAAGCATTGAAGCATTCCAGCCAAATGGGTTGAAAATGGGTTCATTTCTCGAGGCTTCAAGTGCACACTGCGGCCACCTGCTGGTCTAAAGAAATTAGAGCAGGCAAGACTGGCAGCACAGCGATGTGTGCAAAGCATGGGCCACTAAAGGCCAATGAATTAAACCACTGATGTAATCAACTTTAAAAAAATGAAATTACTGCATAATGTATATATTCATATCATGCTATAAAACCATAAATTAACAAAAATCATCGGTTCAATAATGCCGTAGAAATGTCTCCACACGCTCTGTAACTTCATTTAGTTTGGTGGCAAAGCCTGTAGCTGTACCACCAGTGTGCTTCAATAGACATGACAAAATGTTACTTATTTATGATGCAGCATATCATTATATGGCTTGTTATTATAATGCTATGATTAGTAAAGGGACAAATGTACCAGTTGTATAGTCCACTGGTGTAATTATCAGTACGATAAGATTTAAATATAGCTACAGAAGGACAAGGCAACCCACGAATTATGGGGGCACTTTCTTTCCTTATATCCGTGATTCAAAACTGCCCACCAAACCCGAATCCATTCCTGAAGCACGTACGTGAATGAGGCTTCAAACGTCATCGATGACGTAATGACGTTAAAATGATACAAGCCTCGATACATAAGTTCACGAGAAACTGCCCTACGTTCTCGACACGCGCTTCGAAGCCCCGGTATCAAGCGTAACATCACTAGTAAGCCCAGTATGCCAGATGAGTGATATTAATGATAGCCGGTTCCAAACGATTTCACTGACTGGTTCACCTTATTTATAGGTTCGATCATGCTGGCTTCTTGAGTTTTAATGGGGTTTATGTTGGTTGATTCGGCTATCCTCGAATAGGGATGATCCAGCAAGCAAAGTCCCAGTATAGCGCTCCAAAGGAGTGTAGGAATTCCCCTGCTGACCCCTTCTGACTCCTGTTACAAGGTGGTGTCCTGATGTGCCAGAGGTATTTTCCTTTTTTTAGTTTATGTAATGTTGTAATGGTCTGGATTTCAGACTACAGTAATTATTGTATTTTGTTTCTTTTTGTAGGGTTCCGCCCCTGCTGTTTTGCCTTAGTTATATTTATGGTTTAGTTTTCCTTTTGCCTTGAGCACCTGACGTGGTCCGGCATTGCCACTTGTGTGGTGGTAGTGTGAAGCTACCTCCTGTCTGGTCTGGGAATACCTTTTTTGAGTTTGATTTGTGTACTTCATTTTGTTTGACAAACCAGCTGTAGGTGACTGCCCTCTGTGGACCCTGAGGAGAGTGTGGCCGTGTTGACGGGGACTGGCAGCGTAGGGGGGCCCTTCCCTGAATCACTTGCATGCTATAAAGTTAAATTTGCACTAAACACCTTTTGCTCACCTGTTGCAGTGTATGTGACCTGGACACAAGCACGTGTGGTGTGGTACGTCGTTGGCCTTGTCCTCTTAGCATGTCTTCCCCTGTCATCGGCCTCCTCCCTCAATTCTCCACTCCCCTTGGGTACGCAAATCCTGATTTATAAAAATCTATTTTTGTACTTTACCAATTTTTAATATAATGATTTTAAGATTTTTATATTGTAGTTCCCAATAAAGTTGTTAAACTGTTTTTCCCATAGCAGCTTCCGGCGTCCCTCATTGCCAGGTTAACATTTAATAAATAAACTTCTTTTTGTGAGCTTGAAACCACGTCTCTGTTTCATTACAAGTTTACCTGTGTGCATTTTATAGAAAGAGTGTTGTATAGAACATTAGCTCCTGGGGTGCAATTCCCTAGGTGGCGTAGTCTGTAATTCAAGGTGTCAAAGCCCCCAGTAATCCTGGTTACACATAGACATATTAGTTCCTTATTACAGCACAGGAGTCTCATCACATGATGGGTTAAAACATGCTTGTCATGTGGGACCCAGCAGAAGGTTGGGTTTAGAAGACGGTGGCCTTGGCGGTTAGCAGAATTAACGTTAACT